>CM059218.1:19742236-19749736 GCA_030347435.1 Clarias fuscus
GGGAAGGAAGGACTGAATAGTCTTTTTAAGGAAGACTAGACTGGAAAGTCAGCTTTAAAAGCCCGGGAAATTGAGGAAGAGTGATATCTTTAGGTGTCGGCGATACAACTTACAGGACGCCAACCAAAGGCTCCGAGTGGTGAACATGTAGAGAAGATAGTGTGTGGAAGTGCCGGAGAAACACAGACGGAGAGTTCGATACACAGAGCAAGACAAGACAAGATCTGGGAAGGAAGTATTTAATGTGTTTTTTTTGTTGTTGTTGTGGTTGTTTTTTTTTGTTTTTTTTTTAAGGAAGGCTGGACTGGAAAATCTGCTTTTACAGGCTGGGAAGTTGAGGTAGAGTGAGACCTATAGTTGGAAATAATGCAACTTACTGGATTCCAACAGGCATTAAACAATAAGGAAGAAGAAGAAGAAGAATTAATCATCTCCTAGGTTTGCACCTGCCGCAGACCCTGCACGCTCCACCACTTCCTGCCGTGCACTTCCTGTTCCGTGTGTCCTCTACAGGTTTGCAGCTGACAGTAAAGTCCTGGGACTTTCATCGCGCAAATGAAAGCTTTTAAAAAAAAATTTTTTAGAAGCAGTGGTGGCTCAAGAGTTCTGAACTAGTAATTAAAAAGTCGTGAGTTATGACCTGCAGGGATTCCCGCTGGGCTCTTGAGCAAAAATGTTAACTCTCAACTGCTGGGACTGTGTCCCGTCTTGATTGCGAGATAGAAATATCAGCCAAATGAAATGTCATCTACCCATGCTATCAGATGATTTCTGGTTCGGAGTGGGTGATATGGCTTAGATTTAACATGAAGGTATTTTTGCAGTACATACTACAGTGTCTAACTCAACAGTTTTGATTAGCTCGGCTAAAAATTTGTCAGATGAATAGTTTTCTAAAACACACTGCAATGTTTGTCATATGGAACACCGAACTGAAATAACATCGGTTGGGGGAGACAATTATGGGAAATTGACCCACTTGAGATGTCTCTGTGTATTTTATAATGCATCAGCTGATCATTAATCAACACGAAATCACTGTCAGGAATGGCAAATGGAGCTCTTCGGGATGTGACGTCAGAGCAGTTAAAGCCTCCGACCACATTCGCTACCACAACACGTCAAATGTTCTAAAAAAAGAAAAAAAAAGAAAAACGTAAGCGATTCACCCACAAGACTGAAACACACCATAACAAGCAAAAGGTTGCAATGGAAGAAAAGTCTAATAACCACAAGGAGACAATAGCAAATCCTGAAGCCTCTGCTGATTTCCTGTGTTTACACTCTGATACGTTATCTCGCCCAATGAGGAGCTGAAGGGGTGGGGTGGGGCTGGGGTTTTTATTCATGCTGGCCTACTTTTGGAAAGTCAATACGAAGAAGCTCTATGAACGTCTGCTTGAAGAAAGGCGGACGGGAAGCTCTCATGCCTCTGGCGTCCGGCCTTATTTACACGGCTTGTCTCGTTATAAACAGCTCCGGCAGAAAAGCGTCACTGCAATGCTGAAATACCTGGCAACCGACAACGCGTTGCCAAGGTATCGCAGCGCAGGAAAAGGAGGCAGGGCCGAGTGAAATCCCTGAACAGTAAGTGGACCAAAATATGCAAAACAGAAATTTTCTCGAAGAATCTGAAAAGTTGAGCAGTCGTGTTTTGAATAGTGTCGGACACCAAAATATGCAAAAGACGGATAGAAACAGGGTTTGGATCTGAAAATGAAATCGATACTTTTCATGTTTCTTATAATAATGGATATTCCATGCAGAGTCAGATGCAAGTGCTCATCTGGAGTTTTTATTCTTCCCCTCTCACACTGGAACATGCACGCGCACACACACACACCAGGACCAGCTGATCAGGCACTCGTGTTGCCGCTAGTCACAAAAGGCTCCTTGAGTCATGCAGTTACGTTCGTTCTGGCTAACTGAATTACGAATAAGGAGAGGCCCAGTAGACAGAGCGCTCAGTGTGGAGATCCTCAATCCAATTTGCTCTCCTGCTCTTGCTTCCTGGAAAAAGTGCTCGTGTCACTCTCTGACCTCATCCTCCTCAACATGCTGAGAGTTACACGGTAATGAGAATCTCTCATGCTAGAGAACCATTTTTCACATGCACAGACTGTGTGGTTAAAAAAAAAAAAAAAAAAATTTAAGAGCGAGAAGAAGGACCCCGGTGACTTCCACTAAAATGTTGACGCTGGCACTGTTTCAGTCGAGCACGTTTTTTTATTTCCTCTCTTTGTGGAAAAGATTGTCTTTCCGTACAAACATGGAGTAAAACGCGTGGCTTGTTTTGCTGCCTGTGTAATCCGCGCGCCCATCAGTCGTTAATGATAAACGCTTGCCAGAGATGATTGCGAGCCAGTGTTTAGTCTGTAACTCTGGTCGTCTCTGCTAAGTGGACTCACGCTATTTTAAAACTAAATTCTCCAAGACAAACACTTCCATATTCCATGTTTTTATGTAAGTAAATGATTCATTCATTCATCTTTTAAAATGACTTTATTCTGGTCAAGGTTGTGGTGGATCCAAAGCCTATTCCTGGAACCCTGGGTGTAAGGCGTTTGTACACCCTGGATGGTTTGCCAATCCATTGCAAGGTAGTCCAGGGCACCATGCCCACACACACACACACACACACACACACACACACACAAACAAACACACATACACACACATCAGCAATTTGCATAGACAATCAATCCATTGCTATATTTATAGGGGAAACTGGAAACACCAGGAGAACATGAGAAACTCTACTCTGGAGCTCAGAATCAGACCAGACAGCACAACACCACCCCAAGCATGCCCACAAACCTCTAGAGAATAATACTCCAGTGCAAATACTTTTATCATAATATCCTTCTACCTCATGTGTAACATGCGTTCAATATTTTTTAATTACTGAGAAGATATCTACCCAAAACTCTCTTATAATGGAAGTCTAAGGGCAATTGTCATGGCAGGTATTAGCAATCTATCTTTAGAGGACTTTTACTTCAGGCAAAATGTCTTTACAAAAAGATTTATAAATTGAACCGTAGCTCTGTATCTCTCTAGTGCTCCAGATTAGAGTTAGTAGAGTAACAGCTGTACTTTTGACTTCATGTTACACAGTCATGTTCAAAGGGCATTCAAGTCAAACTGGGACTTTTTAATTGCGCAGAATAATGAGATTAAAAATTTCCTTTATTTTTCTATATAATCCCATGCTATACTAATGCAGTTCATCACCAGTGTGTGGAAGTGGCTTGGAGCGAGACCCTTGTTTCCCAAGTGCTTGGATACCATCAAGGTAGAAAGTTCTCTCGGTATACCAACGCCATGACCGGATTGTCTGCTTCACTTCTGAAACGATGGCCTCCCTGGAACTCAAACATGTGGAAATGGTTTCGGGCCTGGCCAGGACTGCACAGGGGATGTGGTGATGACTCGCAGCTGAGGTCCAGTAATGTGCAAGTGGTGTTCGTGAATGATCATATGTACTGCACCCGCAACCAGATGCGTTTCGTCTGCAAGTTATTCAAGCTGGTCTGACTTTACATGGTCACTCCCATGTAAAAATAAAAGATCACATATCCTCGTGTAGTTACTGTCTTCGTGCTCTCATTATATTCTACTCAAAAGTTGAAAACAAGCTGAACACCACACATACACATCATACACAAATATCTTCTGTAAATGTCAATTAGTTTCATTCATGAGACATTTCATCACGAGTCCCAGTTTGACTTGAACACCCCTTGTATTTTAAACGACTGCATTTAGTTTCTTTTACTGTAAAGAGGTTTTCTGTTTTTCTTTCAGCAGCCTTGTCTCTTGTAGGAAGTAAGCACACATTCAGTATAGTCTAGATAAGAAAGTTATAGATTGGTACAGTAGGTTGACAATCACTGGGGTATTCCTTTAAATGTTTACTTTAAAAGAGGTTGTTCTGAGAGAGAAGATTCAAAGAAAGTATGCATCTAAAAATAAAACTTAAAAAAAAAAGTCTGCAAAAGAGCAGATGTTAAACATGGAGTTTACTGAATCTTCCAATAACGTAGCTTACCCACTGCAGCGCAACTCATTCGCCTGTTATACATCAGGCCATTTCTTTTGTCCTAATTGAAGAGCTAGTGTTATGCGCATTAATATATGGATTCCGTACATATATTTCCTATTTGCTATTAACATTTAAATAAACTAAAAACTATTTAAACTCAATAATGCAATCTGTATATAAAAGCGCAGTAACTCATTCCACTCAGACTATTTGAAGCCTTTATATTCACACAAATCATCCCTCATAGAAAGAACATAAATGCTTGTCTGATCTAACTGGATTTTAATGATCACCACATTTCTTGTATAAAGGAATAAATGAGAATAAATGTCTTCGTAGCCAGGTTGATAAATGAAGCAGATTACTCATGAAGCACTGAACGCTTCAATCTGAATACATGCGCACGCTACCCGAGTGCTGCGACTGTTGTTTGGTGTGTAGTGTAAATGATTCTGCTCTACATGGCGTATTAGCTCATGCACTCAGTGACTCTTCGAGGGCCCCTCGTTGGCATTCAGGCAGGAATGAACCTGGCTTGGGTGTGGGTTAGGGGGCAAAGAGCAGGAGAGTAAAGCAAAGCAGTCGAGATCTGTGCTATTAGCAGACTTCCTCCTCCATTGTATCTGCACAGGAAGTGCTGGCTAGCGCTGATACCGTTCCTGCTAAAGCCTCTGCACCCCGTGCAAAAACACTGCAGTCACCGGCCGCTGAGCGAGGCCAAGTGCCACAAGCAATGCGAAGACGACGGGTTCAAGAGCCTATGTTTCCGAATCACAACGTGCCACTGTGATGGTAGCAAAACAAGAGCGAAAGGAGGAAAATAGGAAGCCTCTTACAGGTTTTCCTTCGCTGCAGCTACAATGGTTACTAAAACACCTATGTTGTGAGGCAGCACTTGGGGGGGAGGGGGGGGGGGGGGGGCGAAACACTTCCACAAAGTTACTACTCAAGAAAAATGAATCACTTCAAAACAAGACACTCTTTCCTCTTGGCAAGGTGCTGCTTTTAAGGTGGACGGTTAATAGCTGTATCGAAATGTCATCAAGGTGACAAGTCTGACTGCCAAACACAAGCAAGAGACGAAGTTCTTTCAGCCAACTGTATGTGGGTTTGCCTTGAGGGTGACAAGGTAGTGACTAATAAGCTACTGTGACATCAGCATGAAAGTAGGTGATGAATCAAACTGAGAGTGCTACTGCTTCAGAAACTCTCATGCTTTGTCTTTGTAGATTTTCCGTGTCCCTGTAACGACAGGAAATACATCTGTAACCTTTATGTGGGCAAGCTTTAGTGCACTAGGACAGCCAGGTCAGGTACTTTACAGAGCTTGTGCAACTGATTCGCGTAGTTATTTCTGTGTCTGTAAATGATGAAGTGTAAAATATATAAATATATATGATAACAATATAAATGATTAAAATTCTCAATGCGCCCGTCAATCATTTTTTAAACAAAAACCTACACGCTAGCTTGAAGGGGCATTGGTAGACTTCTCACGAAGCATGAGGAAGACCCAGGGTTCGATTCCCAGCCAATGGAATAAGGACGAATGCGTATTTGGCAAAAATCCAAACCCTTAAGAAAGAACATCGAACTACATACTAGACTTGCCGGAATGCTTTCCCAGCGGGTAGCCTATTTCCAGGGTCCCTAGATTGATCCTGAGCTTGAAGTCTTTGCACGGTTTCACATGTTCTCCTCATGTCTGCATCGGCCTTTTTTTTTCCACCTCACAAAAGCAGACTGATCGGTGACTCTTAATTGTTCCTACTGTAGGCCTGAATGACATTGTGCCCATCCAGATTGTATTCCTGCCATGCTCAGCATTCCCGCGATATGCTCTGGAACTACCGTGACCCTGCCTATAAAGCGATAAACTGGTTCAGAAAGGAAAAAATAAAATGGAAGTGGGTTATTGTTTCCGATTTTCGAACTGTTGGCGGCAACTAAACTAAAACTACAAACTCCTGTCAACTTAATTCTATTCAATTTAACAATATGGATTCGTAAACTCTTTTGACCTCTAATTCACGCTCACTATCGTACGGGCGTCTATATCGCCGCTGTCCTCTCGAAATTGACCCTATGAATGGACAGAGTCTTGTTTGTGGTGGTCAAGGTGGTAGAAGCGTTATTTCGGAGTGTGTGTGGCTGTGTTGTACCGGCATAAAGGAGCAGTGTAAGAGTGACACACTAGCTTGTGTCAAGTTTGGTGAGGTGGGGCTTCGGGCACGAGTTCGCTCGCCGTCTGTGCGTTAGCTATCGGCAGACCGGGCTATGGTGTAGATTCGTGCCCCCTTGGGGAGTTGTCTCAGCCTGGCCACACGAGACCTCCTTCGGGTCCTTTGGAAATTGAGTGAGGCAAACTGTCACGCAACCTCGGGCTGCTAAAATATGGGTGACAGAGTGAAAGGTTTCAGAGCGAACAAGGTATTAGTCTATCGAGTGAGGAGCAGAGAATCTCAGGATGCTATGTACTCTGCTGTTGTCGCGGTAGTGACAAGTGTTTTTCCTGGTTGTTGCGACTAGCCTTGCTGATTACATTTCCAGGCTCTGAAATAAATAGGCCATACACAGGAATAGTAGTAGACCTGTTGCTCTTCTACTGGAAGGCAGGTTAGATTTACTCGAGCAAAACCACAGTTGCACTACAGCCAAGCCTATTTTTACAGTACCGGTCGGCAGCAGCAGAAACGCTTCTTGACAGACGTCTACCGTCGACCACAAAAACACATCGTGCTGCGAACGTCACCAGACAGACACGAGTCAGGCTACACATGCCTTCATTGCATTAGCATGGTTTGTGCTGAACAGGTTATTTGTGCTTTTGGGTAATTGTATTTCAGATGCTGCTTGTTAGTCCCAAACCCAGACCAAAGTCCAGACATATGCATTAAGCTCATTATGATCTAAGAAGGCAAATCTTGTTACTTTCATAGGTTGTACTGAGAGAATCTCAGACAGAACTGTCTGCTCCGTCAGTGTGCTAAGAGAATATGTGTGCACGTGTACTGGTTTCATACTAAGACTTACCAGTGACACACATCTGCTCTAGCCCCCCCCACCCCATCCCTCTTCAGCTCTGGATTTGGTTACGCAACAGGAAAAGAGACCAGCAAATGACAGAATCCAGTCACTCTTGGGAAAGTTACACAGACTCAATAAAATCCTTTAAAAACTCTTACAACGAAGCTGCTAAGGCTATTCCTTAAGTAAAAGCCTCAAAGATAACCAAGCATTCAGGTACTGGGAGTCTAAACAACAAGGGACCGAACTTTAAATCTTGCACCAGGTGTCAACTTTTAGAGCAGAATGCAGACTGAAAACCTACAGTAAATTGAAGCTGACTATAATCCCTCATGGCTTTTAGGCAACCAAACGGTAAATAAACCATGAAAATTCTTCTTCTGTTCCATTAACATTCCTGATGAGCCTTGTGGCGGAGAAGGAAGAGG
>CM059218.1:20954736-21272236 GCA_030347435.1 Clarias fuscus
CGGGGTTTCAGTAGCGAAGAGCTTGGTCTGTTGTACCCTATTGTTACAGTAGTAAGTGAGGAACGCCTGTGACACGCTCACAATGTGACAAAGGTCGATGATGACGCTGCCCACTGTTACATTCGGTGCGGAACTCCTGCGCGGCACGCCTGTAAACACGCTGTATGGGTTTAAAGATGGCTGTGTAGGTCAGAGAATGAGATTGGTGTGTGCACGTAGCATCGGAGGAGACAGAGGACGTTGACGATGTCTCAGGTACGCTTGACGATGTGTTCAGGTACGCTTAAAATAAACTTTGTGGTCAAGTGTTCTCAGAAACGATCCATGCCCGATTAAAATGAACTAGGGGTCAAATGTTCTTGGAGTCCTAATGTTAAGCCCCCCACCCCCTGCCCCCCCACCTTAATATTCACCTGTCAGTCATGTTCCTTGTCAATTCAGAAACTTCTTAGGTTTTAGACATTCTGACCTAGGCATGTGTTTTACAGCTTCAAACTTGTCCTTGACTGTACCTTTAAAATACAGGCCTATTTATTTATACATAAGCAAAAAAAAAAAAGTTTTGTAATAAACAAAAGGAAGTCAGGAGGAAAAAAAATACATGTCATAAGCAGGCGAGTTGTTAATTGTGACAGAACAGAAGACCGTAAACCAAACTGGGTGGATAGCTGACAGCTGAGAAAGTGAGAAGAAACCATAAGAAAAAAAAAGTTAAAAAAGCACAAATTATGAGAAGACAAGAACCGGACCGCAGCCCCTCCCAGGGCACGTACACTATGTGCTAACCAGACGAATAGAACTTACAGTATTGTAGTTCACACTATGCAGGACAACATGCTGTCATTATTTCAAATATACATCCTCAGAAACCTGCTAGTTGCTCATCATCACGCTCAGCATCTCATCAGGATTTTACAAGAATTTTGCAGTCATGCATTTTGCCGCATCCTGAAGCTATATATGTATTTGTTGTGCTATGATTACTGGGGCATGAAGACGTCTCTTTGAGGCAGCCTGTCAAATCTGGGCTTACAACACGGACAATTCACAGCATCTGAAAAGAGAGTAAATATGCTATTTCCTATAAAACACAGGGATGCACATCTCCAACAGTGCCAGGTAAGCGGCACTTGCTTGTGCTTCATGTACGCACCATTTCGCAAGAAGAGGGGACTGTGGTTCAGATCAATCCATCACACCACAATTAAGGTGTGACTGTTACAGGAGGGTCAAACAGTCCAGTAATTAGCTCTTCTATTGTTGAACCAAAAAAAAGGGTAGAATATTTTTTTTTATTCAAGTTGATTGTACCAAAATGCAAACGTTAGTACACATGCGCATGTAGTCATGTACATTTGCACTGGCATTTGCATTAGGAATAGTGCACTCGAATCATTTCCCTACATTCTGGCATTTTTGCTCTCTAAGAAGCACATCTAGTAAATACTTAGATGTACAATCCAGTTTTTATTCAGGGTAAAATCTTATTTAATTGCACATTACACACTGATCCACTTTTACTCATGAACCCACAGGACATGTCTCTGAAGGTTCAAATGTCTGAAGTCCTTGGTCACTGGAGCTGCAATTGCTTGCACTCTGTATTGATTGCTTCATCTAATGCATCTAACGTATTCCTCATGTAACCTAGATACAGCCTGTAATCAGGCAGCCAAAACTAAACAAATGTCAGGAGGCAAGAGTTCAAGTTTTCTCAATTTCTCCAAAATACGAGAGCAGTTTCCGCAATACTACTCCTTCTGGCACTGAAACAGAGCTGCACGCCTCTCCCTAAATGAATGCAAGAAACCTGACTGGATACTGAACGAGATGGGACAAGTAGAAGAACTCCAAACATTCCACACATCCTGAGGGTTCTGTGCCCCACAGCCACTCCCTTCAGGCCTTGCTTTGCTCTGTGGGCATGGCACAGCCTGGCTACATCAGTCACATTCCGGCAAGAAATCCCAACTCCGGAAGTTAGAGGGCCGTCTGGTCGGAGGTTTTGTGGCCTCAATCTCCTCCTCCCAATGCTTGGAATACTCACAGAGCCTTATAAGGCCAGGTCATGCTGTTCACAGCAGGGCAAGGGGTTCCCACAAGAGTTCCAAAGCCTGGCCAATACTGAGCAGATAGAGCAGCTACCTTCAGCTAAATAGTTTACAAGGAATGACCTCTAAACAGAAAGTCATCTACAGAAGCCACATTTTCCGCTAGTTATAGAACTACCGTCGTATACTGTACATTCATCACCCCTGCTACAGTCGTTTAAAGTCTTAAAACTTAAATCTTTATTAACCCAGAGAGCAATTGAGGATAACATTCATTTGCATCCACTAAACAGCAATGTAAATGTTTTGCTGCTAATAATTTACACTGATCTGTAGATGCTATGCAGTGGTTTAAAGACTAAGAGACCTGCCTCTGCAGATGTGCAACAACTGGGCAGCAATTTCAAGCGCAGTTCAGGGTCAATATGGGATCCAGATCCAGATCTTACCCCTGGTACACTGTGCCAAATGGGGGGAAAATACCTCGGATCAGTCCATTTCCACATCCAACCCATACACTCTGGAAAAATTTAGAGCCATCAGTCCTACTAGTATGGTTTTGGGAAGTGGAAGGAATTCCTAGAACCCAGCTGAAACTCACACGGACAGTGGAAGAACAGAACAAACCAGACAGACAGTAACCTGAGCTCGTGATCACACGTAGGACCCTGGAGCTACAAGGCATCAATCCTACCCGTCAAACACTTACTCTCACAAAATATTTTAGGATATACTGTATGCAGGGTCAAGGGAAAAATAAGCGCCGGGTCTGGCAATGTATGCAAGTCTTTAGAATTAGACTGAAAATTGTGACTTCTTGCATCTGACCCCTGAGGAATAGGTCAAGTGATTCCTATTGCAAAGCATGAGGACATTTAATTCCAAGGAATCCTAATGGAAAAAAACAAGGATTATGTTTGACAATACAATGCATTGAAGTCTGACATGCCAGCCATATTTCACCTACAATGGCATGGCAGCATTACAACATTATCTTAGACAAAATGGCCAAAGCTTGGTCAAGGCTAGAAGTCAATCCAGTGTAGATGCAGACGGCTGTGACAACATCTATTATTACTCCACGTAGCTGCATGCCAGTCTTGGGTCATTTGGAATGACTCCCTGTTTTTAAGCAGACACATTGTGTTTATGAAATCATCACAGTGATCACACCCTGCCATTCCACATATTGCACCTATAATTACAAGATACCAACGCTCCCAAGGGTAATGAGGAAATATTATTGTAGTCCTGATGAACATCTATTTTATTCTCTAAACTTTACATTAAAATATTACATATTATTACATATTACACTCTTAAATATTAGCATGATAATCATGTGAATCATGACCACAAATTAGGACAGAAACATGCAGGACCAAGATGCAGCAGTATGAGGTCCTATAGACATACTGACAGGAATATACAACACTCAACATGCCAGAACTCAGCTGTCCACATACCACCATTATGTGGGTGCTGATATCACTTTTATCAGTTTGCAATGTAAAAGCATTCCTGAGCTCACATTTCCCCTCCATTTTACCAGATGCTTTATCTAATGTTTAATGTAAAAGGTCTCCATATAGTCTTTCTTTCTTACGATGCAGCATACCATTCCAGCATCATCATCAGTATGAGTTATACACCAAGATAAGATAAGCCACATACTCTATAGCGCAAGAGCGTAAAGACAAACAGCTTAATTTGTTGCTTTTCTATGAAAGTGAATATGAAGTACCTATTGAGTAACTTGTTCATATTCATACTTATGCATGCATAACTAGAGGAAATGACTCGAGAAAAAGTAAGCCACAAGAAAATCACCTGAGTAAATGCTCATGGGGATCACATGGGGATCTGCTTTTCCTCTGTGTGTACTCTGATAACACGATTAAAAAAACCTTCATAAAAAATAAAAAAGTAAAGTCTGTGCTGCCCTTTCCCAAGGCACTGAGTGAAGCAACGTCGTGCTTGTAGGATTTTGTCGATATATGCTGATGGCGAGTTTGTGATTGAATAGTTACACACAAACACAAACACTTCCATTTCTCCACTGTGATGCAAGTTCATAACTTCCCCACTCGAACTTCCATTTTAGTCTGCTCATATAGTTAATCAAAGACATATTAGTCAGTGATGAATCACAATTTTAAAAATACTTGTATTGTAAACATGGAATGAAGTAATGCATGACAAACTGGTTTGAGGAAACGGATTATGCAGCATTGTAATATCTTAAACATCATTTAACAAATGTTTCATTCAAATCTCTTGAGTGGGACCAGCACTGCATAGTATGGGGGTGTGGCAACCCACTGACGGTGGGGTTCGAACCCGTATCCTCTGGTCCAAAAATTGACATCCTAGAGCCTTGGCCACCTGAGCCACAGCTTAAATTTAATGCATTCTTGTAAAAATAGTTCCCCTTGAAGGTAGTTCGAGCACACATCTCAACAATAGCACACATGGTATTATTTCCTCTGTCATCTTATTATTCGGCTTAAATATGCCATTATCACATAGAGCCGTGTAACCGTGCTGTGATTATATGCGGCCGTCACTTGATTAATTTGTGTTAAAAATTTTTTTTTTTTTTAAGTAATGCGTTAAAATTCCTAGTTAATCACGTGTCAATATTGACAGCCTTTATAAACCGAAAACAAGATATTGTTTCCAGAATTAATTGGTCCTTTTAGAGAAGCAATACAGAAACTGGAAGATAGCTTACCAGTTTAACCAGTCTCTGTGTTTTGGAAATTCAAAAATGTTCAGGCTTCACATGCTGCTTTGGCAGGATTTCTAAAAGGCTGTTTAAGCCACAAAAACTGGTAGGCATTTCATTAGCTAAATTTGGTAAAAAATTTCAATTTAAGTAATTGTCTGAAAAACATAAGGTCTAGATTATAGGTAGCGGTTAGTTAATTAATTAGTTCAGGAAATAAAAAGTAAATTAGTTTGTTAGCCTATAAGAATGTTTGCTTAATATTTTAGATCAGTTAGATATATTTAAACTTATTAAATATATCAGATATGTAGCCACTGATCACTTTATTAGGAACACATGTATTCTCAGGCAGTTATCTAATCAGGTCACAGGAATACAACACACACACAAATCAAAAGCTTTAGCTAATGTTCACATCAAACGTCAAAATTTATTAAAATAGTGATCTCTGTATAAACGCCTATGAATGTGCTATGGATGTTGATACCAGAACAGCCGGCTGAAGGAGTTTTGCATAAAATGATAAGAAAATCTCCAGCATTTGCACAGATTTGTGCAGAAAATTAAATGTGCTGATGGAAATGCCTTGTTGATGATAGAAATAAAAAGAAAACAAGATTGGTTTAAGCTGCCAGTAACTCAATGAATCACGTTGAACCTTAAGGTGAATGGGCTACAAGAGCAGAACTGCCATGCGTTGCTGCGAATCGAATCGACAGTCTACCTTCAATTCACCGCTTTAGAGTCCATAGACAATAGTTTTCCTATCACACATATCACACCTGGTGTGAACTCCAGAGCTTATCTCAGTGGTTAAATAAACCAGGTTAATTTTTAATCCAGATCTTACATTTTTACAAGTGTGCGAAACTGAGCATGTGTTTAGGTGTGGTATACTGTATAATGGTTTCCCACATTAGCATGTTTTTGCAAATCAGCTTTGATGCAATAAAAACAACTTCAGCATCATTACTTCTACTTAGAACACATTTACAAATATTTGATTTACATACAGCTTTGTAGAACAAGGAAACATGACGACATGTCCTCAACAACATGGGGTTATATTGCATATTGCATCTGGAAATTTCTTGTGCTCCGGGTCAGCAGGAGGACGATGAAGTAACATTAAGAATCCTGATTGTCTATAAACAAACCTTCATTTTGTATGCTTTGTGTCAGTTTGATAAGCTGAATGACTCAATAAATTGTAAAGATAAGGACAGACGTGTATGTACTGCAAGTAATCTGTGGAAGTGAAAAGGAGACTACAGGTACTTTTTTCCCCCCCCTCTGAGAATATTTATGGCACTTTGATGCAGTCTTCGCTATGATTTTAATCTTTTCAGGAAACAAAAAATATCAAAGTAGCATCTACAATAAATGTTCCTAATCATTGACGGTTTATATAACACGAAATTTTACTTTCCTGACAGACCACAAAAGAATTTGCACAAGCTCACTGGCATGATCTAAGATATGAAAGCAATCTTTTCTATTAAAAAAAAATATATATATATTCTACAAGAAAGTTTTTTTTTTCCATTTGGATGTAAAAGTATTTGATTCCCACAACATTTTCAGATACCAACATCATAATTTCACAATTTTCACTTGCGCAGGTTCACTAGCCTCTAGCAAGCACTTCTGTTTCCCCTGCAGTGCTTTTGTCTGTCATCATCACAACGGAGCTTGTCAGAGGATTAAATAACAACCTGCACAACAGAGCTGATCAGCACATCTTGTCCATGTGTGTACCAGGCTCTTAAGCTCCAGAAATGGCACAGTCAGTACATTTGACTTCTTTGAGCAGGACAATTTGAATGCTTGTATATTTAATGCCATGTTGCTTAAAAGGAAGCAAATAAGGCACGACTAAACTCAATGACCCAAATCTGAACCATTCAGGTTAACAGATCGGAGAGCTGTGAAGTGCCAGGTAAAGTTGAAGTGCCTTTAGTGTTTTTAGTTTCCCCTAATATGGAACCGAATTCTCTCCAAGGGCGGTGCCCTTCAGCACGGAGAAACTCTGGGAGGAAAAAGCCGCAGCTAAATCCAGAGAAGCTGCAGACCCAACAATGACGTGCCAAGGCTTTTACTCATTCGTCCTAGAACTGATTCCACATACCGAGGCATTCTCTTTTTAAGGGATGTGCAGTTCACTTTCTGTCCTAGTGAAGCAGACAGATTTCAAACTGTGTGCTTGTACTCAGGAAATGTCCACGCTCTGTTGCCTTTTCAGTTCTACTGAAAACCAACACATTAAACCGCAAGTCATGAGAGAGAAAATATATCAGCGATTACCAATGAATAATCTCTTGAGACAGGAATTCAGGTAAGTGTTGTCAGAGCTGAACTGAAAGAGCTTGAGAAGGGTAAAAACCCCTCCTTGGCAAGGCTTTAAGCTGGTACTTGGTATTTCCTGCTATGTGGATTTTTGAAACAGGTGTATCCCCTACACCCATACGTTGACAGCTGACACCAAATGACATGACCTCCGTAGTCTGTGCTCCTGCCCCTGACTGAAAAAGACTTGCCACTTGCCTCAGCTAAATCTGCCAATCCTGACTAACAACAAATACATTTTGTATAATTACATGATAATGGTATAGACTAAACAAGCAGTTAAGACGCCATTAGCCCTTTTATGTCTGGCCCTGAGCTCAGGTTCCTGCTGCTAAAGAACTCAGCTTTCTGCTGATAAAGCTCTGGCGAGCGAGGGAGCCTCCAGGGAGGAAAAAAAAGCCCAAAGCTGCTCAGTTTTTTACCAAAGAGTGTGGGCAAAAAATAAATAAAGAAAGAAACTTTTGCTATAAAAAGTATCCTGTCATAAAATTTTGAGTTTTCATAAAATAAATAAAGAAAGAAAGAAAGAAACATAAATGTGTATACATTTTTTTGGCTGACTCTGTATTGGGTGCACGTGGCATGATGGCATAATGGTTAGCACAGTTGCCTTGCACCTCCAGGGGTTGGGTTCGATTCCCAGCAAGGTTCGATACCCGCCTTTGTGTACATGTTCTCCTCATGCTTGGTAAGCACCCCATGACCATGAATACAGGATAAAGCTGTATAGACAGTAAATGAGTGAGCGTTTTGAGCGGCGGGTGGCGTTGGGCTGTCAGGCAGTGGCTGGGTGGCGTTTTTACAGGTCACATGCAACAATCAGCTTTAATGCTATACTGTGAACATGTCACAGGCGTTCTTCACCGAATGTACATGTGTAACAGTGTCTCCCATCCAAAACTTGTACAAACTATGTTTGTTTACATTTTTGAGACCCCATTATACAGAGCAACTTACATTTTTATCTCATTGTACATCCAACCAATGGGGTTATGGGCCTTGCTCAAGGGCCCAACACTGGCAACTAAGTGGTGCAGGGGTTTGAAACTGGGACCTTCAGATCAGTAGTCCAACACCATAACTACTAAGCTACTCCTGCCATAAACATACAGGCAACAAGGTGTACTTCGTTTCGAGTGCTTTATCTAACAACTGTATCTGCTGCTGTTTGTTCTTACACCGATGTTATAATTACGATGGTAATGTAAAAATAAACAATCTACCTTATTCATATTCATCTGTTTACTGGCACGTTCTGACACACAGGCTCAAAGGCAAACAATAAAAATTTTTTAAAAAACCCACTAGATTGAATCTTTGAGGAATTTCACCTGACATGACTTACAAGATCTACAGTCAAGGGTAGAAAGAAATCAGGCCCAGCCTCGAAACATCATACCATCTATGGTGTATTTTCTGCTTTTGCCCTCGGTTCAATAAAAGTCTAAAATGATAACAGCAAATAATCTGATGTTAGAAAAAATAATAAAACCCTCATATTGAAATCTTCTTATTTTTGAAAGAGGGTGGGGGTTATTATTGTTGTTGTTTTTTTAACTCCCAAACCTGGCCTTATCTCCAAAGAAAGGCACCAACATGTCTGGATTGTTCATGCAGCACTGATAGCAAAACATCAGCCAACTTCTTACTCAACACCTCCTTTCATTCTATCTGGGAAATCCGGCTTGCTTTTTTTTTTTTTACCCCCCCCTTCCGAGTTCTCCAAGATGTGAAGGTTGTAGAAACACACCAGATGATTGAGGTGAAATGACATGCTCACAGAAGGAGAGCGCGCGTGAGAGGACACTCAAGGACATGACCTACTTATAACCTTAGCAGGACTCTCAACAAGTAGTCTCGCATGTAATAATGACAAGCCACTTCCTATTTCTTGTTTTCTAATACTTTTGAGCTTGTGATAAAAGTCTGACCATGTCTGGGGGCTGAGGGAGCTTCACTGGGTAGCAGCTGCCCCGCTACCCACTGGTGAGCGTTTTTCCATAGCAGATGCCCTGTATGTCTGGTATCACGCAATCTCTGACTCAATGAATGAGCGAAGAAACCGAGTGACATCACGTGTAAGTGACTTGGGGCGCGTTCACCACGCAAGCGCGTGTTAAAACGTTTCACAATCCAAAAGAGGCAGATTTGTTACGTTACGGTTCAAAGAAACGCTACGTCTTACGTGTAATTACAAAGTAACGAGTATGATCTAGCTAAATCGGCGATGTTTAAAAGCACACACACACACACACACACAAGGCTTGAAAATGAAACAAAACTAACATGAGGGAAACTGAATGAACGTTCTCGGAAAGGCAAAGCTTTGAAGCGCTCGCTTTGATGTTCTAGAATATTCATATGTAGTTTGATACACTATCGTGTACCATGTGAAGTCATCTTACCTTCAAGTCAAAGCAGGAATCGTTTCTTAAAGCGTTTTCTTAAAGGACATCGCATTCATTCAAAACGGTTGAACAAATCCCGGTAAATTTCCGTCAGCGTCTTCTTCTTCTTCTTCTTCCTAAGGGTTTAAACTCTAATCAGCTCTTGGGCTGAATGAATGTAGCCTACTGATGCACTCAGGAACAGATGAACAGAGTCAAAGCAGTAGGTTACCCTCTACTGCTCATTCAGAAAATCCGAAAACAAAAACGAAAATCAGAAACCGCTCCTTTACCTGACTGAGCTGAAGTAAAGAATGAGCTAAGCTCTTAATGGAGAAGTGTTATGAGACAGATAGAGTGACTAGGCCACCCCACCCCACCCCACCCCTTCAAGCACACTGTATACCTAGTGACAGGAAGTTCACACGGCCAAGCCCACATCCAGTGTGTATGTGCGGAGTCAGCAATATAATATCTCCTACCTAAACCCCACTCACCCTCACACCCTAAGCTTTCATTAGTTTGTTTTTAGCATCGCTTGAGTACATACATATAAGACTAATTCTTTTGGCTTGTAGTAGCCTGTTAAGTCAAGGCTAGCAAATGTAAATGTCTAAAAAAAATAATAATAATAATAATAATAAACAAATGAAAAGGCACTCATCATTAAATGCTTTGTTTAGTGTAAATAATGTTTCTTCATTTGAGACACACTAAACTCACAAGTTGAGACTCACCTAAGGTGATTAGGCGTTGTTACTTCCCCACCAAAATTGATTTACCCTGCCATCTAGTGACATTCACTGGTATTGCGTCTAAGTCAAATTCCTAGAAGGCTAGCAATAAATAAAGAACATGGCACACACAGAAGACTGGAGGTCCAAGGTTGAGTACTATAGAAGATGCTTGTCGGATGTGAGGAAGCTTAAAAGCCGTCTATAATAACACACACACACACGTCCATGCAGCACATGGTATGTGCCAGAAAGTCATACACAATTCCATTTTTGAACACGCAACAACCTGACCAATTTTTTCTACCCATTCATTGCATTTTTATACCTCTAATTGTATAATTAACATTCTCTGTGGAAATTCATTCATTCATTTATATATTAATTTACTTACTCATTTATATTGATTTACTATCCCAGGACGATGTGATATAAGGTGGGAATATACCCTTGATAAGATGTCAGGCAGACACTTAAAATCTTAAATTAACTCATGAGCAATAAATTGTAGTCAGTTCACCAACTGTCATGTTTCTTTAAAGTAAGAGAAAACTGGAAAACCCACATGGACAAAAGTAGAACATGGAAAACATTATACAGACAGCAACACAAGCTCAAACCAGGAACCCTGGAGCTATGATGCAGCAACACCAAACATTCATAATGCCACTCATAATATAAGATTCAATCTGAATAATCCCAGCATTTTTGTTAAATTACGTATAGGGAACATATGAAATACAAATCATCCTAAACTCGTTTAAGATTAACAGTGGCCTTAACTTAAGAAAATCATTCATTATCAGTAATAATTTAATTCTTATCAGGTGATGATGGTCTGGAATTCTAAGTACAAGGCAGGAAAATGCCCTGGAGGGGACTATCATACTATAAATAGGCTATTTATTCAACCATAATCCCTTGTCAGATTGTACGCAGGTCAAAGCTTTGATATAGTACACAGGGGTGAACATATACAAAGTGGGTTCACCTGCGAAAAATGGTCGGTGGAAATTGTATCTAATAAATATAATATACTCTTTGCATACTGTTTGGGTCAACAATTTGATGCTATTCGATGTTTCAGAGCAGTAAAACCCTAAATTACATGTTTGCATAAAATAATCTGAATCCTTCCCTTTATCAAAATGATTAAAACTTTATAACAAACTGCTGTTGCAGTGGTGACCTCAGATGCTCGGAAGTTCATGCTGGGTGATTAATCTTGTGCAAGAGCGATACGCATTGTGAGAGCAGCATTAAGTAGGTTCGGGTAGCCGAGCCAAACTAAGAGGAAAGGTTGTTTCCTGTTGACAAGAAAAAGCTGGACAGACAGTTTGTACTTCAGGGTGTGTACCTGTCTCCTGTCACCGGTCAATGGAAATGGGCATAACAGCTACTGTTCCTGCCTCGATAACGCTTTGAATATAGCTCAAAGTGTAGATTACCTTCTTTTTACACTGATGCCAGGCACACACATACACATGCAGAGGGGAGGGTGTGATGTGACCTTGAAGGAATGTCAGGAAAAGCATTCAGCTCCAGAATGTCTGTTTACCCATAATGTAATCTCAGCTTCACTGCATTCCAGATATGACTCCTTCAAAAAAAATTGTATGATAAACTCTCACTAATCACTGAGAACTTTTTTTGACACAAATTTCCCTGATTATATAAGCATGATGATATTTGCCAATAAATACTTATAAGTGAGTATGTTTCTATTGATGCTATAGTATTATTAATATTAATATATCCTATTCTCACTCACTCATCATCTTTATTGCTTAATCCTGTATTCAGGGTCACAAGGGGCCTGGAGCCTATCCCAGGAGACCTATGGCACAAGGCGGGGTACACCCTGGACAGGGTGCCAATCCATCGCAGAGCGCACACACACACACACACACACACACACACACACACACACACACACTTAGGTAAATTGGGGATGCCAGTTAACCTAATCTGCAGGTCCTTGGACTGTGGGAGGAACGCGTAATAGCCGGAGGAAACCCATCAAGCACGGGGAGAATATGCAAACTCCATGCACACAGAGACGGGAATTGAACTTGGCGGGAATCGAATCCGGACCCTGGTGGTGCAAGGCGACAGTGCTAACCACAACACCACCGTGCCTTCATGCTATAAACTATGTAATGAAAATATATGGATACACAAAGTACACTGATCAGCCTTTAATTAAATCCATGGATAGGTCACATTTATAATATTGATTATTGCATTACAGTGGCACCTGTCAAAGGGTGTGATATGGGACATAATAGTCCTGAACATGAAGTACTAGCGACATAATAGTCCTGAACATGAAGTACTAGCGACATGAAAAATGGATAAAGCATAGGGATCTTATAAAGACTACAGCATGGGCCAAGCTGTAATGGCTAGATGATTGGGCCTCCAAAACAGCCGGTTCTGTTGGGTGTTCCTGTCAAGCAGTGGCAACTAAAATGGTCTAAGAAAGGACAACCAGTGAGCCATCAACACTGATGTGGGTAAGATAAGAAAGGTAGCCCATCTGATCTGATCTCATAGAGAAGCTATATGGTGCAAAATCCTGAAAATGATAATGCTGACTATAATTGAAGGGCACTTGAGCATCAGAAGTGGACACTGGAGCAATCAAAGAAAGTGGCCTAGTCTGATGAATCACATTTTCATTTACATTATGGGGATGTACTGGTTGTGTGAGCATCATGTAGTTGGTGAAGAGATACACTTATGGGAAACGTTAAGCTGATAGAGGCAGTGTGATGGTCTGGGCAATATTTTGCAGGAAACCATTGGGTCCTGGCATTCGTGTGGATGTTTCTTTAACATATACTACAAACCTAAAGGTGGTTGCAGACCAAGTACACCGATTCATGGCCACGGAGTTCCCACATGCTAAATATAATGTGCACTTTCAGTTTGCTTTAAATAGTTGCACAGATTTTTCTTATTACATAAATAAGAAAATATTAGAAGTCTTGTAGAAATTATTTTGAGGTCAATCGAAAATGTGAAAGAATGATTGTCTCCTTACTCCTTTTTGTCAAAGCCTTAAAATTAATGTACAGGGTGCTGGGTGAACAGGTGATAGGTTATAATTAATATCCCAAATGTCTGTAATTACACTCTGGTCCCCGAAGTGGAAAACTTTTAGTGTTGTTCATATTGATTTCCACAGCATCAGAGCATGTCAACAACAATTTGGCTGCTTCACCTTGTCAGCTTTTATCATTCTCCTTTATATGAGTTTTTAAAAGAAACAACATAAAGCTTCTACCTTGGCACAGCAGTTACAATAGCTCTCTCCATTCTTTCCGGGAGACAGGATGATCTCTCCTGTTGGAACCAGCTGAATCTTCAGCTCCATCATGTTGTCTGTCTTCTTATGTACCTGTCCGTTACACACGCCAGTTATGCTCCTCTGTGGATGTGGAAGGTTGTGCTAAACAGAGTACAAAGCTTTTTTCTAAAGCCAGCTTCATTAATTTGATACAGCAAATCTGAATGAGATGCAGTGCTGTAGTGTCACCTGAAGCACTGAGAGAGCCAATG
This sequence comes from Clarias fuscus, assembly GCA_030347435.1. Lineage (NCBI taxonomy): Eukaryota > Metazoa > Chordata > Actinopteri > Siluriformes > Clariidae > Clarias > Clarias fuscus. The sequence goes on from CM059218.1 coordinate 20,968,550, forward strand.
TGAATTTCTTCTTTCTTTATAAGGCGAAACTAGAGATATGGTGGGATGTCCGGGACTCTTCCTGAAGCCAGCCCTGCTACATAATTAATGTCCCTGCTGGCTGAGCTGCTTTGGACACCACGGGTTTGCCGCCAGGGCTTCCTTTAGCCTCCAGCATCCTGTCCTCGACATTCCCAGATTAAACAGCAGAGAAACAGTAAGAGAGGGAGAGATAAAGAGAGAGAGAGTTTTATTTACTTATTTGTTTATTGGTTATATACAGTAACCTGCAGATTTTGTAGGCACCCAAATGTTTCATAAAAATGCATGTTTTGTCTTAAATGGAGTTCTATATAGTATTTGCAGATGTTCTATATTATTTGCATTGGTCCTCCAATACAAATAAATATGCAAACAATTAAATTAACAGCACCTTAGATTAGGAAAAAGAATACATATTTTATATGTATATAACTTGTTGTATATAGTATATGTATGTACGTGTGAACTAACAGACGCCCAAACCCCAACTTTAAGTCTTCAAAATGTCACATTGAAGGTACAAAAGCAAGAAGGAAAGGATAGGTAGCTAAGATAATGTGAAAAAAAGAACTTTTGTGACAGTAGGATATTAATGTACTCAAATAAACATCCCAGTTAACCTTCAACCTGTCTCTGGCAGCCTCTTGACCCAGACATTCCTGTTTGTCCCTGAGCAGCATGTCACACCCAGCCCAAGCGATTAGACGTCTTTTATTTTATTTCACCCAACACCGATTGACCTACTGTGACATTCAAAGAACTTGAATGTTGAGCCACAAAACACTACTGTCTTATGTTATGTTTATATAGACATTTCATTCAATAATTAGTCAAATCTATTATATATTAGAAAAAGAAAACTTTACATTAGAACAACCAAAAAAGGATTGTAAGTATAATTATATATATCAAATAATTATGTCATGTGTGAGTATTAATGTCAGTAAAAGGTGTGTCAGTGAAATAAACCCGGATTAAAAGAGGAAATGGCAGGCACACATCCTATGACCTGTGACACAGCTGGGACATTCATGGTTTCTGGGCATCAACAGGAAACAGCAGTCACTGTGGCTCTCAGTGCCAGAGTAAGACATGACAGAAATACATAGATAAGGTAGGTTTGCTATTTAATAGAAGATGCTTTATGAACTTTTCATTGGCCCAGCTTGTCTCGCTATTCATTTGGTACTTAAACATCATTTAATCAACTCATACCAAGTCCTGAACAAAAGTAGTGATCTTTTTACAGCTGCTCTAGGTTTACAGATTTCTCAAAGGCCCATTTTTAAATAGTGTTCACGAGTAAAGCGGAAGGCAAAAAATATACCATCTGTTGAAAATGACAGGTCACCCGGCCAACACAGCGTATCTTTTGCAGGAAAGAGTGCAGTGAGTGTGCTTCCTGCCCTTTCCCCTCCTTCTCTTTTTCCTTTCACATGCCTACTCCAACTGTGCGGATATCAGATGCACAAATATCTAATGCGTCCTTCCAAACGTCAGAGAACCAACATAATGCAGGTATTAAATATTAGCAATGGCTGAAAAATAATCAACCATGTATGATAACATTATCACTTTGCTTCATCACATTTCCACTTCTACTTCATCATTTATTTTAGTTAGGCCCCAAATGTCTTATATTCTCCTTCCTGTTTGCTGCCTAAAAATAAAATGGACATTGAACATTTTGCCATAACATTATATAGTGGGTGGTGCAAAATGTGTAATATGTATTGTACAGTACATAGCCTAATGCCTGCTTTTATGTATTTGCAAGCACCCTGTGAGATGAATATCTGATATATACTGTAAGTGAAAAAAAAAGAAAGAAAAAACAAATATATTATAAGTATTAGAGGAGTCTAATTTTGTTCCCACTATACATATTCATTGCTCCTAACACTGTGAGGCTGTATTGTATGACCCGACATGGACACTTAAGGGCATGGCATCCTGCTTGTAAAGATGCCAGCTGCAGGGAAATCGAGGAGTGAAGTTGTAACAACTGATGACGGATGAAGGGCGAAACACACCAAACATCGTGGCACACCAGCATAGCAGTTACTGTAAGAGCTGGATAATGTCATTATTAAAAATGATATTTTTAACAGCAAAAAAACACAAACACAAAACACAAAAAAATCACTAGCATTGTATTTCCACAATTCTATTCTGCATCCTTTACTGGCTTCAGTAGATTTTCCACAGGAAAAAATAAGGGCTAAGGTTTGTTTTAGTTGTGCCTTGAATGGAAGACATAATGATTATTTGATTGGAAGCCCAGGGGGAAAATCTGTTTATTGTTTGCAATCTGTGTATTGTTTTACGTAATTATATAATCCAATTAGCTATTATATCAGCAACTACACAAAATTATACAATTTTGGTGAGGTTTGTGTCCCAGTAATGACCCTGCACAGTACACACTTTGCCACTAAAACAAACCTTACTCCACTACAGGTTTGCAGGGGGCCTATTCAGTATTCCCTATCCTTACGACACCCTGGATGGGATACCAATCCATCACAAAGCACACATAGAGCATACACACACTCATATGTTCATTCACACACTATGGGTAATTTGGGAATGACAATTACCCTAATTACCAAGTCTTTGGACTGTGGGAGGAACCCGGAATACCTGGTAGAAACCCACCAAGCACAGTGAGAACATGAAAACAGACCCAAGGTGGGGATTGAATCCGGAACCTGGAGGTGCAAGGCACCTGTGTATGTTCTTTCTGTTGATTTAAATTTACATGCATACATTATTTCTAACACAAAATTCCTTCTTACACAGCCTATTTTATGTTCTTATATAATATTTCCACTTTCATTTGCTAGATGAAATACAGAAAGTGGTATTGTTCAATTTCATTACACTAGTACAGTGACAATAAAGAATCTTGATTTGATTAAATTTAAAATAACACAACCGGTAAAGGAACAACATACAAATAATCAGCAGCATAAGGTTTTGCATGTTTTGTTGGTAGAATAAAATCTATTGGGTCTACAAGTAAATGGCAAAATGCTCTCACAAATAACTAAATAAATAATCACTAGCACCATCTCTGTAGATAGTTTTCCTCCACATATTCCATAGCGTTTTATTCTTTTAGATTTTAAATAAAAGGCTTAACTATTTAAAAAAAAAAAAACAGGTCATATCTGCTTGTTTTTTTTTGCTAGTGTGAATCTTATGTTATGAAGATTTTGCTCTGAAAAAGTCCAGTAAATTCCCCTTGGCCTAGAATTCTTGTAATGTAATGTAATGTAATCTAATTTAATATACCATAATTCGTGAAACATGAATGACTGTGCTGTAATAGGACAATAATCCACATAGGGTTGTGTGATATGACCTGTGAAGAAGATTTTTTTCCGTAAAAGTACATGGCAGATAATTGCATCAGTGAATGACAATTCATGCTTTTATCCATTTATAGTTGGCAAGTTCATTCCTGTTATTGCTTTTTTTTTTTCAAATGTCACTGGTAAACTGTCCATTTCTATTCCCTCATGTAGGTAATAAGAAAAAAATTGCAGCTGAGTTTATATGCCTGTGTGTCCTATGATGGACTGGCATCATGTTAAGACTGTACCCAAAGTCTCCTGGGATAGGTTCCAGGCCCCCAGTGACCCTGTACAGGATAAACGTTATACAGAATGAATAAATGACTGGAGTTCTTAACTCCAGTCCTGGAAGACCACCTGATCTGCGCATATTAGTGTTTCCTTGCTTTATCGCACACTGTAATTTAGGAAAGGCTATTAAATAACCGGTGAGTTCAATCAGGTATGCTGGAAGCTGAGAAAACACAAAAAGTGCAGGACTGGTGGTCCTCCAGGACCAGGGTTGAGAACCACTCATAATATAATATAAAATAATATAATACTATAATATCACTCACTTACACTATAATATCACTAAATTTCTTATCATGTATACTGCTTTATCCTGTACACATGGTAGCGTGGTGCCTGGAGACTTTGGGCAAGTGAAGGGTACACCCTGGATGAGGTGCCAATCCATCGCAGGGCGGGCGCGCGCGTGCACACACACACACACACACACTACGGAGCAATTTGGGAATGCCAATTAGCTCAATCTGCATGTTTTTGGACTGTTGGAGGAAACCCACCAAGCACAGGGAGAAGATGAAAACTCCATACAGTCAGACCCCGAAATCTAACCTATGAGCCTAGAGGCGCAAGACCACAGTTCCAAGCCACCATGAACCATAATATAATATAATATAATATAATATAATATAATATAATATAATATAATATAATATAATATAATATAATATAATATAATAACTTAAACAAAATACAATAAAATACACTTTGTTACTGATTAAGTTTTAATCTATATTTTATATAGATATATCTATATAGCTATAGACGGGCTCTAAAAGCGGCTCGGGCCGAGCATCTGAGCCAACTGAAACCAAAACAATCCCAGGTTCCTATTTAGTACAGTGGCTAGCCTAACAAACCCTAAGATGCCTGCAGGGAGTATCCCATCACAGCTTAGAAGTGAAGACTTCATGAACTTCTTCAATGAAAAGATTGATATTATCAGGAAGAAAATAATGGAAATTCAACCTCTAACAACATCTCATGATCCAGTTCAGTCTAAAGCTTCACTAATAGATTTTCAATGCTTTACAGGTGTAGGGCAGGAAGAGCTGTATAAACTTATCACCTCGGCTAAATCAACAACATGCTTGCTGGATCCAATCCCAACTAGACTTTTAAAAGAAGTGATAAATATAACTGGAGCGCCCCTTCTAAACATTATCAACTCTTCATTATATCTAGGTCATGTCCCTAAACCTTTCAAGTTGGCAGTTATTAAGCCTCTTCTTAAAAAATCTAATTTAGACCCAAATGATATAATAAATTACAGACCAATTTCAAACCTTCCGTTTATATCAAAGATATTAGAAAAGATAGTATCAGTCCAAATATGCACATTCTTGCAGGAAAACGATATCCTCGAGGAATTTCAGTCAGGTTTCAGGCCCCATCATAGTACAGAAACTGCACTAGTTAAAATTGCAAATGACTTGTTTTTAGCTTCTGACCAAGGCTGCATCTCAATTCTTGTCTTACTTGATCTTAGTGCTGCATTCGACACTATAGATCATGATATTCTCATAGATCGCTTACAAAATCACATTGGTATTCAGGGACAGGCTTTAAAATGGTTTAGATTCTACCTGTCTGATCGATTCCATTTTGTAGATCTGAATGGAGAACAGTCTGGTGTAATGCCAGTGAAATATGGGGTGCCACAAGGGTCAGTTTTAGGACCTCTGCTGTTCTCAATATACATGCTTCCCTTGGGTAACATCATTAGAAGACATGGGATTAGTTTCCATTGTTATGCTGATGATACTCAGTTATACATTTCCACAAAACCAGATGAAATACCCAAATTGTCTAGACTAACTGAGTGTATTCAAGATATAAAAGATTGGATGACTGATAATTTTCTTTTACTAAATTCAGATAAGACAGAGGTATTACTTATTGGCCCAAAAACCAGTTCATACCAGCTCTCACAATTCAGCCTACGTTTAGAAGGATGTACTGTTACCACCAGCTCAACAGTGAAAGACCTGGGTGTAATATTAGACAGTAACTTATCCTTTGAAAATCATATCTCCAACATCACAAAAACATCCTTTTTCCACCTTAGAAATATTGCCAAGCTTAGGAACATTTTATCTGTATCTGATGCAGAAAAGCTGGTTCATGCATTCATGACTTCCAGACTGGACTACTGTAATGCATTACTGGGTGGCTGTCCTGCATCCTCAATTAACAAGCTACAGTTAGTCCAAAATGCAGCCGCCAGGGTTCTCACTAGATCCAGAAAATATGATCATATAACCCCAATATTATCATCCCTGCACTGGCTACCTGTTCAGTTTAGAATTAATTACAAAATAGCATTACTTACTTACAAGGCTCTAAACGGTCTAGCTCCCACATACCTAACCAGTCTTCTGATACGTTACAATCCACCACGCTCCTTAAGATCAGAAAACTCCGGACTACTGGTAGTTCCCAGAATATCAAAATCTACAAAAGGAGGTAGGGCATTTTCATATTTAGCTCCAAAGCTTTGGAATAGCCTTCCTGACAGTGTTCGGGGCTCAGACACAGTTTCCCAATTTAAAAGTAGACTCAAGACGCATCTCTTTAATCTGGCATACACATAATTAATTTCTTTACCTCATACTCCAGTACATCTATCGTGAATGGCAACCATGCTAATTCTTTTCACCTGCTCTTTATTTTTCCACCCATCCCGAGGTATCTGGAGATTGTGCCAACCCTGCGAGGTTCCTGAGGCATCCAGAGAAGGACCTGCTCCAGCTGAATTTTTCTTCATGTTGGTTTGGATCTACACATGCTGCTCCTGAGCTCCCAGTGATCCAGACCCTCATCTGCCCTCTGCACCTGCTGACTCATCCCTGAGCTGAACTGGACTTTGTGTTAATTTAAATAACTTCTGTTATATCGAACTTTCATCTGCATAACACACATGATGTTCTACAATTTCTGTTATCTGTTATCACCCAGATGAAGATGGGTTCCCTGTTGAGCCTGGTTCCTCTCAAGGTTTCTTCCTATTGCCATCTCAGGGAGTTTTTCCTTGCCACTGTCGCCGTCACCCTTGGCTTGCTCATCAGGGACAATCTCATTATCTAGACACATTTTTCTTACACATATATACATTTCCATAAGTCTTCTTTTCATTTTCTTTTCATTTCTGTGAAGCTGCTTTGAGACAATGACCATTGTTAAAAGCGCCATAGAAATAAAATTGAATTGAATTGAATTTTATTTTATTTTACTACTATTATTAAAAATATATTACATTATACTATACTATTATAGTAAATTTTTATTTTTGTTTATTTTTATTGAACTAAACGTAAATTTTATTAACATAAAAATGACGACTTTTAAGCATACGGAAAAACAGAAACTGTACTAGTTCACTTCCGGTGTAAAGCCCGGGACCTCGATTTACGTACTTTTTGTTCGTCTTACGCAGATCTACATACGTTGCGCTCATAGAGTGCGTACTCCATGTTGGTGTATTGCAGTTTTTTACGCACAACGTGTGGAGTCGTTTACCTTGTGCGCCATTCTGCAGACCTGAGCAGGAAACTGTAGAGAGCCGGACGCAGTGGAAAGAACTGGTTTAAAATAAAGTAAGACGTATTCATAAGTATTAATGTGTTTTATTATATTGTTTGCAAGCAACCGCACTTGGTATTTATTATACTGTGCAGTATGAGTGGGAAGCTAAATAGCTAAGCTAGGCTAAGCTAAGCTAGCTAGCATTGTTGAATATCGTACGGTGTTGCATTGTGCTAGCTAATGCTGGATATTTGACTGCTTAAGCAACCTGATGGTTCCCGTTTTCTATTTTATCTGTTTTAATTGTAATGTTTAGTTATTACTTAAGTATTTAAAAAGCTGTTGAGACGCCCTGTTCTTTAGTAGACAATTTTCCAATAGCAAGCCGATGCTTATAGTTGCTAGCTAGTTCTTGTTCCTAGCCCAACTTTGGATTTCTATCTCATACTTGTGATTGCTGATCCTTATAGTCATATATCAAAATCAGGGTATATATGCTCTGTTTTCATTACTGAGCATTAGATGTTAGTGCTTAAGTTCATTAATTTGCTGAGCTTGTGGTATTAGGTGAGTTAAGGTAAGTCACACTGCTTGCATTCACATCTACACATTGATGCAGTTAAATAAAATTTAATGTACTGTTTTTAGACTAAGTTTTGTTGAACTCTTGTGTCCTTCCAGCCTGCTGTAGCTAAAGTCATTCATTTCTTGCTGTTTGTGTTCTACAGAGGCTGCCATGGCAGCTGCGTTCCCTTACAGAGGCGTCCCGGGTGGGATGCCACCGGGTGTTCCTCCTCCTGCTCCTGTTCCTGACTACATGACTGAGGAGAAACTGCAAGAAAAAGGTGATTTTGATTTGAAATTATTTTGTGCGTTGTGATTTGTCTCAAGGAGTTATATTTTGTACAGGGTTTAAATTCTTAAAAACTTCCAAAAATAATTATTGCCACAACACTGCTCCAAATATATAAATATTTTTTATTCATGTTAATTGCTCATACTTTTTTTTTTTTTTTCTTTTAAGCTCGAAAATGGCAGCAGCTGCAGGCGAAGCGCTACTCTGAGAAGAGGAAATTCGGTTTTGTGGACACTCAGAAGGAGGACATGCCTCCTGAGCATGTGCGCAAAATTATCAGGGACCATGGAGACATGACCAACAGGAAGTTCCGTCATGACAAGAGAGTCTACCTTGGGTAAATCAGAATTATCTAACCACTTGTAAGGACATTTATTGGCTAATTTAGCTAATTTAGTGGGATCAGTTGTTGGTTCTATTAAGTTATTTTACCTTTTTATTTTATTTTTTGCTTGAAAACAGTCTTTAGTTATTTTAATTTATTTTGTGGCCAAATATAATTTACCTAAAGAATATTTAGTGTCTTGCATATCAAGTTTCAGTCATTTGTACAAAATGTCTGGGACAGTTGAGGTGAGACTCAGGTACCCTACAGTTTAATAATAAACTTCATATATACAGTACATCAGAAGCTCAGGCAGAAGGAAAGAGTGCTTTCACATCCACACTATTTCATCCAGTGGAACTGGTGCTGTTTTTCTCTATTGCTATTTGTCGAAGTGAAACCGCAGTCAGGCTCAGGTGAGCCTGACTGAAGTGCTCTTGGTGCAGATCTAGTGCAGATTTGATTGCATCGAGAAAGTAGTTTGCTCCCAGCTCACTTCACGTTGGAAGTGGACCAAGCATATGAAACTGATGAAAAAGGAAAGCTGCAGAAGTTAGATATGTGTTATAGATATTTTGAACAGCAAATACAATATTTCAAAGTAGTTAGTTAGTAAGGGACAGCTCCATGCCCAGTTGATTTGTGTGATTACTCTGAGTACTTAAACGGTTTGTCGACTTTTTTTGTATTTCTGACTGAAAGACATTTATAAGGATAATTTCAGGACAGGAGTTATAGTAAAGTGTAGCACATTTAGAACTTGTATTAAAGACATTCCCAACATCTATACAGAACCTCAGCCTGTTCTTTGCAATGTCACACAGAACTAATATGGTTTATGAATTCGTAACACTTTGTTTCATTTTTGTCTGTAGGGCTCTGAAATACATGCCTCATGCAGTGCTCAAGCTGCTGGAGAACATGCCCATGCCCTGGGAGCAAATCAGGGATGTACCCGTGCTTTACCACATCACAGGGGCCATTTCCTTTGTCAATGAAATTCCCTGGGTCATTGAGCCTGTCTACATTGCACAATGGGGGTGAGAGGTTTCTCTAATTCAATTAAATTTGTATTGTGAATTTTTGCATTGTGATGGAGATGCTAAATCTTGCGGTTTTTTAATTACTAACTTCCCTTTTTTAAAACTAGTACAATGTGGATCATGATGCGACGTGAGAAACGAGACAGGCGACATTTCAAGCGCATGCGTTTCCCTCCCTTCGATGATGAAGAGCCTCCTCTGGATTATGCTGATAACATCCTTGATGTGGAGCCTCTGGAGGCCATTCAAATGGAGCTGGACCCTGACGAGGACAGCTCTGTGGCTGAGTGGTTTTATGAGCATCAGCCTCTGAAGGATACAACTAAGTGAGTGAAAGACAATGAAAAAAATATTGCCTCTTGAGTAGGCCCTGTCTAATTGCCCCTTTTTTTGTTTATTTTCACCCCTACAGGTACGTGAATGGAACTACATACAGACGGTGGCAATTCAGTTTGCCCATGATGTCTACACTGTATCGGTTAGCCAATCAGCTGCTTACTGACTTGGTGGACAGGAACTACTTCTACCTGTTTGACCTGAAGGCCTTCTTTACTTCAAAGGCGCTGAACATGGCCATTCCTGGAGGACCCAAATTTGAACCCCTTGTTAGAGACATCAATTTACAGTATGTGTTTTTATCAACTTTGTCCTCCTGCACAGTGGAGAGCAGTTCACTTGGTAAGCTGTTAATTTAACCTCACCTGCTTTGGGTTTCTACAGGGATGAAGACTGGAATGAGTTCAACGACATAAACAAGATCATCATCAGACAGCCTATTAGGACAGAGTACAAGATTGCTTTTCCTTACTTGTACAACAACCTTCCCCATCATGTGCACCTCACTTGGTAAGTCAGCATTGGTAAAAAAAAAAACAAAAAACATTCTAGGGCTGCACAATTTGACCAGAAATCACATTGCTAATATTTTGACACGTACAGTGATTTACACTGCAATACTATTAAATGTACTAGGCTAACATCAAATAATTGGACAATTGCTCTTAAATTGCTGTTTGCCAATATTTAGTTATTAATTGGAAATTATATATTTATATATAATTATATATTTATATATAATTATATATTTATATATATACACACACACACACACACACACCTTATTGACAGACTACATAAATTCCAGACTATGAATATATTCCTTGTAATAAATTGCAGATTTTTTATAATTAGTTGCACCTGTCCATATTGCAATTTTGATTTTTATGTGATTAATTGTGCAGCACTGTAATCCATTAATGACTGATTCTTATCCAGGTACCACACACCTAATGTGGTGTTCATCAAGACTGAAGATCCTGATCTGCCAGCCTTCTACTTTGACCCACTCATCAACCCTATCTCTCACAGACACTCTGTTAAAGTAAGAAACATGCCAGAACACATTTTATTTATTTTTTTAAAAATCTTAAGTTTCATGTAATTAAATAAGTTTTTCTGGATGAAAATATTTTCCCGGTTTCTTTTCATTTGTATCAGATGTTTGCATCACACATGGATGTTATTACATTATTAGATTGTGAATTTACTTATAGAGAAATAATCGTGATGTCATACAAATGCAAGTTATTTAGGGGCTGTAGCTTTTATTGTGTAGGTTAATTACTTTAGATTTGTTGTTTTTCTGATGGTTTTGTCTTTGTATAGAGGAAAATAGGTTTGGACCACTCTTATAGATAAAGCTTATAATTCAGGATTGTTACTTGTTGTCCTTAGAGCCAGGAGCCACTGCCTGATGATGATGAGGAGTTTGAACTTCCTGAGTATGTGGAACCTTTCCTCAAAGAGACACCTCTGTATACTGACAACACAGCCAACGGAATTGCTCTATTGTGGGCACCTCGTCCATTCAACCTGCGGTCAGGGAGAACCCGTCGTGCCATTGACGTTCCTCTCATTAAAAACTGGTGAGTTCAAGTACTATACCAATCTCTGGTTCAGTGGAGTTATTTTTATTCAAGCGTTTGTAATGCATGTTATATTTTTGTTCATCTTTACATTTTCTTTAGGTACCGTGAGCATTGTCCTGCAGGGCAACCTGTAAAAGTACGTGTTTCATATCAGAAACTTCTGAAGTACTATGTTCTTAATGCTCTGAAACACAGACCACCAAAAGCACAGAAAAAGAGGTGAGTCATTTATTTTCCTGCACAAGGCATTTGTGTTTTTAAAAGTTTATTATGCCTTTACACAAATAAGCACAATATAATTTAATTAATGAATTAATTAATTTATCTATTTTTGTCTGTCCACAGGTACCTTTTCCGTTCCTTCAAGGCCACCAAATTCTTTCAGTCTACAAAGCTGGACTGGGTGGAGGTAGGGCTCCAGGTTTGCCGACAGGGTTACAACATGCTGAACCTGCTAATTCACAGAAAGAATCTCAACTACCTGCACTTGGACTACAACTTCAACTTGAAGCCTGTGAAGACCCTCACCACAAAAGTAAGTAGAGTCTGGGTTTGTCTGAAATTAACTAGATGTATAACTGTAATTATGTATACAATTTTGCTAATGTCAATTTATTATTGCCCTCCCCATAGGAGCGTAAAAAGTCCCGTTTCGGGAATGCATTCCACTTGTGTCGTGAGGTTCTTCGTCTGAGTAAACTGGTTGTGGACAGCCATGTGCAGTACAGACTGGGGAATGTTGATGCTTTCCAGGTAATACTACTTATTACTTAACTAAACCTACTCGCATAGATCTAAAGATATTACCCATCATCCTCTGGTGTATTTAGCCTCCTTTTTAATTATGAATGTTTTGGTTCTTTGTAGTTGGCAGATGGACTGCAGTATATCTTTGCACATGTTGGTCAGCTGACTGGCATGTATCGGTACAAGTACAAGTTGATGAGGCAAATCAGGATGTGCAAGGACTTGAAACATCTCATTTACTATCGCTTCAACACAGTAAGTAAAGTTTGCTAACTGTAAGACTTTAAACACTACAGAGTGTAGAGCTGATTTTTAAAATATTTGCAGTCTTAATTGAGATTTTTTTTGTAGGGCCCAGTTGGTAAGGGTCCAGGTTGTGGCTTCTGGGCCCCTGGATGGAGGGTGTGGCTCTTCTTTATGAGGGGCATCACACCCCTGCTGGAGAGGTGGCTTGGAAACCTATTGGCCAGGCAGTTCGAAGGTAAATAAAATTCCTTTTGAAATCGTTAAGTTGCTTTATTAAATGTCGGTAACACTTAAAATTTTATTAGTAAGGGAACATAAATTATAGTAAATTATGTCTGTTTTCAGGTCGTCACTCCAAGGGAGTTGCAAAGACTGTGACCAAACAGCGTGTGGAGTCTCATTTTGACTTGGAGCTGAGAGCGGCTGTGATGCATGACATCCTGGACATGATGCCTGAGGGAATCAAACAGAACAAGGCCAGGACCATTCTGCAGCATCTCAGTGAGTCTTGGAGGTGCTGGAAGGCAAACATTCCCTGGAAGGTATATATTCAGTTTTTTAATGTAGCTTGTATGTAAGCAGTCTTGAATTGCGTTTGATTTACTGATATCTACAGCAGTAAAAAAATCATTTAGATGGGTAACGTTATGCTTTTACAGGTTCCAGGGCTTCCGACCCCCATTGAAAACATGATCTTGAGATATGTCAAGGCCAAAGCTGACTGGTGGACCAACACGGCTCATTACAACCGAGAGCGAATCAGGCGAGGAGCTACTGTGGACAAAACTGTCTGCAAGAAAAACCTTGGCCGTCTCACCCGACTCTACCTGAAGGCTGAGCAGGAGAGACAACACAACTACCTAAAGGTAAGAACCTAGTAGAAGGGATACTGTAACTCACCCTTCAGGAAAGGATAAATATAGATGCGGTATCATTCTTGAATTGGTCTGTTTCAGGACGGACCATACATCACTGCTGAAGAGGCAGTGGCTATCTACACCACCACCGTGCACTGGCTGGAGAGCCGACGCTTCTCCCCGATTCCTTTCCCCCCTCTGTCATACAAACACGACACCAAACTGCTCATCCTGGCTCTGGAGAGGCTTAAAGAGGCCTACAGGTCAGTTAAGACTTTTCCAACAAGCAGATAGGCACCCTAGCAGATATTACACAGGACTGATTGTGGTCTTTAAGCATGAGATAACATTTATGTGGAGTGCCTGCTAATATTCTGTTTTGTGTGTATTAGTGTGAAGTCGAGGTTGAATCAGTCTCAGCGTGAAGAGTTGGGTCTGATTGAGCAGGCTTACGACAATCCTCACGAGGCTCTGTCCAGGATCAAGCGTCATCTCCTCACTCAAAGAGCGTTCAAAGAGGTAAACGTGTGAACATGCATAAGCACAACACTAAGATGGTGTCAAGCCTTTCAGTCTCTGTGAGTTGTTTGTCCTACTTTGTGTTTTAAGTGCTGTTTGTGATTTCTCCAGGTGGGCATTGAGTTTATGGACCTGTACAGTCACCTAGTCCCTGTGTATGATGTGGAACCTCTGGAGAAGATCACAGATGCTTACCTGGACCAGTACTTGTGGTATGAGGCTGACAAGCGCAGGCTTTTCCCACCTTGGATCAAACCTGCTGACACAGAGCCACCTCCACTGCTGGTATACAAGTGGTGCCAAGGTGAGGGATTGTTGTTGCGTATGGTTACAGGCAAGTGTTGGTCATTGATAATGCTGCCATGATCTTGGAATTTGAACTCTTGTCTTTTGCTTTAGGAATCAACAATCTGCAAGATGTGTGGGAGACCACAGAGGGAGAGTGTAACGTCATGCTGGAGTCGCGCTATGAGAAGATGTACGAAAAGATCGACTTGACGCTGCTTAACAGGCTTTTGCGCCTGATCGTCGACCACAACATTGCAGATTACATGACGGCAAAGAACAACGTGGTCATCAATTACAAGGTTTGTCACCTAGAATATGATGGATAATTCGCTTTTATATTGGTCTTACATTATTTGCACATTAGACTTGTTGGAAGAAATTGTTATAAGATTCATGTATTTAAAAAAAAAAAAATCCTTCAGACAGCTAAAAATTTCAAGCAGTTTGTAAAGTCATTTTTAGCCATTTTAAACTTTGGATTCAGTTTGCAAATGTAAAAAAGTACATCCGAAAGTGTAGTTAACCAAGCAGAGTCTTTTCTTAATTTCAGTTTTTTTTCTGTAACTGAGTCTCAAATAGGGCTCTTATACGAATTTTTAAAGCAGACCTGAGCACAAAATATAATTTCTTTATGGAACATGTATGGTGTAAACTTTTATCGTAAGCAAATGCATGGTATTTATAAAAAAATTAAAAAATTGTGAAACGTGTTCATGTCCATGGACTGATGATGCAAATCTGTACTGGACAAAAATATTGTCACCTTCGTGTGATTAGTTTATTTTTGTCTTGCTCTAGGACATGAACCACACCAACTCGTACGGCATCATCAGGGGCCTGCAGTTTGCCTCTTTCATTGTGCAGTACTATGGACTGGTGATGGACCTGCTCGTTCTGGGTCTTCACCGTGCCAGCGAGATGGCTGGACCTCCACAGATGCCCAACGATTTCCTCAGCTTCCAGGACAGTGTTACAGAGAGTGCCCACCCCATTCGCCTGTACTGCAGATACATCGACCGCATACACATGTTCTTCAGGTCAGTGTCACCTTTTGAGCATTGGATGGCTTGGGTGAAGTTGAGTAAAAATCTGCAAAAAAAATATGGTGGCTTTAAAAATGCTGTATGAGTCAACATGTAGAACGTATGTTGTGTGTAATAAATACAAAATTAAGTATGTAGGATTTTACTCTTGTTGGCTCCTGGCATTTCAGACACCCTGTACATGTTGCACAATTATGAGTTTGCTTCTCTACAAGGGTTGCTGGTTGGAGTTAATAAATGTCTTTTGTAATTAAGTAAATTAATAGGGACTTGAGGAAGAGTGTGCTTGTTTTCTCAGATTTTCTGCTGATGAAGCCAGGGATCTGATCCAGCGCTACCTGACTGAACACCCTGATCCCAATAACGAGAACATTGTAGGCTACAACAATAAGAAGTGCTGGCCCAGAGATGCTAGGATGAGACTGATGAAGCATGATGTTAACCTGTACGTGTTAACACAGCAATGCTTCTTACACACCTTTTACTACTTTTACTTTCATACACTTAATTTCTTAAATTTGTTTTTGCGTTGATGCTCATGTTCACTTCCCTGTGACTTGTCAAGGGGCCGTGCCGTGTTCTGGGACATTAAGAATCGTCTTCCACGCTCTGTGACGACTATACAGTGGGAGAACAGCTTTGTGTCAGTATACAGTAAAGACAACCCTAACTTGCTCTTCAACATGTGCGGATTTGAGTGCCGCATCCTGCCCAAGTGCCGCACCAGTTATGAGGAGTTCACTCACAAGGATGGAGTGTGGAACCTACAGAATGAGGTCAGAAAACTAAAATACTTAATTTACTTACATAAACAATTTAATAACTTACAGTAGCATTTTAAAGGCTATGTTGTTTGGCTAACTGGTATCTTTGTATGTTTTTCAGGTGACTAAGGAAAGGACAGCCCAGTGCTTCCTGCGAGTGGATGATGAATCAATGCAGAGGTTCCATAACAGAGTGAGACAGATTCTCATGGCCTCTGGATCCACCACTTTCACCAAGGTATGGTGTGAGGGAAGGGAGAAAAGTGGTCACAAATTTATAGCACTAGTATAGTACTCAATTGTACTATTATTGTGTTACATGTTTACTTTTTATTTTTCTGTCCTTATCAGATCGTGAACAAATGGAACACAGCTCTGATTGGTCTGATGACATATTTCCGTGAAGCTGTGGTTAACACTCAGGAGCTGCTGGACCTTTTGGTGAAATGCGAAAATAAGATCCAGACCCGTATTAAGATTGGGCTTAACTCCAAAATGCCTAGCCGTTTTCCTCCTGTTGTCTTTTACACCCCCAAAGAGTTAGGAGGTCTGGGCATGCTTTCCATGGGTCACGTGCTCATTCCGCAATCTGACCTGAGGTAATTTTTGTATAACTGAATATTTGTCTTAGGCTGGCACATCAGCAGTCAAGACAAACCTAAACATTAATAAATAATTAGTATGATGACTGAAAGTTTGTATGAGCAGGAATAATTTATTTTTTTTGTGTGTGTGATCAGGTGGTCAAAACAGACAGATGTGGGCATCACTCACTTCCGTTCCGGTATGAGTCACGAGGAGGATCAGCTGATTCCCAATCTGTACCGCTACATCCAGCCATGGGAGAGTGAGTTTATCGACTCTCAGAGAGTCTGGGCTGAGTATGCTCTCAAGAGACAGGAGGCCATTGCCCAGAACAGGTACAAACATCTCATGAATTATTAAATGTAAATAAATATATTTGCTTTGTTGTACTCGGAATAAGATTTTGTGCTGTTACCCTAAAGGCGTTTGACGCTGGAGGATTTGGAGGATTCTTGGGACAGAGGCATTCCTCGTATCAACACCCTGTTCCAAAAAGACAGGCACACACTGGCCTATGACAAGGGCTGGAGAGTCCGAACAGACTTCAAACAGTATCAGGTTAAAACTTTTGGTCAGAGATTTTTATATGTATGGATCTATTTTTAAAAATCATGAACTCGTGTTAAAAATTTGTTGCTATAATGTGTTCTCAGGTGCTAAAGCAAAATCCGTTCTGGTGGACTCACCAGAGACACGATGGGAAATTGTGGAATTTGAACAACTACCGCACAGACATGATCCAAGCACTAGGAGGAGTGGAAGGAATTTTGGAACACACTCTGTTCAAGGGGACTTACTTTCCCACTTGGGAGGGTCTCTTCTGGTAAGGATTACTGCTTGTCCTAAGAAAATTGTCCTTTGGGGAATTTAGCCTTGTTTATCTTCATTCTCCATTAGGATTACATTGTAACCATGTTTTTTTCCGTTCTTCTTTTTTTCCCCTTTATAGGGAAAAGGCCAGTGGTTTTGAGGAGTCCATGAAATGGAAGAAACTGACCAATGCCCAGAGATCTGGTCTAAATCAGATCCCCAATCGACGATTCACTTTGTGGTGGTCACCCACGATCAACAGAGCGAACGTATGCATACAGCCTTGCTATAGTTCTTGTCTCTTCGCTTCAGTTTTATAGCTATTGCTCATTTCCTTTCCCTGTTTTTTTATTTTATTATTATTATTTTTTTTTTAGGTATACGTGGGTTTCCAGGTGCAGTTGGATCTCACTGGAATCTTCATGCATGGCAAAATTCCCACCCTCAAGATCTCCTTGATCCAGATCTTCAGAGCTCACTTGTGGCAGAAGATTCATGAGAGCATTGTCATGGATCTGTGTCAGGTACAGAGCGTCTTAAGATTAAGTAATACTGTAAAAGTGATTTATTTGCAAAACTATTCAACACTTTACACTTGAACCCTAATTGACAATGTGTTGTGTGTAGGTGTTTGACCAAGAACTGGATGCTCTGGAGATTGAAACTGTCCAGAAGGAAACCATCCATCCTAGGAAGTCTTACAAGATGAACTCCTCTTGTGCGGATATTCTGCTTTTTGCTTCCTACAAGTGGAACGTTTCAAGACCATCACTGCTTGCTGACTCCAAGTATGTCTTCAAACTCTTACAAATGGGCTTTGACCTTATTTTGTTGATTTATGGTTAGCATGTTTTTAATTTTTACTGCATTTGCTTCTGACAGGGATGTTATGGACAGCACAACCACTCAGAAGTATTGGATTGACATTCAGCTCAGATGGGGAGACTATGACTCGCATGACATTGAGAGATATGCCAGGGCCAAATTCCTGGACTACACCACAGATAACATGAGTATCTACCCATCCCCTACTGGGGTGCTCATTGCCATTGATCTGGCATACAATCTGCACAGGTCAGTGTTTTAATTGAGGTACTCATCAAATGTATTTGTGTTGAGTTGTTCTGGGCTTGCTATTCTAACCTGAATTTGATCTGTACATCCATGCAGTGCATATGGAAATTGGTTCCCTGGCAGCAAGCCTCTGATCCAGCAGGCCATGGCGAAGATCATGAAGGCCAACCCTGCCTTGTACGTGCTGAGGGAGCGCATCCGCAAAGGTCTGCAGCTCTACTCGTCAGAGCCCACTGAGCCCTACTTGTCCTCACAGAATTATGGAGAACTCTTCTCCAATCAGATCATCTGGTTTGTGGATGACACCAACGTGTACCGGGTCACCATCCACAAGGTGAGTCTATAGCCTCTCAAGTGCACTCTGTATGTTTTGGCCATAACTAGCACATTTTTTATTGTGTTTGTGCTCACCATGATGTGTCTTTACATTAAAGACCTTTGAGGGCAACTTGACGACAAAACCCATCAACGGGGCCATTTTCATCTTTAATCCAAGAACTGGGCAGCTCTTCTTAAAGATCATTCACACATCTGTGTGGGCTGGACAGAAGCGTCTGGGTCAGGTAGGATTTTTTTACATTAATTAATTCATATTATTTTACCCTTTGTTATAAGTTTAAAGTACAATTGATTTAAACTGATATTTTTGTTGTAGTTGGCCAAATGGAAAACTGCTGAGGAAGTGGCTGCTCTTATTCGATCACTGCCTGTTGAAGAGCAGCCCAAACAGATCATCGTGACCAGGAAAGGCATGTTGGATCCTCTTGAGGTGAGCTCACTTTAAAAGCAGTTATTGCTAGGTGCGCTGGGGTAATGTAATGTGTGCTTATCTATTTATTATTTGTTTTGACATTTTTCTTATTCTTTTTTTTTTTTTTTCTTTAGGTGCACTTGTTGGATTTCCCCAACATTGTCATCAAAGGCTCTGAGCTTCAGCTGCCATTCCAGGCTTGTCTAAAGGTGGAGAAGTTTGGAGACCTCATTCTAAAGGCCACTGAGCCACAGATGGTCCTGTTCAATCTGTACGATGACTGGTTGAAGACCATTTCTTCTTACACTGTAAGTTAAATTTTCTTTTTTTCTTTCTTTTAACAGAAATATGTTAGAGCTATTTGATGGCTGTTGCTTCACTTAAAATGATGTCCCATTCCTGTTTAGGCCTTCTCACGTCTGATCTTGATCCTGAGAGCCCTCCATGTGAACAACGATCGTGCAAAGGTGATCCTGAAGCCTGACAAAACCACCATCACTGAGCCGCATCACATCTGGCCCACTCTGACGGACGAAGAGTGGATCAAGGTGGAGGTGCAGCTCAAAGATCTCATCTTGGCTGACTATGGCAAAAAGAACAAGTAAGTCAGCTCCCCAGGTCAGAGGATAAAAAAACACTGCTTTGAGCAAGGCTTTTAATGGTACATTTTGTAAAATGTAGGATAAAATGGAAAAACTAGGCTGTAAGCTTCTTTCTCTTTTCTCCAGTGTGAACGTGGCTTCTCTGACACAGTCTGAGATCAGGGACATCATTCTGGGTATGGAGATCTCTGCTCCCTCACAGCAGAGGCAGCAGATTGCTGAGATTGAAAAGCAGACTAAAGAGCAGTCTCAGCTGACAGCCACGCAGACTCGCACCGTTAACAAACATGGAGATGAAATCATTACCTCCACCACCAGCAACTACGAGACACAAACCTTCTCCTCAAAGACTGAATGGAGAGTCAGGTAGGAAAAGACCATACAAGATGTTCTATTGTTTTGTCATTTCACTCTATGCATCCGCATATGCCTTATTTTTCCTGATGCACTGTATGCACACCTCTCTTATTCATAGGGCGATATCCGCAGCAAACTTGCACTTACGTACCAACCATATCTACGTATCTTCTGATGATATTAAAGAAACTGGATACACTTACATTCTGCCTAAGAATGTCCTGAAGAAGTTTATTTGCATCTCTGACTTGCGTGCGCAAGTAAGTTAAATTGTTTTTTAAAAAAGTTTTCTAGACTTTTGACTTTTCTCTATAGCATTAATATTGATTTCTTTTTTCTACCCTGGTAATTTTCCTACAGATTGCTGGTTATCTGTATGGCACAAGTCCTCCAGATAACCCACAGGTGAAAGAAATTCGCTGCATTGTCATGGTGCCTCAATGGGGCACGCATCAAACTGTCCACCTGCCCAATCAGCTGCCACAGCACGAATATCTCAAGGTCTGTCCCTTTTCTTTAGTCGTGTTATCATAAATGTTTTCTAATGTTTATAATATCCATTTTCTATTGATGCCACAGCAGCATTGTTTCTCGACTTTTGGAAAACCTCTCATCTTGTTCTTTTATAGGAAATGGAGCCGCTTGGTTGGATCCACACTCAACCCAATGAATCACCACAGTTGTCTCCTCAAGATGTCACCACACATGCTAAAGTCATGGCTGATAATCCATCCTGGGATGGCGAGAAGACCATCATTATCACTTGCAGGTACACAGATGAAGATGATTAGTGTCATCTAGTAATTGATTTTGTTAAATTATTGTTAATTGCTTGGCTGTTAAGCACAATTTTATGTAATATTTGATGACCTTTGTGATTTGATCAGATAGGAATTCTGCTTAGATCTGCCTCATTCAGTTTACTTTGTTCCAATGTAACTATATACATGCCTTCAGTTCTCATTGATCAGCGAGTTGGATTTTTAGCTCCTGCGCAGATGAAGCCAGTGATTGTTTTCTCTTGTGTAGTTTTACTCCCGGGTCCTGTACGTTGACTGCTTATAAGCTGACTCCTAGTGGATATGAGTGGGGCAGACAGAACACGGATAAGGGCAACAACCCCAAGGGTTACCTGCCCTCTCATTATGAAAGGGTGCAGATGCTGCTGTCTGATCGCTTCCTTGGCTTCTTCATGGTGCCTGGCCAAGTCTCCTGGAACTATAATTTCATGGGTGAGCACAGCATTAACAGCTTGAAATATTAAATATAAAAGACCGCAGTGGTCTTTTTTTTTTCTTTCTTTTTCTTTTTTTATAAGGGGATAGTTTTATTTTTTTATTATTATTTTTTTAAAGTTATTAATTATTTCTCCTTTTCTCCATTCCAGGTGTTCGGCATGACCCCAATATGAAATACGAGCTGCAGCTGTCGAACCCGAAAGAGTTTTATCACGAGGTTCATCGGCCTTCTCACTTCCTCAACTTTGCATCACTGCAGGAGGGTGAGATCTACAATGCTGACCGTGAGGATATGTATGCTTAGCACCACAGACTGCTACCATTGACGTTCAATGAGCACCTAAGAGGCTTATGTTTGCAAGTCTGTTGTACTCTGTCCTTGAGACTTTACCATGGTGTCAGATTGAAAGCACTGTGTAAGACACCTGTTTTTAGATTTTGTATAATGCTTCATTGGCATGATCATTTGTGTTGCTGCACATTGCCTTTTTTTTTGTGAGTAGTTGAGAAACTACATCAATGTTCTTTCTATAATGCGATATGTTTCATGATCTTAAAGTACGTTATGTTTTTTTATGAGTCAATTGTAATATTCTTGGTAGTTTGGGTCAAAAATAAAGATCACCTCTTAAAGTTTGAGGTCATTTTCTGTTGCAACATTTAAACACATTTGAGCTCCTTCTGTTGTACTAGCATGCTAAAATACTAAAATGGGCTTAACCGCCTGGGGACGTATTCACAAAGCTTCTTAAGTCTAAAAGTTGCTCCTAGCGATGACATTCTAAGAATTTTTTTTAATGATGTCATTTTCTTAGAATTTCCCCCTAAATTTAGGACTAAATCTTAGTAAAGATAAAAATGATTCCCAAAACATCTTGGCTCTAAAAACAGCTTATACTGTAAAAATTAAGAGTAGAGTGGAGGACTTTTAAGAGTCTTAAGAGTTTTTATAGCAGAGGACAAAATGGCGGAAAGAAGAAATCTTCTCCAAACACTGAACGTAAAGCTAAAGCACTGTTCTGTCCAATTTGGTTTTCATGTTAATCTCCTTTCCATCTCTCTTGGATTGTTGACTACATACCATCCAAAAGTGCAACTGAAATAGACTGTCCTGCAGTTATGTAAATTGGTAAAAGCTGAGCCATTTTGCTCCCATCAATCTGAACGGGATTACAAGTAATCATTATGGTAATTTATTTATCATGAAGTAATCATTATGGTAAATAAATGTTAGAACTGAAATATAGTAACTACTTTGTGGAAATTGGTTGCTTCTAAAGTAGACACATTTTCAACATTTGGCTGTTTTAATTAACTTTAAGATATTAAGCCTATAACAAACTTTGCCTAAAGTAGCCTGCATTCATGATTATACAATGTTTTCATATGCAAACATTGATTTCACTGTCTATTCTATTATCATATATTCAATTTTCACAAAGAGCCCATTTTAAGACATTTACAGATTTTTTTTTTTTTTTATCTCAACCAATCACAGTTCTTGAATTGCTGCATCATCCGTAGCAATGGGGTCAACCGCACCTCCTCACTGAGATGAAGGTTTTTGTACTTCCCTTACTTAGAATTGCTCTGAGAAGTTTCCTAAATCACTTTTAGTCTAGGACTCCCAGCTCGGACTTTTTAAGATGGGAGCTCTCGGAGAATTCAAAGCTTTGTGAACTTGTGTCCTGAACTCTACTGTTGTGTACATTGTTCTTCTCTTCATTCTCAGTTTCTCCTTTTTACTTCTTTTTATTATCGGATCAGTTAATCATTGTCTTAAATGAAACTTTGTTAGCACTTATCTAAAAGGTATTTTCTGCATGCTCAAACACATTGCTCATGAGTCATCTACAACCCAGATGAACAGACTGCTGCAAGACTGCTAGTAAACATGTTTTTGTTGTTATGAACATGCATCATAACTCCATCAGCGTATGAACTGTGAAGTGCACTACCATGATCATCGGGTGATTCCTTTACTTGATGTAATAGTGTTGTGGCATCCTCAAACTAGTTTCTGCATATGGAAATACATTTTCTTAAAGGTAAATAGTCACTGTATGCATAGAACTAGAGATGGGAGGGATGTGTCTCCATCCCCCCCCCCACCACCTAATTTATATATGTTTGCTTCTGGTAAATTGTTTATAATATTTAATATAGATATTTATAAAAATGTGATATTAAATGAATCACAGTACTAATTGAATTGGCACCTAGGTATCAGGTGGTGCCTGGTAATTCCATCCCTACATGTAACCTAACTCAGTAGTCCTTTGGTCTATCTCTCTTAACTTCATTTGTGGTAGTACACTCTGTATCTGTACACTCTGTTCTAACAGGTCAGGTTCCAAAAAAAAAGGAGACCATCTTCAGTGCCGTATGTGATATCGGCACAAACGGCAACCATTCAATTTTCACAGAAATAACAAATAGAGCAGCAAAATAAAAAAATTGCACCAACCTCCAAAAGCATATCAGAGATACACAGGTAAATATTTGGCCAAAAGCATGTGAATAAACGTCCAATCGCACCTACGTGTTGTTTTTTAAAAATCCTTTTCCAGGAATTATAATGTGGATATGTTATAAATGATGTTATAACTAATGTTAGAAAATCTATTAATATGGGATGGCTTTCCACCAGATTTTAAGAGTATTAAGTCAGGCACTGATTTCTGGCAAGGTGGCCTGGCATGCCGTCAGTGTTTCCGTTCCAAAAAGTCCAGGGCTCATCAGCATGGACTTTACCTTATGCACAAAGGGCACTGCTTTGCTTGAACAGGTTTGCCCACTTGGTTCCAGCTGTGGGAAATCCTAAAATTGCAGCATACAAAGACATTGTTTACAATTGTACAGAATTGTGTAATTTTGGTCAGTATAAATATAGTTCATGTGTTCCCTTTAAATAATATAAAAGCCCTATGTCAGAGGAAATTGTCTAGGCTACTCAAGGGCCCTTGAAAACATTCCTGGCTTTTAAACGTCTACATTGTGAGAAGTTCCTCTTTCACAATTTTAATTTCCGCTAGTGGTCCTGCTTACATGTATCAGGTCAATTTATGAATAGTATATACAGTACCAGTCACAAGTTTGGATTTATTTTCTACATTCTAGAACAAAAGTGGATTTAAAAAAAAAACTATTAAATAATTAGTTAATGACATTAGGTAATTAAGTAACCAACAGCAGTCAGCTGTTATTTTAAGATATGAAGGTCAGCTGATCTTCAATACTGTAGTTCTTGCAAGAACAGTAATGTCAAGTGCATTTGCAAAACCCATCCAGCACAATGATGAAACTGGCTCTCATGAAGACCATCCCAGGAAAGCTGGATCAAAACTGACCCGTGACGCAGAAGAGAAGTTCATTTAGAGTCACCAAATCCTAATGCTTGCCCATTTTTCCTGCGCCCAACACATTGACTTTGTTTACTTGCTGCCTAATATATCCAACTCACTTCCAGACGCCATTGTAACGAGAGTGGATCAGAGCAACTCAGACTCTCAAACTCAACTCAGGGATGTTTCTGGTCTTCAGTGGTAAGGACTTACCAAAAGTGATCCAAGGAAGGAAAACTAGTGAAGTATCAACAGGGTCACGGGTAACCAAGTCTCACTGATACACATGAGGAGTGAAGGCTGGCTTCTGTCGTCTGATACAATAGAAGACATACTCACTCTCACTCACTCATTGTCTATACCGCTTCATCCTGTATTCAGGGTCACGGGGGGCCTGGAGCATATCCCAGCAGACTTAGGGATACACCCTGGACAGGATGCCAATTCATCGCAGGGCACACACACATACGCACACTCACACTCACACACTCATTTACACACTATGAGCAATTTAGCCTAATCTGCATGTCTTTGGACTATGGGAGGAAACCAGAGTACCCAGAGGAAACCCACCAAGCACGGAGAGAACATGCAAACAATAAATACAATGCACATCGAGCCTGGCCGGGAATCGAACCTGGACCCTGGAGGTGCAAGGTGATAACCACCACATTGACCGTGCCGCCCCAGAAGACATATTGTAAACCAGAGGAAACTGAGGAAAAGGTTAACGCTGGTTGCGACAGAAAGGTGTCAGAACACATGGGTCATTAGTGTTTACTAAATAGTATATACTGTTCATATACTCGAGTATATACAGTACTATACTATGTTTTAGTGGCAAAATCTTAATAAATCAATAAAAATCTCATTACAATATGTAATACAATATTACGCACTGAGTTACTGATCGGAAGATCGGCGGTTCGATTCCCAGCTCAGCCAGCTTGCCATTGTTGGGCCCTTGAGCAAGGCCCTTAACCCTAACTGCTCCAGGGGCGCTGTACCATGGCTGACCCTGCGCTCTGACCCCAGTTACGCTGGGATATGCGAAGAAGGAATTTCACTGTGCTGTAATGTATATGTGACAAAAATAAAGGCTTTACTTTACTTTACTTTACATACATATATTAGATGACTGTGCAATATTTACAAATGCTCTTGGGTCATATAATGTCATAATGGCACATTAAGTGTATTCGTTCAGGGTATCCAAAAGTTTAGTGTGCAATATGGTACGGTTTTAGGACTATATGCAATATGGTACTTACTGTTTTACATACTGTATTCATTTAGAGTATTCTAAATGAATATTTAGTGTGCAATATGGTACTTACTGTTTTACATACTGTATTCATTTAGAGTATTCTAAATGAATATTTAGTGTGCAATATGGTACTTACTGTTTTAGGACTCTTTATATTTTATTTGTTGTTGTAGTTATTTATGACTTTTCCTTTCTTCTCGATAACAAGGGTGAGCAACTGTAACCAAGAATAATTTCCCTCTGGGATTAATACAGTTTAAAAAAAAGAAAAAGAAAATCTAGAATCTTGAAAATGGGGGAACAACTGACTATTAGGCAGGGGGTCATAATGTTATATACAGTATATTACAGTATGTGTCCTGAATTTTACTTTGTTTGTTTTTTTTTTGTTGTTGTTTTTGTTGGATGCAAGCATATGGTGATTTGTATGTTTTCCTTCTTTTTTCTTTTCTAGAGAAAACCCCTGTACATTCCCTGTGAAACTGCGACACACCGCCTACAGCTCTGGACACACCACACTCAGCAGCATTGGGCAGGAGAGAAGGAGGATCCAGACATGGGGAAATCAGCCAGGATGTCTGTCAGCGCTCACACAGAGCCCTTGTGCTGTGTCTTGTGTTGTGTGCTGTAGGAGTGCTTTATGCAAACACTGGAGCTGAGTTGTGTGTAGGTGTAAATAAAGCTGCGGATCGCATGTTATATATATAACCTGTCTACTGGATCGGATCTGATCAAGCAGGACTCGGTCCTGACACGACTATAGCTCGTTAAAATAATTCTAAGGGATTTAGAAAGTGACAACTTCATGGGCTGACACTGTGGTAGGCTTAAACTGAAACCGAAAAAGCCACGTTCTCGGAATAGCGCTGAAATGTCAGACTGCGGCTGAGGCGCGCGCAGTGTGTGTGTGTGTGTGTGTGTGTGTGTGAGTCTATTTAGTTTCTTCTTCTTCTTCTTCTCGGCTCTTGTTGTTTGGACTCCGCTGCGATGGAAACCGTCCAAGAGGGAAAGAAGTTAGCCGAGTGTTTTGAGAAGAGCGTTTCAGCTCTCACTGTGGACGACGTGTACGACATCGCCAAGCTCATCGGCTCCGACGTGGAAAAGCTGATCGACAGCTATGGCAAAACGAGTGTCGAGGGTCTGGTGCCGAAAATAGTGAAAGTGCTGGAGCTGCTGGAGAGATTCACGGTCGGCTACCACACACACATCTCCAAAGAGGAGAATCTGCTGAGGGCGCTGGAAACTCTACAGGTTCAGCAGCAGGACTCGAGCAAGACGGACACTCGGGTACACACACACACACACACACACACACACACACCAACACACGGTTCGACATTACAAACTGTTCCAGTTTGACAGCCACGTTTTGTTTTAACATGCAATTATATCTCAGTCTTTAATCTTTAAGGGAGATCTTAATCTTTGATCATTAAGGCAGAATCTCAAATGCTTCCATACTTCCTATATATGTGCCCTCTGTAGGGTTTAACACAGCCCTCTCTCTCTCACTGAAACGTACAGTACAGTAGGAAGCCATATTGGATTACGCAATATTGGGTCTTTTCGATTTAAAAAAAAAAATTACCACCAAAAAAATCTAACTAAATATTTATGTAAAATGTTAATAGTTATTGGGGTAAAGCATTTTGAATAGGAATATTTCCTATAAAAAATAAATGCAATAAAATAAAAATAAATAATAATAATAATAATATATAGGCAAAAAATATAATTGAATTATTTATTTATTTATCTTTTGTTTTATTTAATTTTATCTACAGTTTCCTTCCACAGTCCAAACACATGCAGAATAGGCTAAGTGACGTTTCCAAATTGCTCAAACTTGTCCCCGGCAATCGACTGGCTCCCCTTTGAGGGTCTTGTGCCTCTTGTCTGATCTGATCTGATCTGATCTGCACAAAAGGCACAGGTTTTAGGCCAGATGCCCTTCCTGATGCAAATCTCCGATTTTATGCGGGGTTGGCACCGCCACTGCATCCAGTGTCTGAGATTTGGGTATTGGGTGGGAATTGAACACTGGCTTTCCTCATGGCAGGCGAGAAACCTACATGGGTGCATCATATAGATTAATATTTATTTTGTACTACTACAGTCCACAAAACTATTTTATTATTTTAATATTAGACTATGTCTTAATTTACAGTAGTGTATACTACATTTGTTCTTAGCCAGAAAGTCGCCAAGAAGAGTAGTCTAATTGTGTTGAGTGTTGAGGTTGTACAGTAAATGTGTGACGGTCTTTCCTCACTAACTGATTCCAAAGCAAACCAGTCTTTTCATTTATTTTTTAACCCAATTATTATAATTTTTTTACACTGTAGATGAGTACTGGACATTTGTGTAACACTGGGGATGTACCAGAGTCGAGCTATTTGATTTATTCCACCGTTACTCCTTATACAACTAGCATTTTATTGAATTACATCCCAGAACAATTAGCATTTAGGGTTGCCAATAAAAGCATAAAATTTGTGGTAACTATTAACCCATTTGCTGTGAAAAATCCACAAGCTAAATTAGTTAAACTATTAAATTAGGTGCTGTTAAAAATCCACAAGCTTTTGGCTGTATAGTATAATGTAGATTTTTGCTTTATACAGTCTGTAGCCTTAGACATGCAAAATTTTTCATGAATATGAATTTTGTCTTAACTGCATAAGACAATAAGACATGGCCATTACAGTAGTGTTACTGTAAAATAAAGTCAGTGTTAAATAAAGACTCCCAAACATCTGGGATTTAACCAGCTAGAACCAGAACAAATTACCAACCACTGTTTTAATGAATAGCATACTTATACGCAGTACTAACTTTTTAATTAACGTTTTTTGTTGTTGAGTTTTAGAGCAATATAATAATTTTCTCTCCAACAATATTTTTTATTGATTTTAAACAGGGATATTACAGGGTAAACATGCAACGTTCCAATACACATTTTATAGCCCCCTTATAAAACCCTATACCAGCCACCCCACCCCTCCCTGACTCCAAGCCAGCTATACATGTATGGGAAAGGTTAGATGCCAGGCATATTTAAAAACGGAGAAAAATGAAAAATAAATAAATAAATGAGCTGGAAGTTTTTGGTTCTGCGTGCAAGAAAGATTAAATAAATAAATATTAAATAGGAAAGGAATCAAACTATAAATGTTTATGAAAAAAAGCAAAGGAAGGGCCCCCACACCTGTTGAAATTTCAAGTCCGAATGGCGGACTGAGTAGTGAATCTTCTCCAGGGATAAACAGGACATAATATCTCTGAGCCACTGAGCATGAGTGGGTGAGGTGGCATCCTTCCACTTGAATAAAAGAGAACGCCTGGCCAGTAGTGTCGCAAAAAGATAGTAAACGCTTTTTAGCTGGAGTTAGACGCTTATCTTCCTCTCCAGTGATACCAAAAAGAGCAATCAGAGGGTCTGGTTCAAGATTGCATTTCAATATGTACGACAAGGTTTTAAAGACATCCCTCCAGAATTTTTCCAAATTCGGGCATGTCCAGTACATATGAATAAGAGACGCCTCTCCGCTTTTACGTTTATCACAACAAGGATCAATTTTCTTAACGTATTTCATTATTTTTTAAAACATCTCTGTACATAATTTCTTTAGAAATACTTTACTTCTTTCATCTGCTACATAATTCATTAATACAGTATGTATTGTCTTTGTCTTAATCATAACCACAATGACTTAGTTGTGTGTGCTGTGTATGACAATGACTTTGTACTTTGCCTACAAAAATAAGCACTCATAAAAGGGAATTACACTTGAATTGAAGGGATTTATCTCATCTCAATAACATTAGTTGTGGTAAATCCCTTTTATAAGTACTGTCATATCTCTTTGTTGTGGTTGTTTCTGTTCTTTTTTTTTTTTTCATTGTTTCTCTACCAAAGCAGTCTTTCCTCACTATACTGTATGTTTTACATGTGTTTGTTTATAAAACCCATACAAACCTGGGCTCTTTTTGCTCTGCTAAACAAGTATTAATGCAATGCTTAGAGATGAATTGTATAAATTGTATTAATTTTTTATGTTTATTGAAAAACTGAATAATAAGCTGGGAAGAAGTTAAATATGTTTATACAGAATAAAAATCTTACATATAGTATTTTTATCACATACAAGGTGTACCAAAAGGATGTATAGCATCTGGATTCATTGGTGAAAAAAGGGAGAAAAAAGTATGAATTACAGCCAAGGCTCTGACTTCATTTGCACTTGTGTATGCACAGTATATATGATCATTGAATATTCCTTAATGTATCAGAACTGATGTTATGACATGCAGAGACTATGTCCTTTATGGTGACTATGTCCACCTGACTATGTCCACCTGCTGAATTGTACTGACCATGGGGAAAGTGCTGACTCAGGAGGTTGAGGCCCTGGATTGATTGGAGATTTGAGTGGCAACAGGTGGCCCTTAACCCTATGCCCGTATATAATATCTAGCCACTAAATCTTCTGTCAAAGTGTGTTCCAGCATTGACTGACATTGCGTGTGTTTGTGTGTTCAGCAGGAATGGCAGCAGAAGGAGCAGAAATGCAGGCTGGAGATGGAGGCATTGCAGAAGGAGCTGCAGCAGCTACAGGAGGAGAACCAAGAACTCCTGAGTCGCCTGCAGAGCTCGCTCTCTAAAGAAGGTGAACTGGACAAACACATGTGCAGCACTCCTAGCGTTCCTAACCTCATGTTTGACAAACACGTAATATTCTGAAGATGGGGAATCTCTTTGGTGTAATGCGACTATACAGATCTTGTCATGAAGGACGGTTGTTGCACAAGCATACCATGCCCTGATATTTACTGTGGTGTTTAGTAATATATTTTAACTGCTCTGTGTTTAGTCACATGTGTAAGCTGTGTGACTCACCATAGTGTGCTGTTAGTGTAAGTTTGCATAACAGACTGCCTAGTAACACATGTAATTACATGTAATCAAGCTATTAGCTTGAATAATTATTAGTTATTATTATGTATTAGTACTTATTATTTTTAAGCATTATGGCTGGAATTTAACAACTTTAATGAAATAGTTTATAGAAAAAATGGTATTTTCGTAGAACAAGGCGGTGTTTAAATAATCGTCTGTGACAATCACAAAAGCATTACAGATGCAGATTAGATTATTAACCCTGGGGTATTCGAATTGGTGTTCCCAAATTGCCTGTAGTGTGTGAATGAGTGCGTGAGTGTGTGAGTGTATGTGTTGTGCCCTGCGATGGATTGGCACTCTGTCCAGAGTGTACCCCGCCTAGTGCCCCAAGTCTTCTGAGGTTCCAGTCCCCCTGTGACCGTAAATACAGGATAAAATGGTCTAGATGATGAATAATGAGTGAAGTTTGGTCTACAGTTTACAGTGAAGACACACATAAAAATGAGGAAACACATTATTTGGGGCTGAGGTAGCTCAAGGGTTAAGATGTTG
The DNA here is from genome assembly GCA_030347435.1 of Clarias fuscus. NCBI lineage: Eukaryota > Metazoa > Chordata > Actinopteri > Siluriformes > Clariidae > Clarias > Clarias fuscus. Next base: position 20,999,842 of record CM059218.1, read on the forward strand.
GCCTACTCAGTGGAAAGTCATCAAACTGTCCCTTTTGTGCCGCTGTGCATGGTGCTTAACTCTCCACCGCTTAGATCTATAATGTGATGAATACTCACTCTGGATGAGGGTGTCTGCTAAATTCACTTCTTTCCATGTTTTTATTGGTTTCGGTTTAAATAAGCAAATCAGATTTTCCCCCCTGGTGTGATTTTCATATACCTCCCTCAGCTCAGTGTTCTGCTCTGTCATTCTCTGGGTACCATTTTAAAAGCTTCAGTAAATAATGTAGGCTAGCAAGAAGCAGCTAACTGCTGTTGGGTAACTTCTTTAGCTTTTAAGAAGGGCTAGGTTAGCTGTTAGCAGTTAATGGCTAACCTAGTAATCTTTAGCTCTTCAAAACACATCAAAACACATGCGTTCAAAACGCATCAAATTCAAAACGCTGACACTTGGCTACAAAGCTAAAAACGTCCCAGCACCCACTTAGCTCTTAGCGCTTATCACACCGCACCAGGTTCCCTCAGATGTTCCAGCACTGCTCGACTGAAAAACCGGAGAAACTCTCACAGAAATGCAGGAAGATGCAAAACTCCACACAGATATCAACCTGAACCCCTAACCCTGGAGCTGTGCGGAATGCTACCGGCTGTCCCATTACACCATTACATAATTGTAGTAATCCTGATTTTTCTCTCTTTGATTATATTATGACATTATAATATACTTTACCTTTTCCCCTCAGACCGTACGCAGCGTCAGGAGAGAGAGGTGATGCTCAAACTTAAGGAGGTGGTGGATAAACAGCGTGACGAGCTCAGAGCCAAAGTGCAGGAGATATCCAAGACGTCTAAAGAGGTGGAAGCGGTATGGCAACAAACACACACACACACACAAACTCAACCATACACAACATGGAATGTTTAGTTAAGATACATTTTAAGCTCAGAATTACCTACAGAACTGGTCGAGCAGTCGTGCTCATGGCGTGTGTATGAACTGGGGTCTGAAGGTGTCTCAGTTGTTGGCTGTGTAAACAGTTCTAAAAATTTGTACCTTGATAAAATTATTTCTGTACAGTTTATGTATTTTTTTTCTGCAAAATATTCATCTTGTACTCTATTACAGCCTGGAGCTTGTCAATCGTTACTCAATACTTTGAATGTGAAAAGAAACTTGGATAAAACATTTGAATATGGAACATTTTAAGTGAAAGCCAACCAATCACAATGCATTGCACTTTATAACTGTAGCTGTCTGTCTACTGTAGCTGCAACCACCTGCATTTCATAAATGTTATATATTCTCTTAAACAACAAGTACTTATCTACATCTACTCAAATACAGAGATAAAACATGAATATTTCAATACAGGTGGTCAAGTTGTTTTCTTTTGTCATTTCAACCATGTCTAGCTGGTACGGTGGACAGTGAAATGAAACTGAAAAAAGAAGAAAACATTCACCCAGGAATGACCAGTGGACGTCTGCCATCTTGTTTTGTCTGCATACAGACAGAAGTATAGTTTACTATATATATATATATATATATATATATATATATATATATATATAAAAACAGAAATCAATATTGTTACCTGGACTCCTTGCGGCTGCGTCTTTCGGCAAATCACATCTTACTTCTTGCAGAATTCAAAACCAATGACGTTTCCCCGTTTGCTTGTTCCCCAGCTTGACCGCAACGCACTGCTCACAAGCCCACGCAAGTTTGCCTCATTCCGTGCTGTTCGCATTTTCGCAACGGCCAAGAGAAAAGTTCAAGCACGTCTTTGACTTATTTAAAAAAAGAAAAAGAAGAGAACTAAAGGTATGACGTGATGAAGACAAAGAGTTTTCGAAATGACTGACAGCTTTAATGATTATAAAAGACGAGTTCTTTACTCAATTTGTGCAATTTCATTCTCAATTTAAAGAAGAGGTTTTGTTTTTTTCGTTCGATTTTGTGGCTTCACCTACATGCTTACATGAGTACAAAAGGGTCAAAAATAGATTTTTAAATGCCATAATAGTAATTTGATTATTTGTGTGTGTGTGCATGTGTGTGTGTGTGTGAGAGAGAGATACTGGTGCGTAGTCATGTAAAACTACACTCACTCTCACTCACTCATCATCTATACTGCTTAATCCTGTATTCAGGGTCACGGGGGGCCTGGAGCCTATACCAGGAGACTTAGGGCACAAGGTGCCAATCCATCGCAGGGCACAACCAGACACTACGGCCAATTTGGGAATGACAGTTAACCTTACCTACATGTCTTTGGACTGTGGGAGGAAACCAGAGTACCTGGAGGAAACCCACCAAGCACATGCAAACTCCATGCACACAGAGACGGGAATCGAACCCGGACCCTGGAGGTGCAAAGCGACAGTGCTAACCATTACAACCACTGTGCCACCGGCTGCAAAACTACAGTGCTATTCAATTATTTAATTACTAATGTTTATGTAGATTTTTATTCTACTTTTATAATCCTCCCCAGGAAAGGGTCAAATGAAAGTATAGTTCTGACAACTGCGTGTTTAAATGCAGGTTTAGTTTTGAGGGCTCCAAGTTGATTTAATTAAGCTTATATTTAGTTAATATATAACCCCTCCCCCCATACTTGATCACACCGTCCCCCTTGAAAATATTTTACAATTCCATCACTGGAGGATGTATTCTAACATGTATTTTATAAAATGGTCTCGTGTTTTTATCCTGTAACGGCAGTCATAACAGTGCACATTTTTTTTTACTTCTATTTGGTAATGTTTAGCTCAAAGACAAGCATCTGTACCTTTAAACTAGATGCACAACACGACAAAAACAGCAGTCACAGATGAATTATCAGAATGTGCCGACCATTATCAAGATAAGCTTGATATAAATTGTCCCATATAAAGACTGTCATTTTTTTTGACATTTTGAGTCACTAAATAAAGCACTAAGGAAGAATATGTTGGCTCACCCTACCCCAAGAATCGGAGCGTAATGGCTTATGTGTGTGTGTGATGCTCGGAGTACTGTAGATTTCAGATTTGTCTCACAGCCAGCAATGTGTTTTGAGAGAATCAGATGATCACGCCTCAGGCTACTGCGCACCTGGCAGTAAACCCAGTCAAAGGCCAAAAGCTAAACCGTAGCCTGCCACGCCTTTGACAAGAAACAAGTCTGAGCAAAAGTCATTTTCCTTTTGACGTCTTTCATTTTAATTAACTTTTTTCTTCTTCTTTTTTTTCCAAATGCCAATATTTGCAGAATGTACAGTATTTTGTGAATTACTGAATTGCAACCCGAACCTGTTGAAATGCAGGATTCCTTAAGCACACTGTTGTGGGTTCCACAGTGTTTTTTTTTTTAAAGATTGGCCAAAGTAAGAGTCAGTGAGTAATCCAAAGTCAGTTGCTTAAGCTTCAAATTAACAGAAAAGAACTAGACTCAATCTGAGAATACTCTTATATCTTCACTACAGTGTCAAAAATAATAATCAGAGGTGACCAGCTTTGATAAAACATATAAATTAATTTCAAATAATGATGAATTATATTTCATTTATAAAATCAGGATTATGTCTTTTATATAAAATATCAGTTTGATTTCATAGATAATTATCAACTTGATTATTTATAGTAAGTTTTGCGCAAAGTTTTCATTTGTAAGATGAAAAGATGTGAGATTCTGTGATTTTATTTGAGGAGGTCAGCCAGTTTGCAAATATTCTCCCTTTCTCCCTGATCGTAAAGCATACACAATACCGATACATTTATGGTCAGATATAGCCTCATCTTATATGCTATTATGTATTTATTGTGAAATATGTGTCTGTTTTTTTCTTCTGCTGGCTGCATCAAAGAGAACAGCACCAATCAGAGTTGCAGTCTATTAACAGGGGAACACGGTGGCTTAGTGGTTAGCTCTGGCCTCTGGTTGGGGGTTTGAATCTCACTTCTCCTCTGTGTATGTGACGTTTGCATGTACTTCCTGTACTTGGTGTGTTTCCTCTCGCAAGTCAAAGACATGCAACCCACAGTAGTTCGACCCGCATTTTCATTTTCTTTATAGTGTAAAATGTATGTGGTTTCATCTGATGTTATTTTGGTAATTTTCCTGAATTTCATTAAGTAGAATGCACTCAATAATACTGTACATGCTATTAAAAAAGTAGATATCACCTTTGACTTTTAACAGTGTGTAAAGGAATTACAACATAATGTTGATTGTAAGCATAAAATTAAAGTAGGTATATGGATTGATGTGGTGTGTTTCGTGTGACAGCTTCAGGAGCAGTTGGATCGCTTTATGAAGATGAACGGAGAGCTGAGGAATAAACAGGGCATGATGCAAACTCAGCTGAAGAGCATCGCAGAGAGGAAGGTAGACCTCGAGGAAGACCTGGCAGAGAAACAGAAAGAGATACTGCGCCTCGTCGCGCAGCTGGAGCAGGCCAAGTCAAACACTACTCCTGTAAACACGGTAATAACTGGAGGTCTTTATATCTGCTTGTTTGGAACATTCACTGTAAATCTGGAAAAGTAAAAAATATATACTGTATATTTTTGTGAAGTAAAAATACTAGAAGGCTCAAATTCATTGATTATTTTAATATATACAGTATATCAGGGAAAAGGACTTAAGGACTCAAAAAGGCAGTTCAGGCATTTGCGCCTATGGTCACATATACAGTGATAAAGATAACACATGTAAACACATCATGCCGTTTTTAAATGAAGGTTTTCATTATAAGGGGAAAACAAAATCCCAAACTATATAGCCCTGTGTGAAAAAGTGTTTACCCCCCCCCCCCCCCCCCCCCCCCCTGTTAGAACATAACTCTGGTTTATCACACCCGAGTTCAATTTCGCAATCAAGAAATCACTTAAATAGGACCTGCCTGACAAAGTGAAGTAGACCAAAAGATCCTCAAAAGCTTCACTTCATGCCGAGATCCAAAGAAATTCAAAAACAATGAGAGCCATTATCTACAAATGGCAAAAACATGGAACCTTCCCAGGAGTAGCCTGCCAACCAAGATTACCCCAAGAGCACATCGACAACTCATCCAAGAGGTCACAAAAGGCCCCACAACAACATCCAAAGACCTGCAGGCCTCACTTGCTTCAGTTAAGGTGAGTGTTCATGAGAAAGAGACTGGGCAAAAATGGTTTGCATTGCAAGAGTTCCAAGATGAAAACCACAGCTGAGCAAAATGAACATGAAGGCTCGTCTCAGTTTTGCCAGAAAACATCTTGATGATCCCCAAGAGTTATGGGAACTTATTCTGTGGACTGATGAAACAAAAGTTGGTTGAACTTTTTGGAAGGTGTGTCCCGTTATGTGTGGTGTAAAAGTAACACTGCATTTCAGGAACAGAACATCATACCAACAGTAAAATATGGTGGTAGTCGTGTGATGGTCTGGGGCTGTTTTGCTGCTTCAGGAGCTGGAAGACTTGTTGTGACAAATGGAACCATGAATTCTGCTGTGTATCAAAATATCCTGAAGGAGAATGAATCTGTTTGTGACCTCAGGCTGAAGTAAACTTTGTTCACTGTTCTGCAGCAGGACAATGATCTAAAGCACACCAACAAGTCCACTTCTGAATGGTTGAAGAAAAACAAAATGAAGACTTTGGAGTGGCCTAGTCAAAGTCCTGACCTGAATCCAATTGAGATGCTGTCATGACCTTAAAAAGGAAGTTCATGCTCGAAAACCCTCCAATGTGGCTGAATTACAACAATTCTGCAAAGATGAGCGGGCCAAAATTCCTCCACAGCGCGTCGAAAACGCTTGATTGCAGTTGTTGCTGCTAAGGGTGGAACAACCAGGTTATGTTTAGGGGCAAACACTTTTTCACACAGGGCAATGTATTTTTGCCTTTTGTTTTCCCTGAATAATAAAATCTTTCATTTAAAAACTGCATGATGTGTTTACTTGTGTTATCTTTGACTAATATTTAAATTGGTTTAATGATCTGAAACATTCAAATGTGACAAACATGCAAAAAAATAAGAAACCAGTAAGGGGGCAAACACTTTTTCACACCAGTGTATAGCACCCATGGGCACATTTTAAGGCTTTCCACTAGATTTTGGAACATAGTTATCGGGATTTGTGTTCATTCAGCCTCATGAGCATTAGTGATGCTGGGTGTGGAGGTCTGGTGCTCAGTCCAATCATCCCAAAACTCAACAATATGGTTGAGGTCAAGTTTTGTATAAACCACAGAAGTTCCTCATTCACAACTTTGTCACAGTGTGTGTTTGTGGAGCTTGCTTTGTGCACAGGGACAATGTCATACTGTAACAGTTTCAAGGCCTCTTCGTTCCAGTGAAGGAAAATCTTAATCCTACAGCATACAAAGACATTCTATAAACGTGTGTGCTTCCAAATGTGTGGCAGCAGTTTGGGGAAGAAACACATATAAATGTGATGGTCATTTGGTTTAGCTCAAGGACAAGAGATGACTTTTTTGGATCCCAAATACCCCATTGCTCTTTTTCTTCACCAAAGAAACACAGGACATTTATTTGTATTTTATCAAAGTCCTACAAATGTCCCTCCTTTCAATTAGATTTTTATTATGTCTTGGTATTAATGTTACTGTCCATCTTTCTATTCTTTAATAAGAAGTATGATTTTTTTAATTTATACTGATTTATACTCCGGAGACAAGTTCTTTTGTTTACATTTGTATTGTGAAATGTATTTTCCAATAGGAAATAATGTAAATGCATATAATCAGTTCCAGCGACCCAAAATATGACCAATATTGCTAATTTCCAACACTATAATTATATTTTTAGATATTAAAACAAAACAATTAAAACATTTTAAAAAGACCTGCAAATGAAGTAAAATAATAAATAAATAGACATTAAACCTCACTTAACCTTAATTTATGATTCCTCTTTCTACTTCCCACTTCCTGCCACTGTCTTTTCTTTTTGCTATCGTCCTTGCTAAGGTCCCTTCTAGGGACTCATGTTGCTATGTCGATACTAAATCTTGCACGAAATGCAAAACGCTCACAAAAAAATAAGTAAACTCACTCCGCTTGGCTTTACCCAAATAAGTGTCAAGTCAATTCAAGTCAATTTTATTTATATAGCGCTTTTAACAATTGACATTGTCGCAAAGCAGCTTTACACAATAAAAGATTGTCCCTGATGAACAAGCCGAGGGCGACGGTGGCAAGGAAAAACTCCCTGAGATGGTAATAGGAAGAAACCTTGAGAGGAACCAGACTCAACAGGGAACCCATCCTCATCTGGGTGATAACGGATAGGAGGGATTGATCAGCATAATAATGTGTAAGACTGGATGTTCAAGTTCAAGATGTGTTTAAAATTAAAATTAAAAGGAGTCCAGTTTGTTCCTGGAGGCTCAGGTAGACTGTAGGAGATTCCAGTCCTGAGCTATCGAACAACTGAAGTCACAGGTCCCCAGAGCATCAATCGATGAAGTGTGTCCGCCTTCGGTTCGTCTCGGGTCATTCGCTCGTATGCCGAAAATGGTTTGTACGCGAGGCAAATTTGCAAAATGCCTGAATATACAATTTAACAATTGGTTGTCTTTTTATAAGGTAGTTAGTATTATAGGAAAATGACATTTTGTTATGGATGCTTTGTCTCTTGACATTGAGACTTGCATACGTGTGAAAAGATATTATTTCAGAGAAGAGAATGAATATACATATCCGTAGGTCAGAATTTGTTATGAAGCAGGTAAATAAATAATGTATGGTATATTGTCACACATCAAGCACTCTTCTGTTCTAGAACCACTCCAGGCATTAATGAGTGATGCCTGAAGGGATTGTTTCAGTGTAATCATTGCCAAGTCAGCGGACATGAATTAGTCATATGTTATAAAAAAAATATTGCTGTCATTCTGCAACGAACGTCCTCTCCTTTATGACAGTGTTGTTGGTTTAAACATCAAAATCCAACGCTATTTATTGTCCTATTTTCTTCAGAACAGCCAACCTCTTGACATGACTTATAAGGTGATCATCGACCTGCGGGACCCGAACAGGCCGTGTTTCACCAAACAGGAAGTACGAGACATCTTGTTTGAGAGGAATGAGCTAAAGGCCAATCTCTTCCTGGTTCAAGAAGAACTCGCCTTCTACCAGCGGTGAGAAAAAGAGAGCGATATGCTAACATCTTTAAATGCAAATTTTATAGATAGTAAAAGGTTAGGTTTCAAATCTTAATTAAGTTAATTACTGCCAGGGAGTTCATCAAAACAGAGTTATTATAATTATGACATTTGTGTTTTAATTCAAAATAAAAAATTATCTTCCAGAATAAAATAATTCTTTTTAAGATTTTTAGGTAAGCCATGCTCCTCATGTACTGTATTTGTGATCATGCATTTGTGATGAAGTAGTATTTTTCTAAAATTTATTTCAGTATAGGAGCATGGTGGGTTAGTGGTTAGCACTGGGGATTTAAATCTTACCTCTTAGTCTTAGTCTGTGTGTGTTGCATGTTCTTGGTACAGTAGGTTTCTTCTAGGGACTCTGGAGCAGCAGCAGGCTGACGGGTGTTCACCAAATTGCCTGAAGTGTATGACTGAGTGTGTTTATATATTGGCACCCCATGTAGGATGTGCTTTGCCAGTGCAGAAAGTGGATGAATGACATTACAAATATTGGATTATATATATACACACTTTGTAGAGAGTAACTTGCTCCCCCTTACTAACGAGACATTAACGTGTGAAATTACAGAGAGATCCTGAATGACGAGAGATGTCCTGGCTTCTTATTGGAAGCAGTCCGTGCCGCTATAAAGAAACAGAGGACTATCATTAAGACCAAAATGCTGGGTCTACCAGAAGACGAATGCAGCAGGTAGAACCTTTAGTTATTTTATGTCACTTTGCAGTTAGTATGATGTGATTTTTTTTTTTTTTTACCATTTGTATTCATGTCCCATAGTGATGAAGAGAAAGGATCTTTGTTTGAGAAGAGAAAGGGTGAAGACTGCCCTGACAGCAAACCTCATCAAAGTCGCATCAGAAATCTGTAAGTTACTCATCTACCCGTGATTAAACACCATAGGAATAACATCTTAACAGGCTTTCTCATTTGAGCTATTAGTAGACAAATGTGTGACAAAAGAGATGGATTGTGACTTTTGAAAAATGGGTTTTACTTTTTACTATCACTGTGAAATTCAGGATGAGATCTCATGAATGGTGTGGCCAAATCTTACTGTATACAGTCTATGTGAAATAGAGGGAATTCGAGGTATAAAGAATTGCACATGGAAATGCACACTTTGGGGGACTTGTGTTAACCTTATCAGAATCCTTCAAGTCTAGTGGCTGTTGGTGTCCATCTGGTCTCATATAAGCACACGTTAATTCAACAATGTGGATATTAATTTACCACTGTTTAATGATTTTACTGTATAATAATACTAGCAAAGCAACTTGGCTAGACGCGAACAGAGTGAATGTTGAATAAAGATTTGTAGATCTGAACAGAATGTACTTCTCCTTTTTTTGAAAGGCAATCTCTAGGTCATTTCCTCTGACCGAAGGACTCTTATCTCATGTTGATATTATGAAAAGTCTTATTTTAAACTGAGGACTTTTGCTAGAGGAAGTTCCTCTCCCTCTTTGCTGACCTCATCACTGATTAAAGTCATATGTTTTCTGTCTGCTTTCTCAGCTTTGGCTACCTGAGCCGCTCGGGCAGCGATAGGAGCAGCCATCAGATCAACAGTACTCAGTGGGAAATCATCAGCGCAGACGAGCATGTGCCTGAAGTAGAGAACGGACCTCCTGGAGGCTCTTCCTGAGAACCGAGATCTACCTGTACAACCCTCAAACCACCCCCACCCCCATCCCCACCCATACATAGCACCAGGGAAGAGTGTGGATCTAACCAGATAAAGATATGAAGAGGAATGTATAGTTCAACAATGAGAGAAAATTAGTTAAGGTTGTAGAAAAAAAGGTTATAATTAAATAATTCTAACTGTTTGGGGTCAGATATGTGGATCAAAACAAGAAAAAGAAGAAGAACATTCTGGAAAGTTCTGGAATTTGAGTTCATTTGTTCTAACAAAATGGGGAAAACAAACAGAAACAGAAATATTAGCTATGTTTGCCTCAGAAATTGTGTTTATTAAATAAATAAAAAAATCACTGGAAATTAGCAAAAACTTTATTTTGTTTACTAAAATCTATATTTGTAACATGAAGCAGTTTGATTTTGTTTGGTGTTAATTTGATATATAACTTAAACCTGTATGTGGAAACAACATTAATATCTTATACGAGAGTTTAATGTGCTATTTTTGTGTAAAGAGAGTATTTTAGTATGATCTTCAAAGCCAAAGATGCCAGTTTGCATTGAATCAATCAGCAAAGCTAATCACGCTTGTGTTCTTTTCTGCCAGCAGGGGGCATTACACAGTTTTGAACTTTTTGGTGTTTTAGCCAACTCGTAAGACATTTGGCTTGTTCTTTGGAAACATTTCAGTGTGAAGATGCTACTGTAATATAATTACAATCTAAATCACTTGCTTGTATATGTTAGCAATGATCTGTCCATAAGTGTTCAAAACATCTTTCTTCAGGTAAAATGTATTCTTTTGATTGATTTAGCTACAATAGAACATGGACAAAGGATAACATTCTATAAAGGACGTATTTTGTCTTTATAATTTTGTATGTAATACAATTTATCAGCTTAGTTTTAGATGTACAGTATGAGTTGCTGGTAAGGTGAAGAGCCTGTCGGTCATGAGCTAGGTAAAAGACTGAAATGTTTGTTGAACGACCAAAGATTTTTGGAAAAAGTATAATTGAGACAGAGCCTCTATTTCTATTAGGGAACATCAGACAGAATAGTCTGATAGTATTTCAAAATGAAAGGACAAAGACTATATCTGTTCTGTCTTTACCAGCTACAACATACTGAAGAACTTGTGGGTGACTGTTGTTTAGAGTATTTTTGTATTGATATGTAAAGTACATGCGTTTGAAATATACATCAGAATAAATCTGATTTAATGATTGAATTCAGTTTGTGTTGGGAATTCTTTTTTTTTTTTTTAATTATTATTCTGAACTGTACTTCAGTATTGCCTTGGGTTGATTTTAATCCTTACTACACAGTGAGAGGGATGACATCTGGTGTGCTCACCCCGGGACAAGAAGAAAAAAAAAAATGCTCCTCTTCCCAGAATTCTAGGTTGTGTCTTTAAACAGGCCAGTGGCTGATTGAATTGGTGGAAGCTGGCTTCATTTCCCCAGGAAACTCAGGGGGGGAAGTGGAGAGGTTTCCCATAGACTTGTTTTAGTGCCAGGCCTGAAGCAGACATACAAAGAGTGAGGAAGAAGAGCAGCAGTAGAGCTTGGGATAGGAGCGACATGGCAGAGAACTAGCCTTATTCTAAACCAGGACAGGAGCTGGTGATCCGTTAGAGGTTAGAGTTATGGAGTGCCTGAATATTGTTCTGTCCTGTTTGGGACTGCTCTTCCTCTGCTTTCTGGCCTCCACTGAGAAGCTTTCGGCAACAGGGAGGAACGTTTGCCACAGCCCAAGGTACAGGAACTAGACTTTTATAAAGCTTTAATGTCTCGTCTTGCTTTTTTCTCATTCCATTACGTGAAATCCTGACTTTTCCAAGCGTAAAACCAATTTTCAACAATTATAAATAAAGCCAAACAAATATATATATATATATATATATATATATATATATATATATATATATATATATATATATATATATATATATATGTCATCTACATCTACCTTTCCTTTCTATTATGTATATCATCATTAAATAAGGTGTCTCTTTTTCTTCATAAAACCAGGGACTCGGCTCTTGTGTGTTGTTTAGGATGGGCCCAGCGGGGTGATGAGTGCACAACACGTGAGTAAACACTGCGGCCAGACTGTTTCATATCATGGCCTTCTTTTAAAAGAAACACCTCTTACTATGGTATTGATGTTGAAACTGTTTGTACATTACTGGTTATGGGGCATTGACCTTCGCTCTGAACTTTCTGTAGCACTTTGTGAAGGACAGAATGCCTGCATGCAGAATGAGGTGTGTGTGTATCCCGGAGTGTGCAGTTGTAAACCAGGCTTTTTTGGATTCCAGTGCAAAACTTGTGAGTGATAACTAAAAGCACTACATACAAATTATCTTTTTTTCTTTTCTTTTTTTTTTTTTAAAAATGATGTAGTATTGTTGTTACTGAACTCATTAAAATAAAACTAATATTCAATCAGCTCAAGAATAGTAATAATACCAATAAAATTGACAACAGAACAGATGTGAACTTTCAGCCACATTAACACAATATCACGAATCCACCTGAATATTTACTTTTACAATTCATTCATTCATTCATTCATTTGCATGCTGGGATCATGTTGGGAATACACTCATGATGTTACACCAGTCCATCATCTCCATGGTCCCATTTCCTTCTGCTTTACCAAATAGCAAGCAAAGATTAACTGTTAACCTAGCACACTTTTGTTACAGGTAGACACAATTAAAAAAAAATTTGAGTTTCTATTTGCATTATTATATTCATTACATATTTAAATTACATTGGGGCTACAATGTGAGTTAGATTTCAGTATATAACAAACCAGGGCAGCACAATGGCATAGTGGTTAGCACTGTAAACTTGCACCTAAATGGTTGAGGGTTTGATTCCCACCTCAGGTATGTGTGCGTGGGGTTGGCATGTTCTTCCCGACACCATGACAGGTTTCCTCTCACAGTCTAAAGACGTGCAGTTTATGTTAACTAAACTAATCAGGGATGTTTCCAATTGGCTGTAGTGTGTGTGTGTGTGTGTCCTGCAATCGATTGGCCCATCTACCTGTTTAGGGTTTACTCTGTCTTGTGCTCCAAAGCTCGAGGCCCTCTGCGAATGAATAACGAACCTGAAAACCTCTTATAACTACCTTACCAAATCGTCTTATTACTAACATTAGCTAAGCTAACTTAGCACTTAGATTTTGTGGCTTTTCTCAAAAATACTGAGAAAGTGCAATAAATGTGACCCAAATGCCAAGATATGCAAGAACATCTATCCAGGGAGGGTTAACCATTAACAAACACAAGCAATAAACCATTAGAGGATGTGCTTTACAGTTATTGTACACTGCCTGGGCAAGAAAGCCACTATTTCAGTGGGGTCCAATTTTTGGGCTGCATCAAGCAAAGAAATCAACATTTGAAATACCTGGAACTGGGTTAAGATCCCTTCAACACATGATCTCCAAAATAAATGGAGATCACTTATAGACTTGGCACATGGGGAATGCTACATGGTGAAAAATGAACAGTAAAAAAAAAAAAAAAGTGTAATAGTGAAAGTAAGAGCATTTCCATACACACATAATGTGATGAGAAATCACTTGATTGGGACTAAACACCATAAGTTAGTGAGATTAATGAGAAAACATGCTTCAGTTTGCTAGGGAGCATAACGCATGGACTTTGGAGCATTGGAAAAAGATCACGTGAGTGATGAGTTCAGATCTTATTCCAGAGCGATGGGTGGATCAGGGTAAGAAGGGAACGCATGAAGTGATGCACCAATCATGCATAGTGTCCACTGTACAAGCTTCGGTTGGTCAGGTATAGACTCAGAAAAGTTTCAAGTGTGGCAAAAAATTAAATCAGATGACGACCTGAAAGGCCAGGTTATCACATCAATGGAGTTGCCACAGGCATCTTCCATGACTCAGATTGGGAAAGAGTGGAGGAACCGTTTTAACACATGAAGTGGCTACAATGTTGTATGTTGTAATCAAAGCTAAAGGTGACTGAATGAAATCTTAGAGTGTGTGACTTTTTTGTCCAGGCAGTGTATAATGGGCATGGCATTCTTGGGAACAACATAAAGCAGAGTGCTTGTAACTACTTTGCTTCTGGTACGATTACTGTAATGCGAAGTGTTAAGTGCTGTGTAGCTTTAATGAAATGGTTCCAATAGGAGAATGTTTAACCTCTTTGTAATGGTATTTACATTAATAATAATAATAATTTTTTTTTCTGCCACGGCATTCAGTATAATATGTTAACAGTTAGCTTTGTTTGCTAAATAATGTACAAGGACCAAAATCAGGCTATTATATGGATGAAAAAATTGCATAATTGATACTGAATTCAATTATTGTAAGTATTATTAAAATTTTTATTTATTACATTTAAACATTTCTCGCATGTCCATACACACTTTAAGCTTAATTTTGTGATGACGTATAAGTACATAGACATGCTTAAGTCATTCAACTCATGTTCTCTGCAGCTTGCCCTCCTGAGTTCTGGGGCTCAGACTGTCGTAAGCAGTGTCTGTGTCACCCTAATGGGCGCTGTGACCCCGTTACGGGTGTGTGCAAGTGTCTTCCAAACTACTGGGGCGATCTGTGTCAGAATAGCTGTAAATGTGGACGCCACGGCCGCTGCGACCCCATCTACGGTAACTGCACATGTGAAAAAGGCTGGTGGAGTTCCACCTGCACCCAATTCTGCCAGTGCCACCCCGACACCTCCAGCTGTGACCCGGTTACAGGCCTATGCATCTGCAAAGAGGGCTACTGGGGTCAAAAGTGCAGCAGTTACTGCAACTGTAATACATCACCATGCAAGCAACACTCAGGTGAGTGTCAGTGTATAAGTGGTTGGTGGGGACCTGATTGTAAGCGGCAGTGCATTTGTGACCTGAACCACAGCAAGTGTGACCCTAAAACAGGAGAGTGTCTGTGCCAACCGGGTTACAAGAAGCCCTTCTGCCGGGAACCGTGCAGTGCAGGATCCTATGGCAGCGGCTGCTTGGAGAGGTGACTAGTGGAGTGAGAGAATGGGATGCTTTTCTTTCTGTCTTTTGCCCAACTTTCCTTTAATCTATCTATCTATCTATCTATCTATCTATCTATCTATCTATCTATCTATCTATCTATCTATCTATCTATCGATTCACCTACAGTGTCACATTTTTCCGTCTGTGTTCCATCATATGTGGAGATGCTTATGAAATTTACATGTGCTGTGTGTTTGTTACTCTGTGTGTGTTTCTGCACAGCTGTGGACATTGTGAAGGAGGTAAACCATGCTCTAAACTGGACGGCTCATGTAGCGCCTGTGCTCCGGGATGGAACGGCACACGGTGTGATCGAACCTGTCCACCTGGTTACCATGGCGTCCGGTGCCAGGAGGTGTGTCCTCGCTGCAGGAAGGGAAAACCGTGTGATTTTGTAACAGGAAAGTGTGCGCACTGCGATCTTGGCTGGACTGGACCCAGGTATCAGTGTTCATCATCATGCTGCATCTATGAAATTTTGGTGCAACATCTTTGAGCTTTCAGTGCTGGAACTTCTAGCCCATTTATCAATAGAAAGGGATATACAATGGACCACCACTGAGCACATGTTACTCTGGTGTTGTAATATTCTCACTAATGCATTGTACTATATCGCCCATGCATGGATCAGCATTAGTGATACACTTCCTGGCAACTTTATTAGAAATACCTATAATTTGTGAACAATCCAAAACTGTTGGACAGGGTAGAGGAGGTCTGACATATTGTGAATGGCAATAAATGAACTACAGTCAGGAAATATCACAAAATCAAAAATGCTATAAATGTAAGGTACCTAATAAACTGTCAAACACACACACACACACACACACACACACACACACACACACACACACACACACACACACACACACACACACACACACACAAAAAAAAAAACAGGAAGCAGAAATGTCATACATTTAAAAAAATGTGCATCTAGCAGAATCCTATTTTCATAGGTGCTGAGATGCATTGATAACTGGATGTTCTGTACAGTACTTTTCACTTCCCTTTCAGGTGCGACCAGATGTGCCCCAATGGCACTTTTGGGGACGGCTGCCGTTTCCCGTGCAGTCCTTGCTATCATGGACGCTGTGATCATGTGACAGGAAGGTGTCTTTGCCAACCAGGCTTTCAGGGTGACAGGCAAGTGTGCTAAGGATGATTTATGAGTGGTGCTGTTTGTACTGTATATCAATTACTGTGATTTAAATGGAACTCACTCAGGGCTGTTGCTAATGCAGGTGTAACAGTTCATGTCCGGATAAGATGTATGGAACAAACTGTTTATCGGCCTGTGACTGTGGAGGCGATTCATGTCATCCTGCTACTGGAGAATGTCCCTACAGTATGTCCATGAAACCTTTTGCCAGTAAGACAAACTCAAAAGGCTAATGTGCAAAAATCATATATAAGACATATGCATTGTGCATGTGCTGTATGTATGTATTGCAGGCAGGCGGGCAGGGCTTCTAGTAGGACTTCTGATTCCTCTGCTGGTTCTCTTCCTTGCCTTGTTGTTTTGTTGCTGCTGTTGTGGACGTCCAGCTGATGGAAAGGACAGGTTAGGTTTTTTTCTTTTTCTTTTAAACCTCAAGTATTATCTACATCTAGCATTCCTTATGTCAGTGTTTGACAGTGCACGGTTTAAAAAAACTGTAGAGTGGCAGAAGGGGACGGGAGCACAACTGGACGAATGAAGCATCATGTCTACACAGTGCTGGCCAACATGAGCTCAGCCATGCCGTGTCTCTCTCTCTGGTCCTCTGGTCTTCCCAGGGTTACAGGTTAGATACATTTATTAAAAACTGTAAAAAAAAAAAAAAGAAAAAAAAGAAGAAAAAAAAAAGATTTGGACATCCAGTGATTTTTTATAGCTGTAATCATAAAAAAACTAAATTGTGCTAAACTAAATAATTCTTTCTAACCTTTTAACTGAAGTTAACCAGAGTTCTGTTTGAGTTAAATGTGTGGATCAAGAAACTAACTTCTCTTATGTGGCCCTGTATACAGTATAAGCATTATAGAAGATGAATGAATCAATGAGTAATAAACAGTACTGTATTTCTAATGTAGGTGTCCATGATCATGTTTTTGCGTCAATCAGTTATGAATCAATTATGAATCTCTTATGTATAACGACACTATATTTTGCTATTAACCAGCAGATAAAGTCTTCCATGTGCTTCATTATTATTATTATTATGATTGTGAAAACGTTATTTCTAATACAGTAATATATTAAACTAAATAGCTTCCTTTTGCCGGCACAGTGGTGTAGTGGTTTGCACTGTCGCCTTGCACCTCCAGGGTCCGGGTTCGATTCCCGTCTCTGTGTGCATGGAGTTTGCATGTTCTCCCCGTGCTTGCTGGGTTTTTCTCTGGGTACTCCGGTTTCCTCCCACAGCCCAAATACATGTAGGTTAGGTTAATTGGCATTCCCAAAGTTGCTGTAGTGTGTGTGCGTGTGTATGTGTGTGCGCCTTGCGATGGATTGGCACCCTGTCTAGGTGCTAAGTCTCCTGGGATAGGCTACAGGTTGTCCGCGACCCTGAATACAGGATTAAGCGGTATAGATGATGAGTGAGTGAGCTTCCTTTTGCATTACTTTTTGAAGGTCTTTGCATAGGAAGCTACAAGACCTTATTTCCATATTTAAGTCGAAGAAATTCTCACTCTGTACTATCAGAAATATGCGCATCAAACTGTACTTTTACTTGAAGTACTGGTGGTAATATTAATTCTGCATGTTTTATATCTTTAACCTGGGAAAGAGCATGTGCTGTACAATTAATTAGATTTCAGTCATTAAATGGTTCTTAAGGTCCACTTATGTGCCTTAAAATATTTTCCAGCTAAAATATGCATACTGTATTAAAGACACAAAAAATGTCCCATTAATGGCCAACTAAGCAAAAAGGAAAATTTCAGCTTGGTACCTTCATAATTGAAAAATGTATACCACAATTATATATAAGGAGGCAATTTGGTATGTTTATAACAGCCATATTAATGGTTTCTTTTTTCAGTTTTGTCTTTGTCAGTATACTGTACATTGACAGCCACAATTGTAAAATCTTCACTGAAATTAACCTCAACAGTATAAACTTGCCAATTCTAACTGTAAGTGACTGATAACGTTTCTTATCCTGTTGCTAGTTTCTCACCATGATCCAGAGGTCACCTTTAACCACAGCTTCATCGAACCTCCCTCAGGCTGGGTCTCGGAATCTTTTGAGACTGATGAGGATGGAGAGCCTGTGTACTGTGTCCCTCCTAGAGAAGGTACAGAGGCTCTGCTCACACTATATTAACCCCCTGATTTGTAACCCCCTGAAGCATTACTTGATTAAACAAATTACTCTTTGGTTTTTACAGACATCCCAGCTGTGGCGGGAGGTGAGCTTCAGTTCCAGGAAATGGGTTCGAAGTGTAACTACTTATCTGAGCCACCGACGTTCAGCAGTGAGGACATGTCTCTGGCTTTCGGCATACCAAGGACCTCTAGCATTGCCAAATCCAAGCGGCCCTCTGTGTCTTTTGCAGAAGGCACCAAGTTCAGCCCAAAAGAACGGCGTGGCTCGACTCAGGAGCTCGCCCGCAAGGCCAAAACACCTTGGGGAGCCCTGATGCTCTCCAGTCTGCAAGGGGCACAGGGCAGAGATGAGCAGACCAAAGAAGAAAAGGAGGAGATTAGTGATGAGGTGATAGCCTTCTTGGAGGAAAAAGCAGCTACCTCCTTACCTGAGGCGGACTCGGAGAGGTACGGCTCCACCCCATCAAGGACTCATTTAACTGTCCCAGGCAGCAGGTGGAACAATCCATCTAACCCTAAGAAGAGCCTCCAGCCACAGCCCTCATCTGAGGGACCTGAGATGGAAACAGGGACAGAGAAGGTGTCCACTGTCTATGTGACTGTGGGCAAGCCTTTGCGGACATCCAAAGCAGACTTGAGCTCAGAGGGGCCAGTACAGGCAATGCTGCGCAGGCTGGGCAGCATTCAAAGACAGAGAGATGAAACCGGACAACCCAAAAATAAGGGGGCTGCTGTGACAAAGCCCCCACGCAGGAAACTGGGGGCACGGGCTAGCTTGTGGGAGCAAACGCCTCTTTCTGGGCAGCCAGATGTTGTCCTGAGGAAGCCCAAACGTAGAAAACACACCTCCCTTAGCTCTCCATGTACAGTAGGGGCTACAGACTCCCAGCAGGATAGCAGTGCCCCTAAGAGACCCTTGTCCTCTATACTTAAGAATGTCCCAGAAAGCAATACGCAGCTCTCAGGTGGGGACACGGACACAAGAACAGCCTCTGAATCAGAGACTAAGAGTGAGGCTATCTATGAGACAGTGGCTGTATCGGATGAGGTGTCTACTTCATCAGATGTTAGTACTAATGAGACTCTGATAGAAGAGGATAAAGAGCCCAAATATGAAAATGTTTACTTAAATCACTGATAACTCTGAGTAGTTGATAGACTGATACTGTATGTTTAAATTCAACCTGTTGTAGAAGTATATCATCAATTTCTGTAACATTGTATGCCATTTGAAAACAAACGCTGACACTTTTCCCTCACTTGAAATTCTTTTTATATTGTTTTTTTTTCCCGCTCTGTA
The DNA here is from genome assembly GCA_030347435.1 of Clarias fuscus. NCBI lineage: Eukaryota > Metazoa > Chordata > Actinopteri > Siluriformes > Clariidae > Clarias > Clarias fuscus. The sequence goes on from CM059218.1 coordinate 21,019,296, forward strand.
TGTATTTTTTGTACTTTTGTCATTTCTCTTCATAAATATTTAAAAAATGATATGTCGAAACAGCTGTTGGAGTGCTTTTATATGCACCTCTAATTTTTATTTATTTGGTAATAATGAGTGTTTAAACAATAAGAGTCCACACACACAAAAAAAATTATTACTGATTATAAATATTTAATGGTTATACAGAGCTGATTCAAAGATGACTCAACATATATTTCTGGTGTCTAAATTTCGTGCACTGATTATATGAGAAGGGAGCAATGCATGCGTTTTGGGTGAGCCCATACCCCAAAGGGAAAGGCGTGTAAGTTTAATCATCATCATTGCTCAGCTTTATAATGGGACAAATTAAACCACAGACATCAGATGATAATGTGCATGCTTAAAATTCAATATTGCCTTTGAAAATGACTACGTTTTTAAAACGTAAACTGAAATTTGTGCATAAAGGATAAATGGCAATATTGCTATTACATGCATTATCATCTGGGGCTTAAAAATATATTTGAACAAACACTAATTGTCTTTAATATTTTAATCCATTAAGTGACTATCCAAAGCGATTAATGACAAATGATGCCTCACTGGATAAAATAAAATCAATATTTCACTGTAAATCATAAAATCATTATCACAGATGGAAAAACATATTTACAGAAGTTCTAATAAATTAGTAGAGATTAACTGTGAATACAGTTTGACCCTTTTACAGCATCTGTGACCAAAGGTTTATCATTTCTGAAGTCTATACACATCATATCAATTAGATACATTTGGATTTAGAAACTGGTCATTTACTTACTGAAATTGTACAGAGGATGTTGTATTATGTGTGCAGTTCTTCACATTAATTACATGTCATACAATTGTGCATATTTATTGACTTAGACACTAAGTACAAGATGTATTGTACTACATTTATAGATTTATCTCTTCTCTGCTCCTGGACTGTCTTGGCAGCCCAGCCAGTATTTAGCGATCGGTCTAGGGTACGAAGGAATGGCATAATCAAGACGCTTGGTCTGCAGGTTGAATCTGTAGTACTGATCTGTAAACAAATTGAATACCTATATTAATACTTTTGGTCAAATTTCACACAACTGTATTTCAAAGAAGTAATTTCAAAAGAAAAAGTGAGAAATGTGTTAACATGTCTTACAAATATCTGTAACTCTATCTATGAAAATTGCTTAACAAAAAACACTTTTTAAATCTCATCAACAGTTTGTCTTGGAGCAAGTCTCTGAACAATATTTATGGTAAATTATTAAATGTGTCATTAATATTGATTTAGTTAAAAAAGATGGGTTTGTGTTTGAAGTGATTACTTTCCTGTATTGGCATAACATGAAGCCTTGTTACAGCACTTATACTTACCAATGGCTATTCTTTCTTTATTTAATAAAGATGAACACATTATAATTTTTATACATTTCTAGGTAAATAAAATTCTGTGGAATGTTCATAAAAACATATACATCTTTTACATTGTTTACTTTTATTTTAAGTTGATAAGACAAAAAATAGCATTTTATCTATCTATCTATCTATCTATCTATCTATCTATCTATCTATCTATCTATCTGAAATATGATGACTTATTGGACAACAACATTACAGTAAACACATTACAATGGAAGTTGGGAGCTTAAACTCAGTACCTCCTTTAAAGAAGTAGACACTCTGTAGTGGCCGGCTCCAGCGGATTTGATTGAATGTCGCATCCTCAGAAGGGTTGTATCTGTAATCATAATCGTTGTCATACTGCTGTTGATAGCCATTTCTGCGTCTGTCCTGATATCGCCAGTTTTCCTGGCTGAGCCTCTGGTTAAATTCCTGCCTGATGCTAACACCTCTCTGAGTCATGGTGTCCCAGAAAGGAGATCGGTTCTGCCTACTGCGGGAGCCCCACTGCTGCTGGTCCCATTGTTGGTCCCACTGTTGGCTCCAGGCTTGGCTCCACTGTTGGTTCATCTGCTGGTTCCATTGTTGACTCCGATGTTGACCACCAAGTTGATCCTGCCGCCTCCTACTGGGCCGATGTAAATGTCTAGGTGAGACATACAGTCTTCCTGCCAGCACTGCATCCACTGGGGATTTGATACCAATCCAGTCTTCACTAATGAAATGATTGACGCCTGTGTTGGCTTTCAACTGTGAAACCCAACATATTACAAAACAGAAAACACAACATATTACAATTCGTATTATAAGCTTAATCCTATGTTACATGCATTTTTAAAAGCTTACATCCACTGAAGAGCTGGCTGAAGTGCTCTGCCCAGCGATCATAATATAAATCTGTGTATCTCCTAAAGAGTGCAGAGGGGAAGATCCTGGACATAAGACTGCACTCCTCATGGGACAGCTGGTGCTTAAACTCATACAGATAATAACGATCACCTAAGGAGAGTAGTTTTGATTAAAGGCAACACTGATGAGTAATTAGAACAACCATGTAAGTAGAACCATATTTTTCTGAAAGCATTTTTCTGAAACAAATTTATTTCAACCTTTAAAGAAGTAGACCTTCTCTTTGCCATTGTGGTTATGAGCAGGAATAGCAAAGGCAGCATCTAAGTGATCTGGGATACTTTCAAATCCAACAGAGATATCTCTGGGGAAACCTTCATCCAGGACTCCATTGTCAAACCTCCAGTACTTGCTCCCCTATAAAACAGAGCATATCTTCAGATTACAGAATAATTGATAAATACAAAAGTACTTGCCCATTTAATACAATGTATACTAAATCTTTATTGAATTATTAATTCAGATTGGTGAGAAGGTGTTAATTCATTTTCTATAATGGTGGATTACTAGGCATTTTTAAGCATAATTCTCCACATAAACAGATTAAGAAATGTGTGCAATTGTTCAGGGTTTTTGTGAGGAAACCTTTAGAAATCTGAACGGAATTTAGAAAGATCTGATAGTCAGTACTCCAATAAAAAAAAAATCCAGTCCAGTCCAATTCTTCATGGACTTTGTGGTTAGATAACAAGTTGCAGTCTTTATAAAAAAAAAAAAGAGCGATTGGTGAGAAATCCTGGTTCTAGGTAATTTTCCAATACTAAAAGTAACAAAAAAAATGGATAAAACCTGCCGTTCTTTGAACACATAAAGCGCACTGCATGGGAGTTATCCACAGTGACACACACTCCCCACCCTTAATTTACCTCCATAGGATCCCTATTGCCAAAAGCAATGAGTTACTTAGCTGGAAAGATAGTTAAACACTCCATTGACTTTTTCACAGATCATTTAAACCTTAAAATATGCCTTAAATAGGTCTCCTTTTGTGCAAGCCCTCTAAAGCCTGCCTTTCTTCATCTCTTTAATTTCCCTTTGCCCTTTATAACTTTTCATGAGGTAATGAATTGGCACCACCTCCCCCATTGTTGGTTTTTATGTCCACGATGGGCTGTTACATTTGTCAGTCTAGCTGTACTGTACATTTGTTTGTATAACTAGAGATAAAGGAAAAAAATTATCTGAGAAAGAAAACTAAATGACAAGAATTATGTTGACATTGAATCCTCTGTTATATATTTAAAAAATGTTCAAAATGTAAAAAAATTTTTTGTTTTCTTGACTCAAACCTTGAAGATGTATGTTTTTCCTTGGCAGTTTATGCGTGTAAATGCTGCATCTATGGGACCTTTTATCCCCCATACGTCTTCGATTAGTTTTGGATAACCTGGCAGAACTGATCTCTCATCCAGTTCAAAGAAATACTTTCCTGTATACAAAAATTATAAATCAAAAATAAAAGCCATAAAGTAAAACTTTTTTGATAATTTGATCAGTGCAATATTAACAACTATAATTAAATAGCAATAAAAACACAAGAACACTTTGTTTGTGATAAAATTTTTTAAAATAGTAAATGAGTAAGTAATGAGTTAATTTGGACTACACACCCCTGAAGGCATAGAGTGAACCATTTTTGAGTTGCATGAAGGAATTAAACGGCCTGCCACTGCACACCTCGGCGTCAGGGTCGGAAGTCGGGGGAGTTGTGTTAAATAAAGGTGGATGTAAGAGAAGGCTGGTGGATGTAAGAGAAGGCTCGTTTATCATGTTTTTGTCAGTGAGTATAGGTTCCACGATTGTGGTGTTCTCCTCATCCTCAGGAGAAGATGGGAAAGTGTCTCCACGAGCTGTGGGTGTACAACAGTCATACGTCATACGATCCTCTATTCCTTTTGAACCAGTTGACTAAAATAAATGGCTCTTTTATAAAATAAGTATAAAAAGAAAGGCAGTAATGTTTTCATGCTTACTCAAGTTGTCACAGAGTGACTCATAATCAGCGCAGCAGCTCCTGTAGTACTTGCATAAAGAGTCACACTGGCACTGCTTGGTCGCATCAAAGCCACTATCACATCGGTCTATGCAAGAATCTGACATGCACAGACAGAACACACAGAAAGCCCAGGGATATGTGACTGTTTAAAACCAATTTGCTGAACACTAAAGCGGACCAACACATAGACCAAGTAAGCCTTTGAAAGCCAAAAGGTAAATGTTTAAACAGTTTTTCTTTCCACCTCAATAACGTGTCTTTTATGTTCAAACACATGATAATAATTATATACAAGTGTCATACATGTATATAAATATATAAATAGAATATTACTATATGAAAAAAAATCACTGCATTCTTATTTCCATATAGTTGAAAAAAAAAAGAAAAACTGTTCTAAAGTGAAAATTTAAAGTACAAAAAAAGTATCTACATCTATGTGTAATTTGCAATGTAGTGTTGTTTACAAATTCATCTTCCACATGTTTCTGTATTTCTCTTTTTTATTTGGTGGTCCTAGCTTGAGCTATTATCTTCTAATGATAATGAACCACTAAAATAATTACAAGCAAACCATTATTTTAAAAGCAATGCAGTATATTTATGGAAATGAGCTCACCTTGTGCAGTTTGTCCAGTCTGCAGCAGCGCCAGCAGTACGAGCAGCAGCTTAGGCTTCATGTCTGTCACCGTGAGTAACACTTAATCACTGAAGGATCAGGGCAAATGAGGCCTGCTGATCACTGTACCCAAACGTCACTCATCTTGTTTACTTGACCTGTCAGAATGAGTTCAGAACAACTAATCATTAAACAAGGATAGACAGTGACTTACATTTTACCAACACCACTTTTTAAGTTAAATTACTAAAGCTCTTTCAAAAGAAGCTCATTTATTGAGATTAGTAGACAAAGTGTTTTACTTAGTCTTATTTTCGAATAGAATAACTTCTAACTTAGATTGGATTCTCCCACACGTGTAAGTTGCATTTAATAAATGAAGACTGTGATGTACCTGTGATAAACTCATAACACATTACAGAAAATTGAATGATGAGACAATTCAGATATTTGACATTTCACTTGCCTTACTTGTGGCTTTGAATATGACAAAATAAAACCATACCTTGCTGACTGTTACAAAGTGCTGGCAATGGAGAGGTCTCCATAGAAAACCTCACGGTGTTAACAATTGTTAACATGGTTTTAATCTGTGTATTAGTGGATGTGGATAGTCTGCTATACAAATAGCCCAATCAATAATGCATTAAATAAGTGCATTAATACAAACGGGTGATTTGCTGTGCAGCTGGAACTGCCGTCAGTGCTGCTGGTGTTGTAAACTTTCTGACGATTAGAAACTTTGAAGGAGCTGTTATGTTAGAATATCTAAGAATAATCATGTTTTAATAATTACAGATTCCCTGTGGCAAAACAAATTGGGGGGCATGGTGGCACAGAGATAAGCATCTTGTGCCACCTTGCATCTCCAGGGTTAGACATTTGAATCTGACATCCACTCTGTGAGTGTGTAGTTTGCATGTTCTGGCCAGGCTTCCTCCAGGTTCTCCTGTTTCCCCCAACAGGAGAAGAAATGCAGTGTAGCATTTCTACAATCCATCTGATGAAGATGTGATTGGGTGTGTCACTTTATGTTTGTGCCCTACGATGGGTTGACACCATATCCAGGGTATACCTTGCTTTGTGTCTTGATTTTCCTGGATTAGTCTCCAGACCTCCTGCAAAACTAGACAGGATAAGCAACAACAACAAAAAAAAATGATGGTATATAATTGTTTTTGAATTGTGAATTTTCTTATTTAGAAAACTTAACTACTTACACCACTAGACCAACTTTTTTCATGATTTGTTGGACATGACTGGGGGAATCTACAATGTATGCAAAAAAAGAAAAGAAAAAAAAAGAATGGCGGGTTGGTGTTTAACCAAATAAAGTACATATAAATAAACAAATTACTAAATGAAAAAAAATTATTAATATGAGTGATGTTCAAGTCAAACTGGGACTAAAATGTGAATAAATGTCTCGTGGTTTAAGGTGTAAAACTTTACAGAAGATGTCAAGCACAGTATGTTAATGAGCGTCTTAGCCACATAAAAAAAACACTTAAATGGTGCAATTTTTTAAAAGAAGGACTTGAACGATGATCCAGACTGAAGTGGATCTGAGCCTACTGAAGTCGTTCCCATGAACTTACATGAGGTGGAACACCTCATCACTGAAAATTCTGTCTGTGGAAACTTTACATACAATCATTCATTAACCCCACTTGGTTAATGGCCCATGCAACCCTGACCTAGTGCCAAGTCATTCCCCCATGTTTGGGCCGTTAAAGGAGTTCATGGGAGGCCAGCATTTTATATCTGAAGGAGGCAATTCCATCATGGCTCCGGTGTACTGAGAAAACAAAGATGATCTACAAAGATGGTTTCCAAGCACTAGTGAAACGCTCTGCATTAGTCTAGAAGGGGATTATATACAGAAATAAAGGTAGTTTTCCCTCATTACTATGTTCTGTTATTCTGAACTAACAAAGGTCTCGGTTTGACTTAGACACCCCTTGTATTTTGCTGAGTCACCTCCGAAACGTGCCTCAACCATCAGTGAACACACCATGACGCGCATGCGCACATTTACCAAATCAACGTTATTGACCTGTGTCATGAACAACCACGGAACATATAAAGCATCAAGAAATACCACGAGCTAGTAAGCAGGATATTCGAAGAGTCAAAGAGAGAAAGACAGCGAGACAGAGAGCGAGATTTCAGTCTCACTCAGTCTCCCGTTATTAATTTGGTAATTATTGTAAACACTTTTTCATAAACGCGCAAATCGATTATTTTCTGCGTGATTATGATACACCACCACTCGCCGTGGTGGTGCTGTGCTCCTCTTCGCCTCTAGAGGGCGATACTTCAGTTTCTGTTGTGTGCTGCTTTGTTGCTGAGGAGGAGCTGCCAGGGAAGATGCGCGAGAGGAAGTGCAACTAAAAAGCGGTTTATTTTGCGCATAAACTCGACATTTTCGAAAAACACTCTGTACGTAGAGGTAGTTGGTGTGGACTTTCTGTACATGACTCAAAGGCGTGCTTGGATGACAGGTAACACAAACACAGGGCTTTTGTTATCACAAATATAAGGACTGTGTAGCTTGTAGCTTCTCTGAGTGTTTGCTTATTGTGTTAGTGGGTCGCTTCTTTCCTTTCACATCCATCACTATTTGCTTTTATAATACAAGGTAATTTTGGTTATTGTGGATGATTGATAAGTATCTAGGCCTCTAATGAGTTTCGTTTCGTTTGTTTTTTCTTCCCACAGTGACCTCATCAAGGGATGCAGTTTGGATAAGAAAGATCCTAAGAAGGGTTTCATGATTGCTTTATGTATTGTTTATATATTAATTTACAGCAGCTTTGTATCCTGTCTACAAGAAACAGCTGAATACTTTATATCTTGGAAGTATTACATTGTAGCATAGCTAGAGATTTCCAAACCAAGCCTTTTCCCAGGCAATGACAAACAATTTTCCTTTAAATGTTCCTGTCTCTCCTGGTTTGCATTAGTAATATATATCGACGCTTCCCAATGTTCAGTTCCGACAGACTCAGTGTCCCTGAGCGGGTCAGTCGGTTTCAGCCGCGCAGATTGGCCTCTGACCCCAGAGCTGTTTCACCTGGCCTTCATGCTGATGTCCAGGCTGTGTTAGACACCTCGCTTCCAGCACTGCGGACTGCTGTGAAAACACTCAAGTCCTCCAAAGACACTGGAGATGTAGCAAAGACTCGGCAGGCTATTGCCGAGATATTCCAGCTTGTTGAGGAGGCTTGGGTTTTGCCGGCTGTTGGCCGACAAGTGGCTGAGCAAATCTGCAACAGGATACGACTGGATGGAGGTCTGGAGATATTCTTGCAGCTACTGCAGACACCTGCTGAGGATGTCACCTATGAGTCCGCCAAGCTGCTTGAGCAGATTCTGATCTCTGAGAACAGGTAAAACACAATATTATTGTTATAAGCTTGGTATTTTTATGGGATCCTAAGCATTTTTCAGTTTCATTCTGATTTGAGATGTGTGTTCCTACAGAGACTATGTAGCACGCATGGGTCTTGGTGTGATCCTGAACCTGACCCGTAAGCAGGAGGACGCCCAGCTTGCGCGGAGCATCTCGGGCATCCTTGAGCACATGTTTAAGCATACGGAGGAGACGTCAGCTCAGCTCATTGGAGACGGAGCCCTGGATGCATTGCTCTTTTGGTGCCGTGGTACAGATCCCACTGTGCTGCGCCATTGTGCTGTGGCTCTGGCCAACTGCGCAATGTATGGTGGGCACCGGTGCCAGCGACTGATGATCGAGAAGCAGGCAGCTGAGTGGCTCTTCCCGCTGGCCTTTTCAAAGGAGGATGAGCTGATCCGTTTCCATGCGTGCTTGGCTGTGGCTGTGCTCGCTGCTAACCGGGAGATGGAGAGTGAAGTGGTGAAGTCAGGCACGCTGGAACTAGTGGAGCCGTTTATTGCCTCTCTTGACCCAGATGAGTTTGCACGTAGCCTGCAGGACAGCGCTGACAGTGTCCAGGGACGCACCGCTGCCGACCTGCAGCACCTGTTGCCCCTTCTGGATGGGACACGGCTTGAGGGCAAGTGCATTGCTGCTTTCTATCTTTGTGTAGAGAGTGGCATCAAGTCCCGGCAGCACAACACCAAGGTGAGGAGGAATGAAAATTTTAAATATGAATTTAAGAATATGAATTGAATATGGATCTGGATTGGCAATAGAGTATTTTAAAGGTGAACTGTAAATTTTTTAAGACTTATGATATTGATGTAATATCAATTCTACCTTGAGCTCTAGTACTGGCATGCTATACATTTACCCATTTTTTTCTAAATGTATTTGGATCACATATTAGTAGAGTTAATTAAATACAATTTGTGCATCTTTTTTTCAGATATTTCAGGAGATTGGGGCAGTTGAGAGCTTAAAGAGGATTGTCATGTACTCAAGCAATGCCACCACACTTTCTCTGGCCAAAAGGGCCCTGAGGATGATGGGAGAAGATGTCCCACGACACATACTCTCTTCTGTTCCTAATTGGAAATCAGGGGAGGTACAAACATGGCTGCAACAGATTGGCTTTAGTGCCTTCTGTGATAGATTCCAGGTTTGTGAGCATTAGCGTAACATTATTGTACATTAGAAATAAGGAAACACACATAGTAGACACCAGATCCTTGCAGGTACTAAAACTGTGTGCCATTTTATCAGTGAGGTCATTTCCACTATGCTGATGATTTCCACATCATTTTGTGTATGTGTTTGTTTCAGGAGCTGCAGGTGGATGGAGACCTGCTCCTAAACATCACTGAGGAGAACCTGAATAATGACCTGGCCATGACCTCTGGGATCACCCGCAAAAGGTTAGTTTTAAACCAGACATACACAATGTAGTTATGGATAATGGATGGGTTTGAGGGAAAAAAAAAATATATTATGTCCATTGTTTCCCCATTGATTATGGTATTGAAAAATAATGACTGACAATTTTGGGAGATCACTTAGACACTTGAAGTTGTATCGTAAAAAAAAATCACAGTAGAAATCACAGCTAAGTTTTATAGTGAAAGTAAGACACATATGCAACACTGTCAATTCACAGGATTAGAATAGAGAACTGCGTAGTCATAAAAATTAAATGAAAAAAAATGGATGGATGGAGAATCTCATGTGGTTTGATGAGTCCAGATTGACCCATTTCTGGAGTGATGGGCCTGTCAGGGGAAGAAGAGAAGTGCATAAAGCGATGCACCCATCATGCATAGTGGCTCCTGTAGAAGCCTCTGGAGGCAGTGTTATGATCTGAGGTTGCTCAGGTCTAGGCTCAGCAACATTATGTTGCAATAAAATGAGGTCAGCTGACTATATGAGTGTAGTGAAGGACCAGGTTATTACAGTACATTAATGATTTTTTACTTCCCTTAAGGCACAGGCATATAGCTTAGTTAAAAGATTTAGATTGTAAACAAGTAGTTCATGCAGTAACCAAATCCAAGTGCAGTCAGATCTTTTACAAACTTTAGTGTGTGACTTTTATATTTAGTCCAGACAGTGTATATAATATTTTAATGTAAGCTTTTACTAAGGTCCTGAGTTGTAGTATTGTGAATTCAGGTTACTGCCAAGAGTGAAGAAGGAGAACATTGCATTTAAACATACCATTATAGTAGGAAATTACAAAGGTGATTAGACTTGTCTGTTTCAATGTGGCATGTATCTATGCAACAGCTTGATAAAAACCTGACACTGACTGCATGATGGAATTTTAAACAGCTTACCCAGGAAGAGAGCATTGGTAAATAAAAACATTTATATAATGTTTTAGTTAAAAATATTTGTGATTTCTTCCTCTATGGAAACACTGGATTACTATGTACCCTTAGCCTTGTGCGAGTTAAAGGTTGAGGGGAAAAATTTCATATTTTTTAAAATTTACTATAGCATTTGGTGAAGCCATCAAATGGAAAATGAGTCGTATTTCATGCAGTGTCCTTTGTCATGTTCACACTGCCAGGTTTCTGCGAGACCTGCGGGTCCTGAAGACCTATGCCAACTACTCCATGTGTGACCCTAATAACCTGGCCGACTGGTTGGCAGACTTGGACCCACGGTTCCGTCAGTACACCTACAGTATGGTACAGTCTGGCGTGCATCGTAACAACCTCCTCCAGATAACGGATGAGCAGCTGCAGCAGGACTGTCGTATAGAGAACGGAATCCACAGGGCTCAGATCCTCGCTGCTGTACGCCGGCCTGCCCGGCCCTGCTTCACGGATGCACAACGAAAAGGTCCAGATGTGTTCATCAGCTACCGGCGCACCACCGGATCTCAGCTTGCAAGGTCTGAACAAACACATGAGGTCATGAAAATTAGCTTAATTCTTATGTAACTTTTTTATCAGTCACAATTGATAACACTGGATCAAGTAGATATTGTAAAGATTTTAGGTTCTAATGGAACACTTATTACCAAAGAGGTGAAAGTCTTGACATGAAAACGAAAGAGTTTATATCAGTTTGACCTTATTGAAAATAAAAGTATCTCTTTTCCCTTCAGTCTGCTGAAGGTGCACTTGCAGGTGCGTGGCTTCAGCGTTTTCATTGATGTGGAGAAGCTTGAGGCAGGCAAGTTTGAGGAGAAGCTGATAAGTAGCGTGCAGAGAGCGCGTAACTTCATCCTGGTGCTGTCAGCCAATGCTCTGGACAAATGCATGGGTGACACTGGCATGAAAGACTGGGTTCATAAGGTTAGATTATTTCTTTCCACCTTCACTGTGATTACATGTGCTAGTGGAGTTCTGACATGGCGGTGTGTGTGTTTGATTTGCAGGAGATTGTTACTGCCCTCAAAGGGAAGAAGAACATTGTTCCTGTTACTGACAACTTCCAGTGGCCTGATCCCAACTCTCTTCCTGAGGATATGCGCACTGTTCTTACTTTTAATGGCATCAAGTGAGTCAATGATAGCAGAAGCAGAGTTGTGGTACAGTATATGGTCTACTATGGCAAAATTCTGGTGACTGTCGGTTTAAGAAAGTTCATTTTATATGCAAAATTAACCATTGAATTAGATATGATTATGACCTCAACATTAATTAATTCAAAGCGTAAATATTCTGGTTTATTTTATTGATCTTTTTATTTTCTGAAGCATATCTTCTTGGTATTAACAGTAATGTAACAAAGTCAAATTACACAATTTCATCATTAAAAATACTATTATTCATCATTAAAAACTATTATTTTGACATACAATGACATTTCTCATTATCAGCAAAATGATGAAATGATTAATTCTGTCTTGTAGTTGCATAGCCACATTCATTTCCTCAGCTGCTGTGTTTAATGCAGCCTTAATTTCCAGTTCCTGTTACCACAATGTATCCAAAGACATTGCTACTGCGCTTCATCAACTTGTCTCCCAAGAAATTACAGAATTTCCTAACTAATTTAATACGTTTATCAATAATATTGACCTTGTTGATGCTGCAGGTGGTCCCATGAGTACCAGGAAGCCTCGATAGACAAGATTCTTCGCTTCCTGCAGGGAGGCCCCAGACAGGATCAGATGGACAGCTCCAAAACCTGCATTGAACCAGAGCAGAATGTTCTTCCTGCCACTAACCAATGTTAAGCTTAATTATTGATCATATGTACACCCAGTCAGTAAGCAAACTAATCTACTAACCTCTGATAGGTCAATTATATCATTACTTGAAGTGGCAGGAATAAAATGAGTGATATGCGGAAGTACCGTAAAGGTATATAGTCTGTAATCCCTTGCTCCTTACTATGTTATGTAAAGCTATCACTGCTTAATCACTCAGGAATACAAAAACTGTGTCATATGAGACTATGTAATCAACTCATTGTTACTTTAATATTCCTTAATCAGTCAAAAATAAGAGGGAATATCATGTTGTATGATCTTGAATTGTTTCTTGTACTGAATATAAGGGCATTCGTGTGGATTGCTAAATAAAAAACAAGTTGTGTGACTGGGTGGAAGTATGAAAAATAGTCAAATTATGATGAAAGTCCTATTATTATTTTTATGTTTATTATAATATATATTTTTTGTTATATAGTTAAAACTATGACTCTAGGAGTTGGCTAAACTCCTCCCCCCCTAAGCTAAGAATACCTACTTGACTCGGCCCTAGCTACACCACATACAGTATTGCAAATTAGAAATTGTCACAAATGCCCAATGTATACTGTAGTTACTTTGCCTGTTAAATACAGTACTTGCATTATACACTCTTTACACCATAACAGTAAGGTCTTAAGCAGCCACAAAATAAATGATCCTAACATATCTTAGTGTCCATAGCTTTATCCTCTGCTGATGCCTGCTGCCTTAATATTTAATAATTGGATTGATGTATTACCTGTATGATTGGTGTAGAACTCAACTGACAAAACAGGTTAAGTGATCATGAAATAACTGTAAAATATGAACTGTTTGTTTAGAAAGAATTGGCAATAAATTTGTTTTGAAACATCCCTTTATTGGTTTCCAGACCCGAGTTTATTTTTAACCTTTAATCATGTCCGTTAGATATGACCTTGTTTCTAGCCTGGCATGTGGTCATATCAAACAGAAAACAAACACACTTTCATTTCCACATTACCTACATAAGAGTTTAAACTTTGCCTACTGCATTGCACTCACTCACTCACTGAAACCCTCACTCCTTCCTTGAATTTATGGAGAACTGGAAATTCTGAACTGATCGAGTAAAGCAATAAGTTGACATGGCAGGAAAAATAATGATCCAAGTTATGCCCTACGGACATCCCCAAGTAAAAGTTGACCTCTGTATTTGTGTTTTGGAGGAGACCCCTGCCCTGTGCTGAGACTGTAGGCGTCATCCGAGTCTCCTTATGGGACTTGTACAGGCTTGTGTAATTCTGTAATCCCTAACTGGTATAGCTCTGTTATGCTGGTGATGAGCCAATGACTCAATATCATGTGGAAAAAATACTGTATACTGTAGTATACTGTAATATACTGTATAAGACATAAATAGGACAGGAGTTGTATAAAAATAATCCATGATGGGGTGTGATATGGTCTGATGCAAAGCACGATTATTGCTTCCACCCTGAATTTGAACATTTTCCCATAACAGTATGAACAGTGACATAAAAAAAAACAATTCTCTGTTTAGAACACCACTATATGTATAAAAGTATGTAGACATCAGAGTATTGAACATCCCATTCCAACTCCAAAAGCCATGGGCATTTATACACAAAACATGTGAATCAATATCGATCCAATTTATCTTCATTATCCTCAAAATATTATCTGGAAACATGCAAATTAAATCACTGATCACAGGTAACTCGTCATATCCGTTATCCTAGAATTGGCCAAAATAACAAAAGGGGAAGGGGGGGGGGCGGGGACCTTTCTTGGGCAATTTATTGAAATCCCATAACCTTCAATTAAATATGCAGCTGCTAAAAATTTACAAAATATCAAAAGTCTCCATTAAAATTGTTTAAATGTTAACACTTTAAAAAAGATATTGTTTCATATGGCACAAAACAAGTTTCACCAAAATGTAATCAGTAGTAAGCAGACATGCTGCTTCTTAAACCACTGGCTGTGTAATTTTAAAATCGTGTTATTAAGAAAATGGCCTTTTGCCGATCCTTTCCAGTGTCAACAAATCTGCACAGCCATATCAGTTCACTGCAATTTCTCCATTGTTCATCCTCTTCTCTCTGCTCCACAAGGCCCTGCAAAGATATACAGTATACAGCTGAACTGACATTAACCTCGGCCAGAAGTGAGCAGGGATTCAGGCATCTTTTTTTGATCCTTTAATTAATCTAAACATACAACTTTACCAATATCAAAATCTATTACATGACATAGATCATTATAAAATAACTGGCAGGGTGGGGTATGACCACCTTTAGAATCTTACGCAATTATTCCAGCAGGAAAGAGAAGGAGTATTGCTCCAAACAGGAAAGGAAATCCCTTCATTATGTGTAAGGTGGCTGGGTAGAGAGAGTTAAACATTCCACTGGCCACCAGTGAGCACAGACCCTCTACACAAGCCACCGATGCAAACAGAGCACCTAAGAAAATTCACACACAAATTCACACTTCTAGAACAAAGTCACTTTGTAAAATTCTTTCTTTGGTTTTACACACAGCATTTGTTTACCTTGCTCCGAGGGATCCACTAGATTGGACAGTTTGGATCTCAAGACAGGGGTGGAGGCCATAAAGAGAAAACACAGGCCGTATCCTGTAAAAAACATACATTCACAGAGTTCATGTTCACCTTCATGACTAATTATTCACTAAAGCCAAGAAATAGCAGTGTGGAACAGATGATATGCATGAAGTTTGACTTATTTGCATTTTAATTAGTGTGCATTTGGCAACAACAGTGGCACATGGGTTTAGAAGAGTGAGAAGTTTTTCTTGTTTTGTACGGTGGCCGTGAAGTGAAAAACAAATTAGCAAAACCGAAAACAAAATAACATTCAAAGACAAAATAACAAAACTCAAAAAAAAAAAAAAACAAATTCAAAACCAAATTAATAAAACCCAAAACAAAATAACAAATTCAAAACCAAATTAACAAATCCGAAACCAAAATAACAAAACCCGAAACTAATTTGTTATTTTGTTTTGGGTTTTGTTTTTGTTTTTGTTATTTTGTTTTCGGATTTGTTAATTTGGTTTTGAATTTGTTGTTTTGTTTTGGGTTTTGTTTTTGTTATTTTGTTTTCGGATTTGTTAATTTGGTTTTGAATTTGTTGTTTAGTTTTGGGTTTTGTTAATTTTTATTGCACTTCTCAGCCAGTCAGATACGAACCGGAAAAGGTAGGTATAGTTTGCGAATTAAATTCTTACCGCTGATTGGACGAGACATCTGTCTCTCAAGATAAACAAGAAGTAGGAAATTGTGTCTCTAACTTTGTTTCCTGTGTGTTCTGCTTCACTTTTAAACCATTTTTTCGGTCTGCAAAACTAAGAAAATAATGAATTTTTTCATTAGAAAGCAAGGAAATGGAATTTATTCAACGTTACTTTGAGGACGGACATTCGTATGCCTTGATTTTTGATATGCTGATGACATATCACGGAATAAAGATTAGTTTGCGAACTGCTGTGTCTCTTTTAGCGAAAGATTTTTTCCACAAGAACTGCAAAAATTTGGCAGAACACCATACTTGAAACCACAATAAGGACAGTACATGTTTGCACATTCATACACGCACGAATCTACCGCCGCTACATTACTTCCTGTATATCTTGAGTGACAGATGTCTCGTCCAATCAGCGTTAAGAATCTCATTTGCAAACTATTCAAAATCAAAATATCAAAACCGAAAACAAATTAACAAAACGCAAAACAAATTACAAATTAGTTTTGGGTTTTGGTATTTTGTTTTGCGTTTTGTTATTTTGTTTTTGAATTTGTTATTTTGATTTGGGTTTTGTTATTTTGTTTTTGAATGTTTTATATTGTTCTGGGTTTTGGTTTTGTTATTGTGGTTTTTAATTTGTTATTTTGTTTTCGTTTTGTTAACTTGTTTTGCACTTCTCGGCCACCGTAGTTTTGCCTTAAATAGGTTTTTACAAAACATGGTTAACAGCCGAATGCCTTGTGGAACATGGCTGCAGACCAAGGTGAGACCAAGTCTTCTTATATTCATGTCCAAGTTAAAAAAAAGAGAAGATCCAAATCAAACTGGTTACTCGAGTTGACTTATCAAGTTAAATGGTTACACTTATCAACACCTGAACAGGGTCCTGAAGGTGTGATGATTCCTCTAGTTTATCAGGGTTCATCAGACTGTGTTTATGAATTGCAATAATCTATAGATCAGGGGATCTTATACTCACTCACTCATCATCTATACCACTTAATCCTGTATTCAGGGGCCTGGAGCCTATCCCAGGAGACTTAGGGCACAAGGCGGAGTACACCCTGGACAGGGTGCCAATCCAACGCAGGGCGCACACTCACTCATTCACACACTACGGCCAATTTGGGAACGCCAATTAAGCTAACCTACATTTCTTTGGACCGTGAGAGGAAACCAGAGTACCCGAAGGAAACCCACCAAGCACGGGAAGAACATGCACACAGAGAATCGAACCCAGACCCTGGAAGTGCAAGGCGACAGTGCTAACCACTGCACCACTGTGCCGCCGCATCTCAAACTATGATGCCCTAAATCAAACGCATCATTTTTGTTTTATATCTTTTACAAATCACAATCGTGAATATGACTAACTGAATTTCTTCACTATTATTTTCACTCTATAGCGCTATTATGATTTTCACCCACAAGTGGTTTATTAATTGCTATCAGCAGAAAAACAGAAACACTGGCATGATTTAACCAGCTATTCCTATTACTATTTCTGGCTTGGACTGTTGCCACAATGTACAACAATCTCTACGTATGCAGTGAAATGTACAGGGAATTTTCTGTATATAATCTATTAAACAAGTACTTAAAACTTAAGATCTGTAAATGAACTCCTATCATATTCCTTTAAGCCACAGTTACTGTGCTGCATTGGAATACAGGAGCTCGTCTGATCAGCAGCAATGCCACAGAAACAGCAGTGGTTATTTTGAGATGAGACCCAAAACGTTACCTGTAAACATGAGCGCTGTAGTGTTTGCAAATGAAAACACCACCAAGCCAACCATGTTGGACACCAGGCCAAGGATGGCCACACAGGAGTCAACAAGGCAGCGCCGCAAGACCCAAATGCCCAGCAGGCTGGTAAGGTAAGCCATGTGATGAGCGGCTGAGCCGTACCCAATCATCTCAGAGTCCCAGCACAGAGGTGTGCTCAGCTCATATAGCACGTATAGCTCCCGTGAACCGCTGTGCACAGTGATCACCAGAAAGAAGCAAATGGTGTAGAGCCAGAGTCTGCTCCTGTGTCCACCCTGTCCTCCAGATGTGTACAATTTATAGACAGCTTTAAGGTGCTGGGTGGAGAAGAGCCTCGCTCCAGGGTCAGGAGTCACTGACTCGGGTACGAAGAAGAAAGCATACAGGGCTGTGGCCAGGTTTGTCACCAGCACGAGCCAGAAAGGGTTGATATACCTAGAATCAAGGACAAAAATTACATGCAAAGAAAAGTGATGAAAGAAATTCTCTTTCTATTAGGATTTTCATTTAAATTACTTCCACAGGTCATTAAAAAAAAAAAAATAAATAAAAAAAAATATATATATATATATATATATATATATACACCTACACTGGCCAAATCAGACATTACCCTTGTGCATGCCGCCATTTGCCCCCAATTATGCTTGCAAACATGCCAGCGACCCCCAGACACGCCTCCAGTATCGCCACACGAAACGTACGTGATTGCTTGTCACTGATGTCAGCCACATAAGCGAAGCAGCCAGCCAGAATGCCATTGAAATCCCCAGATAGTCCACTGCAGATTCGTCCCAGTAGGAACCAGACCACAGGCAGTTTCAGGTACATGACAATCAGGTAGATGGTAGCCTGGAAGGCCAGGCCCAAACTGGGAAGGATCAAGACGAGACGCCGTCCTGCTCGGTCACTCCACGAGCCGATCAGGATCACAATGGAGAGGCTCACAAGAAAACCTCCCAGATTAATGTACAGGTTCCAGTGTGCAGTTAAAGCTTCCACTTCCTGGAGAAAAAAACAAACAAAACATTAATTACAGTCTTTTGTTTCCTTGTTTCCATTTTTAGCTGACGCCTGGTTTAATTGAACAGGCAGTGGGGATCCTGCAGATCTCTGCTTATTCAGCAGGCAACAATCTGACAGAACTATACTTTAAATGTCCAACCCAAAGAGTCAGGGGCACGCAGAGACAAGTTACAGATCATTTATTTCCATAAGGATTCTGGACCCTTTCCCTTTCTCTTAAATCATCCTCATGACTTTGGCATAAGAAGGTGTGGGCAGCTGTGACACCTGATCACATGTATTGTACATTAGAACAATGCTAATTTAAACACCTGATTTAAACCTGAGACAACCGTGCCATTTTATCCAGGCTTGGGACTGGGCACTTCATCCAGTGAACCCGGGGCTTTCACATGGCAGGATACCACTGAGCCACAAACGCCCTTGATTTGATCTAATACCTTGATATATTTAGAATGTAAGTGGTTTATTTTAAATGCCGTGTTATTGAAAAAGCAATACCCACTAACTGTTTCAGTATTACACACATACTGTAAACAGGGTCATGGGAGTCTTAGGTCACGGGGCAGGGTATGTCGTGAATGGGGGGACTAATCCATCACAGGACGAACATACACACACAGATATTAACGATTCTTTACCAAGCTCAGAAGCTTCTGAGTGGTGCAACGAAAACCGCATTTTTATGGCGTTATGCTTTCAAAGATCGTGTGCGTTAAAAGCCTTCCAAACTCTGTGAGCAAATTAGTCTCAAACCCACTCAATACACACACTTACACAAGTTTCAAAACACCAAGAGAAGCCCTGCATTAGAAGCACTGTGTGCTCGCATCGTAGCCACTCAACCTGCATGGCGTGAGTTATTTGCTATGTTATAATTATTATTAGAAATAATAATTATGGTGGATGACAGAGATATAATGCTGGTCAGTTACATTTTAAACTCTTGTATTTGAAAATAGTATTATCTAAATAATCCGCTTGATTTTTAAGTTAGAAAACTAATGTTATAAGGAATGGGCTATGTTTAATTAATCATTACATTTTAAAATTATAGTAAAATCAGGTGAAAATATTTATAAATTCTAATCGGCAGCCAAGAATCATGATAATATCGCGTCCGAAGGTGACTGGTGATTCACCAGCATAATCTTCATGTCTTTTGGAGGAAGCTGAAGCTGGAGTACGAAGGGGAAACCCACCAAGCCTGGGGAGAACATGCAAACTCTATGCACACAGACCCTGAGGCGGGAATCGAACCTGGACCCTGGAAGTGCAAGACAACAGTGCTATCCACTACTCCACCTATTGTTTCAATATTAATTCAATTAATTCCACTGGTCACAGTTGTGACTTACATTGATCTGAGTTTTTAAAGGGTTATATTAAGATTATATACTGTATTATATATTATTATATTATATATTATATAATATAAGATTATATTCTTCCAGAATTGTCTCAAGATTCAAGAGACTTTATTTGCCATTTGTACTCATACCAACAGTATGAGTGCTTTGGAATTCAATTAACTTGCTTTGGAATTAACTCTGATAAAAAAAAGAAACATAAAGTAGGATGAACATATAATACAAGAATAATACCAGAATAAAGAGAAGGATTTATACCTATAACAAGACTATAACAATAATATAGTACACTGTGGTATGTTTTAAACATGATCCCCAGTTATTGAACTACTGCACTTCTGTAAATGTACAAATTGCACAAACTGTCTAGGTTTACTGTGTGACTGGTCACATGACCATGTGACATTTACAGGCAAGCACGTGAGAGATATAGTGCCTTGTGATTTCTGCAACTTTAATCAGTGATCAAATATTTTTTTTAATCTAGAAAGAAATTTTACTTAAAAAAACGCACTTTGATCAACATTAAATGTAATATAAATATTTCTGCGAGAAAAGTATATAAAAAACGCCCCCCCCCCCCCCCCCCCCGCCCCGTTGTAATAATGATAAATTACTTTTTGATGGCCTTACAAGAAATTGTTATAGGCTGTGTGCGTTTTGCGCGTCAGTCTGCGTCACGTATGCGCCGAGTTCCATGCGCGTTTGGTGTGTCAGTCTGCGTAAAGTATGCGCACGCGTGTTCTGTTTATAAATCTACCTTCTGCAGCGGGTCGTGTTCAGCAGATGAATTGCCACAACCCCCTCCTCCTCTCGTGCCGTTGTAGCCCACATCCTCGCTAATGCGCTCCCAGAGGTACTGTGTGTACAGGGGATACTGCAGTGCTATTGAGAACGTGGAAAGGAAGAGGACGGGCTCGACTGTGACGGAGAGCGGACACGCGAACGGCGGAGACGCCGGACAGCCCGAGCGGCTCCGCGGCTCCTCTCCGTGTTCCTGCTCCTGCTCCTCCGCCGACAGGATTTCTCTCGTGTCCGACTCTTCCTCCATCATGACAAACCGCAACCGTTCAAATCTGTCCCTATAATTTAATAAAGTCTCATAAGAATTTGAATCATGTCATTTTTATTCCTTTAAAATGACAGTTTTCCCTCCGTGTGGCTGCACACGATATGCACACGCAGCTGTTCACCAGTTGTACTTTGTCAGGTCACGTGATAGAAGGATGTTGCGTCACATCCCAGTAAAACCTATAACACCAAAATCTTTGGTTTTAATTGGACTTAAATTTAAAGTGTTGGTGTAAAACTAAAAGAAAAATAATTAAAGCTCATTGTATATTCTTTTTTAAAAGCTTCAGTTTGCCAAATTTGAACTTGTTTATTATTATTTATTATAACCATATAATAAATATGATTTCAACTAATATATAAAGGTAATCTATTCAAGGGCACACATTCTCACATACTCATTCACACTTTACGGGCAATTTGGTAATTAACCCTAATCTGCATGTCTTTGGACTGTAGGAGGAAACCGAACTACCCAGAGGAAACCCACCAAGCACAGGGAGAACATGCAAACACAAGGCAGGAATCAAACCTGGACCAGTGAGCTGCAAGATGACAGTGTTAACCTCTAAGCCACCATGCCACTCAAAATATAATATGATAAAGTATAAACTTATACAGGGCAGGATGGTTGCTCAGAGTGTAGTGTTGCCATCTCACACCAACCAAGGTCCTGGGTTTAGTGAGCTGTCTTAATGGCACTTCTTAAACTTTCCCTATGTTTGCATGGGTTTGGCAACACAGTTTCTTATTTTAGCGCTGTCGTCTCGCATCCTCCCTGGTTAGGGATTTGAATCAGTTCCAGTCCTCTGGGTACTCTGGTTTCAACCCGCCGTCCAAAGACATATGATGTAGGTTGACTAGTGTCACCAATTTGAAAGAGAGTCAAAGGGTACACAAAGAAATTCTCTATGCAAACTTCAGTTAAGAAGATCGTTGAGACATATGAAACAGATTTTATCTAGTCATTTTAGATTAACTCATTTTAGATTGGACCATGGGTTAAATCATGGTTTTACCTAATGGTGAAACAGCCAGGTAGGTTATGTTCATGAATCCCCATATCATAAGATATATAATGAGAAAAGAAAAAATACTTTTACATGAATAATAAAAAAAAAATTGTTACCTTTTTACATTTTCTTAAAAATTAAATTTCTTAAGACTTTTTAATAAGAGGGTGAGTCAAAAAAGTATCCACACTCGTGCTATTTAATTAACTTTTAGAAAAGATAAATACATAATTTTTTTGCCCAACTGTCAACAAGATTTTCTATTACATCATTAAAAATGTTTTAGGCTAAGCTGCGAGCCATTCACCACTGTCTTCACTTAGCACTTTGTAGGACTGCTTCCAGGTGACCAAATGGGTGGAAGTCCGATTAAGCAAGATCAGGACTATAGGGATGATGCAATGCAGTTATCAGCTGTGGACGCGGATGGGCTTCCGGCTCCGTCTTGATGGCTAACACTTGTGCGACCCTCCTTGAACTTCTCTATTCATTCACACACACTTGGACAGAAGCTTTAATAGAATTCATAATATATCATATAATATATCACTGAACATAAATATACTGTAGGTGGTGGTAGGTGCTCCAAATACTGTCTAATCTTCCATTAAACACTTAGATAAGAACAACAAGAAGAACTTGTCATGTTAGTTGGGTTGTTGCACCATTTTGCCACTAAGTGCAGATGAGACTAGAATCTGGTTTAAGCCTAAAACTCGTCTTGTCAAAAACTTTCCGTGTGGTGAAAATGGTCTTTTTACTGCATTCCAATGGAATGGATAACTGCCATTAAATGAGAGAACTGGAGTTCAATGAAACACACAAGCTTTTGTAGCACACTTTATATATCAGGTACACTAGTCTAAACTTTGGACCTTTTTGACTTAGAGTAGATAGGGCTTAGTAGTTAGCACTGTCACCTTGCAGTTCCAGGGTCGGGTTTTGATTCCCCTTTTGGGTCTGCGTGTATGGCGTTTGCATATTCTCCCCCTGTTTAATGGGCTTCCTCTGGGCACTCCAGTTTCTTCCCACAGTGTGAATGTATGTGTGCCCTGCAATGGATTGGCACACATTAATTTTTTTTTTTTCAAGCTCCAAGAGTGATGACCCCTTGTCGCCAGACTACATGCCTTATTTGTTTACACACAGCCGCCAGCCAGAAACAGAAACTGATAAATCAGCTCAGCGTATATGAGCGCCAACAGAGCACCAAGAAAAAGCGAAGAGAAGAAGAGAAAAATATGTCATGCTGCATTGGCTCTTTTGAGGTCATTTATTTTCAGTCTCAAAATAAAATCAAGCAAAAATAGTTTACTGTGATTATGAATTTGATTTTTTAAACATGTTTTTATATTTGTATAACATCTTTTCACTTCTGTATTGTTTATCACCTTTTGTCTGTAACATTGGATTGATTGAAGCTAATCCAATTACTGTTAAAGAGACCTTATCAGTCTTAATATTGCAATGCAGTAAGTCTTAATACTTCATTCCAGGTTTTTTGCATAATTTTCTTTGTAGTTTAGCCCTAGATTACGACCCCCCCCCCCCCTTTTTCCCTCTTCAAATTCCACCCAGGAAACATATATACTGTATACTGTAGTTTTAGACTTTGGAAAGGGGCAGGAGAATGGCCTATTACATTGTGTCAGGAAAGGGCTCACCATTACAGACTACTTGCTCAACACCAACCTATTGGAATAACCTAATATATTCTGCCAAATATAATGATTCACTCACTTACTCACGCTTAGTAAGTGCTTTATCCTGGTCAGGGTCTCAGTGAACCTGAAGTTTATTCCTGTAACACTGGACTGAGGTGGAAATACACTCTTGATGAGATGCTAGTACATAACATGGCACAATGAACAAACTGAATGCAACTTGCATGGTTGCAACTCTGCATGGTTTTGGGAAGTGGGAGGAAACAGGAAACCCCCAGAAAAAAAACCCCACAGAGATGTGGAGAGAACATGCAAAAAATGGATAAATGCACACACAGTAACCTGAGATCAGATTTGAATCAGAAACTGAAAGAGCTGTGAGGCAGGAAGGTTAGATCAGATATCAGCCTTCACGCTCACCATGATGACTATAAATGTTCCAATATTTTCTGTCTGATTATACTGATGTAGGTGTAATGGTGGCTTAGTGGTTAATGCTGTGACCTTGCACCTCCGCCTTGGGTCTGTGTGCCGAGTTTGCATGTTCTCCCCGTGTTTGGTGGGTTTCCTCTGGGTACTTTGGTTTCCTCCCACAGTCCAAACACATGCAGTTCAGGCTGATTGGCATTCACAAATTGCCCCTAGTGTGTGAATGAGCATGTACGGTATGTGTGTGTGTGTGCCTTGTGATGGATTGGCACCCTGTCCCTTGTTCCCCAGGTCACGTGATGAGTAAGTGTGTGTGAGTGAGTGAGTGAGTGATGCACCACACTGTAGAAAATCTAAATGGCTTGGACTTGGTTTGTGGGTTTAAATGTATTTGTAATCATTTTATATTTGTGCTGAATTTCTAATTTATTATACATTCTTTTTTTTGCATCATTGATTGTACACAAACCGGGACCGATGTGAATAATAATGATATCTGTTGATTACCTGTGGGTTTTGCCTAAAAGCCATACACAAAAAGAGACGTGGTAATAGCACCCCCTTGTGGACATTCTTGAGTTTGCGAACTCTGTGCACGTGAGTGAGGTACAGGTAAGTGAGTTGTACTAGCATTTAAAAATACAGCGATTAATTGTGAATATTAGAACAAATTAATTAAGAAAAAAAAATTAAAACACCACTCTCACGTCAGGTGACAGGAATTTCCTTTAATAGAGACTTAAAACCAGTGGCTCTTGGACCCTATGTGGCTTTATGTCTATTTACTGAAATACAGTGTACTGAATACCTCAGCAATGCTGCTGTGCTTAAAAATGCAACAGGTTTTTAAGCTTTTAATAATTACTGTCCTGAATTATTATCTTCTATTGTGGCTATCTTTGGCCTCATGGAGCTGTGAGTATCCTCTGTTATACATTAAGCCAGTCTTGGTAAACAGATAATGACTGACTAAAGACCCTGAGGTCAAAGTCATTCCTCATGTGTAGCAATAACATGCTGCCTAAAGTAAACAGAAAAGGTGTCATCATGATAAACTACAGCTAAAGTGAGGTCACTGACATGAGTGCACCACTGATAAAGCTGCTTCTCACACAGTGATCTGTTTTCAGCAAACCAGTTAAAGAAATACAGAGCAAGAAACTCTGCAACTGTATCTAGTGTTTAATGACGAGGTCTTAAGTGATATGCAAGGCACTTCACACTGCATATAATCAGAACTAATTCATAGATTCTATTTCAATGACTGAAACCATAGCCAGTTATATTAAGATTGGACCAAATTATTATAATAATTAATTTGAATCAATACACTGATTGAACACCTTAAACTGAGTTTTGTGGGCATCAGGTGGTGAAGATTATCTGTACCATGAAAGTGGTTGGTAATTTGTGAATGATTGGAATTCATCAACATTAGCACAGAAAAATAGGCATTACAAAAATGTTTACAGAGTTAAACTTTAATAGAGCTTCATATTGCACTGCACTGCTGCGTCTTAGCACCATCCATAACTTATGCTAATCATTGCACCACACCTGTATACACTATACGTACAGTATGTGACAAAAGCGAGTACACCCCTCACATCTCTGCAAATATTCAGTTATATCTTTTCATAGGACAACACTGCATAAATGACTCTTTGCCACAATGAAAAGTAGTGTTGGCTATCTTCTTATAGCCTAGGCCATCTTTATGTAAAGCAACAATTTATTTTTTCAGGTCTTCTGAGAGTTGTTTGCCATGAGGTGCCATGTTGAACTTTCAGTGGCCAGGTTGAGAAAGTGGAAGAGCTCACTCACTCACTCATCATCTATACCGCTTAATCCTGTATTCAGGGTCACGGGGAGCCTGGAGCATATCCCAGGAGACTTAGGTTGAATTTGTATTATGGCGGGGTACACCCTGGACAGGGTGCCAATCCATCGCAGGGCACAGACACACACACATACACTCACTCATTCACACACTACGGGCAATTTGGGAACGCCAATTAGCCTAACCTACATGTCTTTGGACTGTGGGAGGAAACCGGAGTACCCGGAGGAAACCCACCAAGCACGGGGAGAACATGCAAACTCCATGCACACAGAGACGGGAATCGAGAATGAGATCGAACCCGGGCCCTGGAGGTGCAAGGCGACAGTGCTAACCACTACACCACCGTGCCGCCAGTGGAAGAGCTTTTATACCAAATTTAACTCACCTGCTATCTGGTGACACTTGAGACAGTGTAACACTAATGAGTCACAAGACAAAGGGGAAGGAAAATGACCAATTGTGCTCAATTTGTACATTTTCACTTAGAGGTATACTCACTTTTGTTTCAGTTATTATTGGCTGTATTTTTAGTTATTTTGAGGGGACAATAAATTTAAACTGCTATACAAACTTTACAATGACTAATTTTCATTGTGTCAAAGAGTCATTTATGCAGTGTTGTCCTATGAAAAGATATAACTAAATATTTGAAGAGATGTGAGGGGTGTACTATGATATCATATATCACATATATATATACAGTACAGACCAAAACTTTGGACACACCTTCTCATTCAGCGAGTTTTCTTTATTGTGTTCTTTATTGTGTTCTTTAGCCCAAACAAGTCTCTTCTGCTTGTTGTCTGTCCTTAGCAGTGGTTTCCTAGCAGATATTCTACCATGAAGGCCTGATTCACACAGTCTCCTCTTAACAGTTGTTCTAGAGATGTGTCTGCTGCTAGAACTCTGTGTGGCATTGACCTGCTCTCTGATCTGAGCTGCTGTTAACCTGTGATTTCTGAGGCTGGTGACTCGGATGAACTTATCCTCCGCAGCAGAGGCGACTCTTGGTCTTCCTTTCCTGGGGCGGTCCGCATGTCAGCCAGTTTCTTTGTAGCGCTTGATGGTTTTTTTGACTGCACTTGGGGACACAAAGTTTTCCCAATTTTTCGGATTGACTGACCTTCATTTCTTAAAGTAATGATGGCCACTCGTTTTTTTCTTCATTAGCTGCTTTTTTCTTGCCATAATACAAATTCAACCTCTTTGAATGAGAAGGTGTGTCTGTACTGTATATCATATATATATATTATGTTACATAATTCCCTTATTCCATTATTTTTTCAGTTTTGAAATACCCAGTATATACTGGGGATTTCACTGGGGATTTCAAAACTGAAAAAATATTGGAATAAGGGAATTATGTAACAACAACAACAATAATATTTAGTATTTATTTAGACCAGTATTTGCCAAACCCATCAAGCAGCATGGTGAAACTGGTTCTCATGAAGATCATCCCAGGAAAGTAAAATTTACCTTTGCTGCAGAGGAGAAGTTCAATTAGAGGTACCAGTCTCAGAAATCATCAATTAACAACACCTCAGATTAGAACCGTTATGAAGGCTTTACAGGTCATGACTAGCAGATAAATGTCAATATTATGCAATATTTTCAACATAGCTTTACAATATATAAATAAATAAAAATCAGGAATGACCATGGAGTTAAAGGTGATCCCAAACTTTTAAGCGGTAGCCTACTTTATGGCCACTTATGCACTTCTGGTTACTGAATTTCATTGGCTCTGTACTTTTCACAATGACAACAAAGTTGAATCTAATCTAATCTAATCTAATCTAATCTAATCTAATCTAATTTAATCTAATCTAATCTAATCAAACATATCTACAAATATCTACAGTAACGCACTGTAAGATACACTGGATGACCTGCATGGCCCTGTCTAATCTGTACCTCTGGTCAGCTTTAAGAAGTGTGTATATGTATACAGCATATGGTCTATTATATTGTAAGGACATACTGTTAGGTATCATGGGGATTATATGTAACAAATAATTTTTTTTTTGTATTAGATATATAAAAACTGTGGATTCAATTGTTTATTTAATACCAATGCCTTGATTTCTAACTAATAGAATAACTGGCGCAGCTTGTTTTGAGGATATAAAATTCCTGATAATATTTCGTTTTTTATTTCCTTTTGAGTGCTTAATAGTGTCAGATTAACCGATGTGGTTGTCTTTGGCATGGCCACTTTTGTGGGAGTGGCTTTATTCATTCATGCAGGAGTTTTGCGGCACACCATGGCAGCTGTTTGGACTTCTGTTGGAAAATGCATAATTTTATTGCTTTCACCCTGAGCTGAAAATGAATCACCAAGTTCATAAATCCAGCTGCCGCAAGGATGGTTTTATGATTCATGAAACCATAAATCAGCATTGAACCTGACTGCTGAGACTTTCCTCAATCAAGCTGATGTTTGTATTCCGCTTCTTATTCTGGATCTGCCATCAGAGAAACACCAAGCTATTTGTTTCTGTCAAAACACTTTACTAAATGGCAGGTGCTCAAACATGATAGGAAGGAACACTGTGTTCATTTACAGCCTTTAAACCACCTTGTTGTAAAATTGTCAATTTATGTGTACAACTGGAATGTTCAACATGTTGCGGTGAGGTTTTTGACAATGAGAGATCTGTGAGTGTTGCCCAAGTTCACCAGCTTTATCGGAGAGCACACAAGGACTGGCAGCTGTGTACTCAGGCTCTATCATGCCACATCATGTGCCAAAATATGTGCCACAATTTGTACCCCTTTAGCATTCTGAGGATCTGTTATTTCAAGTTGGCGTTCTTTAACAGTCTTCCGAAGGAATGATCAGTAGCAGCATGGTCCAATGTTTTAAGTGATCATTGGTTGAGGATCATAGAATCGCATCATGGCTTTTTTAAACTACTGTATGCTCATCTTCTTTGTATATTCTGGATGTTTACACTAACACTTTCAGCAGCGGTATAAAGTTCATTCAAAGAGAGATGTTTACACTGAGTGAAATTTGGCAGTCATGACTTTTTCTTATTTTTTTTTTTTTCACAGAGTATCCATTGTGTCATTGTTGGCATCAGTCATGACAATATAGCAACATGCCTTTCAGGCTTGTCTCCACCTGGGTGCCGAAATGTACCATGCAGAAAGCAGAAAGTATACTCTTTAGATGTATCAGAGGACGATGTGGAGAAAAACGTCTAAATAAGGTTTAAAGTTTTAAACGTACTGTAGGGGCTGTTAGATAAACGGCCTGATAGGTACAGTAATGGGATTATGATTAAAGCTGTATCAGATGTCATACTTAAAAATCCAGAGAAAGAGAAAGAATGAGTCCTATGTTCCCAAGCAGCATGTTGTGTTTGTGTGTGTGTGTGTGTGTGTGCGTGTGTTTTTGGGAAACCTGTTACAGCAGGCCTCTCTCTCCCATGGCTGTGTGGCTCCTGTAGGTTGGCTCTGAGCCAGAGGGAGAGATATCTTTTAACACTTTTTTCACCTGAAACTTCATCATTTGGCCCTGTTAGAGATCGAGTAGAGAGTTAAAGAACAAGAGGGAAAAGACGGACAGGTCAAGAACCCTTCCTAAACAGCTTGAAGGGGGCGTTTATGTTTGAGGGTGTGCTTCTGGATGATATGCTTATTATGGGATAAAGGGTGCGAAAATCTGAATGGAACAAGATCCGAGGAGGGCATTCACTGGGTATAAGGTAAGTCATATCCGCACTGACTGTGTACTTTTGATTTTTCTTTTCATGGTGATACATAACGGAATGTCATGCAGCATGTGCTTAAAGTATTGTCAAGTAGAATATTTCTTTATTATTATTTTTATTTTCTTGCAGTAATCTTTGTCTTCGTCCTTCAAAAAAAAAAACGTTAAGTTAAAAACATACATCATGTCATGCAGAAGGGCACAGAAAGGGCAGTCCTACTGGTAGCTACTGTGCATCACCTGTGATGTAGCACAGATTTTTGTTAGTCAGGCACTGAAATTACACAAAAAATGACTTTAAGTCCAGACTTATTTATACTTTAAATTAATTATGGAATGTATTACCTTCATGTTCTTTTCTGTTATTGTAATATATACACATATACAGTATATAGTAAATAAGCAAATGTAATCCAATAACCAAATTTGGAATATTATTTAATTGAGGATGCATTTTCAATAGCATACGATGCATTTATAGTTCAACATTATGAATTTTATTATTGGTAATTCTGTAAGAGCACTTGTCACAGGTGTGTGTGTGTGTTTGCAAGTAGATGCATGTGCAGAACGTAGACTGGAGCATTCCAGTAACGTGACAAATCATCAAGTCACTGCGAATTGATATAACATAAATGTATACCAATGTCCACAAAAGGTTGTGTATTATAAGGTTTGATTTTAAACGTCATCCTGCATATATAATTATTGGTTTATAAGCAAATGATTACAGTATATCAATATTAAATTAAGTGGTTAGTAAACAAATTAGAGCAAAATACAGTATTATGTAAAACACTAATTTCTTCATATTTTATTAAATTAAATTACATTTAATTAAATGAAAGAAATGCATGGGAATGCATGTTTGTCTGCTGCTAAGTGCCTAAAGGTACAATTAAAAAATTAGTTGTTTAATACACTACAAATTAATATTTTTTTTTATTTATTTAAAGTAACACCCCCCAAAAAGAGTATCCTACATTTCACACCATTGTTTTGTATTATGTAGGAAGTGGTTCACTCTTTTTGTGTAGATATGGTGTTTGCCTTTTTGGATGTAATAGAACATAACCATAATAAAAAAAGTATAGAGAAAAAATTTGGAAAACCTGAAGATACACCTCAAGATGTTTAGGTCATGCCAGCAATCAAAACAGCAATAACCAGGGCCTCTTTTGCTTTACCATATAAAACCATAAATCAGTCAACACTTTTAAATTATGAACTTTAGCTCCCTCTTTTTTTACAGATTATTATTATTATTTTTACTGTGTACAAAATGACACCTTTAAAGCCAAATCATGCACGCAACTAATGAATGATTTGTGATAGATCCCTAATGGTTAAGTGGTCATTACTTGTCTGTCACATAGATTTATGAAGTGCTACGTTAAAGCAGGATTACATGGTAGTATGATAACCGTCTCCTCTTAAGAATGCTTATAAATGTACAGTACAGCTGTGTCTATTACACATGCTTTAGTACACAACTCATATAACATGTAGCTAAGTTCAATTCAGTGTTTTCTGTATCAATGGAAAACATTCCCAGAATAGCACCTTTCAGGATACATCAAATATAATGATCACCCAGCACAGAAAGAGTAATTTGACTAGTATATAGTGACAGACGAACCACAGAACAATTAGATCTGCAGGAAGAGCAGTGTGGCACTTTCTTTGATGCTGCTGACATTTGCTCTCACTGAATTGCAGATCAGAGGAAATGTTTAAAAAGCAACCTGAACAGTGCAAAGTACAGAGAGGGCAAATGAAAAAAAAAAAGAAAAAAAAAAAAAGCACTATTGACATGATGAATGACATGTAAAAGGAGAAACACAGTCCATTTGAAATGTCAGTCAAAACTGGGTAGGGAAACTAATTCTACAGGATGTTGCATTGACATGCATGAACCAAGCAAGAGATCAGTAAGGTAAATACTTTTCTTCTGATTTATTTTGCACTGTAGTTAAAGTCCAACTGTGTGCAGTGGTACATGACAGGATCTGCAACCTACCGCACGCTCAGCAAGCTGAACATTGAAAATGGGCACGCAAAATGATCAAAAATACTATTTGAAAATGAGCAACATATTTTGCTATTCCTAAAATATATTTGAGTAGAAGATTGAACTCAAAACTAAACTCAAGTTGTCCATGCAAAGAGAATAAATAAATTTAAAGCAAATGATCTCAATAGACACCAGATCAGATATCATTCAAAGTAGGATGTATTTTGTCTGCTCAGCCTTTTCCTTTCTGCACACTGAACTGCTTTCAGTTAAGTCACACAGACAAGGACATAAAGCATAAAGACGTCTCAGCTTCCTCTACAGGTCTCAGTTACACTGTCACTGTGTTCCGCATGAAGTCCAACTCACCCATCTCTCTTTCACTTCATCTCCATTCTGCAGATAAATTTGCCGTTCTGTGACTAATGCTTCATGGTTTGTTGGTGATTTTAATGAGTCTCTTTCCCCCTCTCAGGCTGTTACCGTAAGTGAACGGAGACGGCGTTTCCAGTAACTCACCTGTGGACACGTGTCTTACTGGTTCGGCGATCAGGTATCAGACATCTAAAATAAGAAATATATATCCCCTCTTGCGAAGTGCAGGCAGGCAATTTCACTGGGAGCCTTGTTGAAAATGCTGACACGTACACTTGGGAAGAATTTGAGTGACTGTTAGGGAGTTACACAATGAAGAAAGTGGGCAGAACACCCAAGAAAGAAGTCCAAGTCTGAGACAATAAAATTACAGCACAATACAGTACTGTGTTAAAGCTCTGAGACACACCCCCTTCATAATAAATTAAGTTAAACTATGTAGATCAAATTAAAGAAATTGCAATTTAAAATGTTTTTTTTTTTAATGTAACATCCTCTGCAGCAACCTCATTACCCCTCTCATCAGTTCCAACATCTCAGGATTCAACATCACCAGTATACCAATCACTGACCTGATCATCTGTCATCATCTGCACCATGAGAATTATTATTATAGGAAGCCTGGAGAATTATTCCTCAAGAATACATAAAAAATACAAGATAGTCTGGCTTTTTGATAAAAAAAAAAAAGAAGAAATGAGGGGTGGCTCAAGACATTTGCAAAGTAATGTAAAAATGCCATAAAGCAGAGGGTCTCATCGTTTATTATCCTGTATTCAGGGTCGCCGGGGGTCTGGAGTCTCTCCCGGGAGACTTAGGGCGCAAGGCAAGGTACATCCTGGACAGTGTCTCTGGTTTATGTATATTAAAAATGTTTTTCAGCTAGTAAAAACTCAAATACAAAAAGCTCTATGACTCTATGAACAACCCAAAATTATATTATACAAATTCTTGTACACATTTAAATCGTGAGCATAATATTTAAATGTTTAATTTCGCTTATATTTGGACAGTTTGAGAACATTTGAGAACTCCTTGTCGAACTACTTTTAAGCAACTAACTTATCTAACAGAAGATATTTGTCTTTTGATATTTGATATTTAGATATTTGTCTTTTGTAGAAAGCATTTGGTTGTGTATTATACAGTACTGTATGTTGGAAGAGTAGCAGTAGTACAGGTGTTGTACTGTAGGTATGTTAACGTGGTTCTTTAACCCTTAATTGGTATCTAAAGTACCCGTATCAGTACCTCAAGAAAAAAAGAAACATATTTGTAGAAAACATATTTTTATGTACTTTTGCACATTTTTATGTTCATGTTTCACGAAACATCACAAAAACATCTCAAAAGTAACAAAGTCTTGGAAAGGATCTCGTGAAATTTTGAATATTTAACTTTCAACTTAAAAATTAAGATAAGAATTAAGCTAACAATAATTAGTGCGATTTTATCCTGCCGACAATTTTATATCACATCTATACTTTTCTACGAATGGGCTTGAGAAAGAAATTACACTATAGAAGAGAAAAATAGAACAGAACGTATTAGCAAATAAGAGTATAAAGTTCCCCAAGTGTACTGTAGGTCACTGGAAGTAAGTGGCATTGTCAGGTTTCTTTGTAGTTCAACACAGTACACTTACATAAATCACTTTGATAACTGTATTTGCTAATCTATCTATTTATTTCAAAATATTTTCGAAATATATTTGGACAGTTCTAACGCCATGGTCTATTAATTAAGAATAAAGAAATATCATATTGTTTTTAACCCTGGAAAAGATGCAAGTGATATTTAGTTTTTGGAGTTTTTATTTAATCCTACATGCTCCGTGCCCTTTTCTGTGCACTTGATTAGTTTTTATCTCTTCTAGCGCATATATTACTGCATTGTTTATGTTATAAAGTAAAATTTCTTAATGATTCAAGGACTGAATTGGATGCACAAATCATAGTAAATTGTGTTTCATCAGCCAAAACTCGAAAGGTGGGTCACTTACACAGCTTGGCCAAAAGTGTGCAGACAACTGATCATCATACACAAACTGTATACCAAAATTCCATAAACTGTACGTAGAACGTTGGAAGCACACAATTGTGTAGAAAGTCTTCATTGTAGCATTAAGAAGATGACATTGCTCCTGGACACAAATAGAGCTCCACGAAGAAGCCCTGGGTTCCAAGGGTTAAAACACCTTGAATGTCCTAGACAGCGCTGTGACCTCAGATTTTGTGACAGGATGTTTACATAAATTTTTATACAAGGAGCTGCAAAGACATTGCCATAATATTAAAACCATTCAAATGAAAGCTACAGTACCTAGGTTTTGGATTTCCCCTTGGGACATGACTCCACAAGACCAGCTGTGGGTTGAAGGATTTGGCCTCCGTGGATTAGATTTGTTTGTCTGGTGAATTCCATGGGTGTTTGATCAGACTGTGATCTTAGAAGTTTGTGTGCCGGCTCAGCAGCCTTGGACTCTTTTTTGCCTCTCGGGCCGGCGTGCAGTGGGCTATGATGCATTGGGTGTTCTGGTGTCTTTCTACCATGGCCAGCTTTGACTTTTTCAGTGATGTATGCTGCAGTGTCTTTTCTGTAGTATCAGACTGGATAGGCTGGCCTTTGGTCCTCACGGATGTGGGTGA
This sequence comes from Clarias fuscus, assembly GCA_030347435.1. Taxonomy (NCBI): domain Eukaryota; kingdom Metazoa; phylum Chordata; class Actinopteri; order Siluriformes; family Clariidae; genus Clarias; species Clarias fuscus. Next base: position 21,054,029 of record CM059218.1, read on the forward strand.
GTCTTAGGTGCCCGTGATCCTGTCGCCAGTTTACTGGCATATAATTGATAATCAGTGTTAATGTCATGTTGTCATGTGATGTTAATGGCTGATCAGTGTACTGTGTGTGAGCTTTTTTCTAAGAGACTGGAATGTAAAGTGCCCCAACCATTTAAGATGCCTCTAATAGGAAAACTTGAAGAGACAGTTAAATGGCTCAATATAAAATTAAAAGACTATAAGAAAGTTATTGGTGGCACAATGGCTGATTGTTTAGCATTATTTCCCTGCACCTCAACGATACGGGTTCAATCCCCACCTCCGATCTGTGTGCATTGAGTCTGCCTGATCTCCTTGTGCTTGGTGGGTTTCCTCTCACAATACAAATGCAGAAAGATTAGGCTAATTGGTGTTCTCAAATAACCTGTAGTGTGTGTTCATGAGCGTATGCGTGGAGTCCAGGTGGTACCCCGCCATGCCAAGTCTCTTGGGTTAGGGTCCAGGCCCCTGCAACCATAGGATAACACAGGCTAAAGCAGTAATGAACAAGATGTATTAAGCCAAAATTGAAAACACCTGATACTAATATAAATGTCAGGTCTCAATGTAATTCCATACAGTATGTTAGCAGATATTAAAATTAGAGAAATGTCAGAAGGATCATCCAAAGATTTGGATAAGAAAAAGAAATATATTTTGGCGAATATTAGGATATAAAGTCAACTATATATCAGTTATAAAAAATATTTACCAAACCAATCTGTATACTATGAATAATCTGTGCATTCTGTTAGTTATAACACTGTAATGCATACATTTTAAATGTCCTGAGTGGGTCTGTAATGCTCTGCTAATGTAATGTTTCTGAAGGGTTGATCTCGTGGGGACAGATGTCTACAAATCCAGGATCTTTCTCACCTGGAGTCAGTAGCAGCCCACCCAAAAGCCTTCAGACTGCAATGCTTGAATCACCCAGTGTACAAATGCCACTGTCACAGGTCTGATTTTCTCTTTATAAATAAATATGTCTGATATGATACCAAGTTCATTTAAGTTGTTTGAGATTCGATGCCTTCTAGTGCTGCCAGGCAGCTGCATGCAAGAGTATGCACATGCTTTATGTCTCTATAACATGAAGGAGCCATGAACCTCAACACAAGGCACCATCTAAGGACAAGGTGCCCTGGAGGCACAATGCCTGCATTTAACCTTGTCAGATTTATTTAATTTATATTAATATGTGACAGCTCATATATCACATCAAATGCTTTAATGTAATCATTATCAGATCAAGGGGCCATACATATCTTTGCATTTTGATGCCGTCTTTTAGAGTGAAACTAGCAGGTGATGCCCTTTCAGTGATTAATAGGAACTTTTATTTCTGTCTAATTGAAAGTGGATTTTTTTTTCCCCAGATGAGAAATAAAAAACAGAAAAGCTGGTTAATTTTTTTTTATGCTTTTCATTGATCTCACCTATAATGATCTCTATACAGTAGGTACTCACTCTATATGTGCTTGATGACAATTAAGATGAACAATTACAGCTTCACACCATGTAATAACATCATGTGACATCTTACTGGATGAAGACACTATTATTTTTTGCTGTGCCATATCTAGTGTCTGAAATCCAGCAGCGCAGAAGTGTCTATCACCAGCTCTCAGAGAGAGAGCGTCCTCTATAGGCTGAAGAGTGGAGCTGCAGACCACTTCAGAAGGCACAGTGTGGATGGGAGCTTTGTGGACCTGGAGTCTGAATCAAGCAAGGACAAGCGCTTTCACCCTTACGGGAGGCAATACAGTGATGGAGTAGTCACAGGGGCATCGCTGTACTGCTGTCTCAGGGAGAATAAACTACCAGAGCCCCTCACTCAGACTAACAATGATATCGCAGACCTACAAGAGGAGAATGGGTGGACTTCACTCAGCAACACTGTACAGGCCTCTATGTTTATGGTAAGAGGCTAAAAAGAATTCATATAGTTTCACATCTTGAGTATGCGCCACATATAGTTTCTATAGGGAATGGAGGTGAGACTTTTTTGGCAAGATTTATTTTCATTGAAATAAAAGGAATATTATATTATTACTTAGTAATAAGTCGGAAATACCTTTAGGGTTTGTCATGTCAGTCATGTCAAGACAATCTGTATCTCCAGTAGACAGAAGACAGCAAATTTGAGGCATCATTTTCAAAAGTGACTCTTTTAAGAACTTAGAGTGCAATCAGTAAAGAAGTACTGAGTTATATCATTTATTGGTGAGCTAGTGTTGACTTAAGTTATTAAGTAAGTACATTTTATGTACACACGTCTTTTAGATTATAGTACTGCTATAATATTTTGTCTTATGTCTTAGATTTGGGTCTTTAAGAGGGTTTTTTATCTTATAACCTTATTAACCATAAATATACACATATTATATTATCCATACCATTAAAACCATTAACATCAAAACCACCTAGGTTTTGGGTTTTCTTGTGTCACCAGGGCGTGGCTCCACAGAGCCTCTACGGGTACCTATGGTGTCTGGAACCAGGAAAATGACCACAGATATAGAATATATATACATATAGATATAGAATAGAATCTTTATTGTCATTTACACAAGTGCAATGAAATTGAGTGCGGACCTCCTTGGTGCAAACCAAAAAAAGTGCTGACTGCTGATATCATCCCGACAAAATGACACAAAAAACTGTAGCCACAAAAACAGATCCTTTGGGTGTTGTGGTTTGGGAGGTGGTGCCTACATGGATCTGACTTGTTTGACTGGTGCGTCCCATGGAAGCTTGACGAATTGGGATCTGGGTAGTTAGTTGACTGGGTCCTGCTCGGACAGCAGGTTGTGATGAACTGGGTATTCTGATGCCATTCTATCACAGCCAGCATTGATTTTTTTGGCAATTTGTGCTGCATTAGCTTTTCTGTAGGATTGGACAGCGCAGGCTGGCCTTTGGTACCCACAACCAAGTGTGAGCCTTGGGCACCCATGATCCTTTCACCAGTTTACTGGTGTGTAATTGATAATGAAGGTTATTCAATTCACCTGATGGTGGTGTTAACGTTATAGCTGATCGGCATAAATGTAAAATGTTAACAGAATTCACATTTTTGTCAGAATAACAAGCTAGGATAGCCTTTTGACATTTTGCATTTCATATTTAACCTACAGTCATTCTGAATTGGAGCAGCACAGCACACCTTGTAATAGAGACGCATGAATGGTGATGACCCAGAATCCAGGGTCAAGCTAAAAAAAAAAAAAAAAAAAAATAGAGTAGGTTTTAAGGTACTACAGTATATGTACTGTACATATAAGAAAGGCCTGACAAATCTCTGAGAGATTTAAACTTCCCAGTTGCCGGAGGCTAAACTTCTTTGACTACAGGAATGTTAGACAGGCAGATGTGATTGCAGATAACTCCACTATAGGGCAATATTAACATTAATGAACTACTTTGTATCTTTGTGCCAAATTAACTCGTGGGCTTTTTTTTTCGTGGCAGGGAGCTGAAGAGAGCACTGATCGGATACAGAACAGGCCTGAGGGCCCACCTAGTTATTCCTCGTCTACCCACAGTAGTACTTACAGCACTCTCAGTCCCCTGCACCATCAGGTAAACTGGGTGTCTGTTTGCGTCTCCACAGGCATAGGTTTGTATAGGTACATGTATTAATATGCAGTGAGAGTTACTGATATTTTTTCATGCACTATGGAGGACAATTTATCCAGTACCTATTTATATTTTCCCAGTGCATTTTTATTCACCCCCCGACCCCCCCCCCCCCCCCAAAGTTAATATCAGCCCCACAGCTGAACTTTTAACATGTGTCAACAAGAAATGCCTTGTCTGATAACTGAGGGATAGTTTGGAAATGTTTCATACTTGCAATCAAAACATTGGCAGGATGTTCTCCTACATAACAGAATACAAAAAAAAGCAGTACAAGACAGCTTAGCATGTGTACAGTATCTTAGGAAAAGAATGTGCGGTTTTGTAGAAAAGCTGGACAAACGGTTTAGTGATTCATCCATGATTCAGAATTATTTGCAGAAATTACAATGTATCACAAGCTGCGAATGAGTCTTTTATCAGACTTGTTCAACACGCCAACTGTAAAACTGTCACTGCATGGCATTTAGAGCATGGAATTCATTTTGAAGCATTTTTTCCCTCCAGTTCCCAGGTGAGTATTCATCAGGAGGAGTAGAACTCAGCTCACGCTATTCTTACCAAAACCTTTCTCCACAAACCGGTCGAGATGGTTCAGTTCAGCCACAATACCCCAAACCCATCTACTCCTATAGGTAAGCACACATACTGTACTGTACCTGCTTCATCCTGTGCTTAAGTAACACACCTGCCCTCAAAAAAAAATCACTCCCTGAGGCATGCAGGTGCGTGATGAACTATGTACTCAGTTTATGACATCTGAGCTTAATATCATCTTATAGTGAAGAGACTAGAATTTCTGCCGTGAATTTATTTAAATCATTTTACAGATAATTTGTGTATATATGATATAGATACAAATATAAATCTAATTTTGTACTTTTTTTTTACAATAAAGCATTTTAGCTTGTTTACCACTACAACTATATAATGTATAGTATTATGGAGTCATAGAGCCTGTTAATAACACTGTTAATATAATTGTTGCCACAACTGCACATATGTGCTTAAATGGATTTGATTAGTCTGACGGTTTATTAAATGTGCATACAGCTACATTTTATGGTAATTTTGTCAAAAAGTTGACCAATTTACATGTCTTTAACTTATTTCCACAGAGACATGCTTGTCATTATTTTCACTGCAAATACAATTCTCTAAAAATTACTAAAAAATTAACAGTCATATCATTTCTTGAATTCAAAATCATAGAGTTAGCTTTTATTTGGAATATCGAATACATTCTAAAATTAATATGATCAACAATTATTTTAACTTTTTTAGTTCAGAAATTGCAAAATGATAATAAATGACAAATGTTATTTCACTACATTTTGATAGCTTCCTGATCTTTGGTGATAGGTCTAAGTATTGAGACTTGCTTGAGTCTCAGTTCTGAATTTTGCAGTTAATAATTTTCTTTTTAAATTTGTACAATTTTCAATTGACTGTTTAGTTGAACTAACTCAATCGTCTTTATTACCCATTAATATCGATGTAAGTTAGTCATTTTGTTGATATTACTCATGGTGTGTTATTAATGTTTACGTATGATTTATTTATGTTAAATAAAAGTGCCAATGTCAATTAAGCAAATGTTAAATCTAACTATTAACTCTATTATAAAGTCTTATATTGAATGCGATTGTATAGAGTTCAGGAGTTATGTGGTTTATGTAACAGTCTGAGTACCACATGCCAAGCATGTTCAACCTGGCAGCAGTGGAGTTATTAAACCGAATTAGACTTATGATGTGTGATTTTGTACAGTAGCACATAAATTCTTATCACCCTATGCTATCTAAACGTGGATATTATAATATTAGTATAATACATTTTAATTATAATAATGAATGAATTAGTAATCTAAATGTTTTTCATTTTTTGTAGCATTCTTATATTCATGGCTCTGAGGAACAGCAGGACTGGCAGCCTGCCTGTGAGTGAGATCTACAGTTTCATGACAGAGCACTTCCCCTACTTCAAGGTATTCACACGCTGGCCTGTTCCATGATCATTCGACAGAAGGAGCTCTTACTTATACTTATTTCTTTGCTTTTTGATAGAGAACGTACATGCATTTGTATTACTTTTAGTGGAAAAAGAATGTTTCTTAATGAAAACGATACACTAGGTACTACTACATGGCACACCTTTCCACTGCTCCTGGGGACATTATCCTGGCAAAGTCCCAGTCATGATCAATGATAAAGTATCATGAGCACAAATGGAGCTCTGTGCTGGAGCTGCCTTGGGCTATGCCCGTTATAGCTTGATTTCTCTGTCTTCACCTGCTGACTCGGTTTGGCCTCAGACAGGTTTAAGTAAGGAAGAGATTAGCATGGCACTGTGTTGGTTGCCATGCAAGTAAACATAAGTTCAGATTCTGAGCAGCTCAGCTGTCTTTACAGTACTAAACTTTACAGACATGCTAAGGCTAATATACTGTACATTGCACGCTATGTTAAGCTTTAGGCAGAATGATGAACCATTGTTCATAATGTGCAGCTCTGTAGAAGTGATTGAATATGGTTCTAGTCATTTTGACATTTTTGACATGTAATTGACAACAGTATTACTTTTCTATGAGTAAGGTATATTTTGTTGTGATGTCAATGCCTAAAGTTTGTTTAGTAGTCTTGTTTATGAAAAAGGAGTAGTTGCTTTACTCATCCACTTGATATGGATAATGATGGCACCGTTCAGCATGTTTTTAAAAGCTGCCAAGCATCAATCATGAGTAGTCTTCAGGCATAAGTTAAATTGATGCAAAGGCTAAATTCCTTATGTATTATCTCAGGATTGCTCTTGGTTGTCAAATTAAATTTTGCCCTGAAACCATGACAGTTTGAATCACTATATAGAAAGGGCAAATTCTTTGTGGAAACCTCATGAAAATGACAAACAATTACTCCTGCACCAAGTTGCCAAATCTTGGGTAACCTTGACTTTTTTTGTTGTTGTAATTTGATAGACATCTGCCAGTTACTCAGAATTAAACATATTTGCAAAATATATTAAAAATTTTAAGACCTAAGCCATTTAATTACTAGTACTTTTACACGACAGTAGGTTCTGTACAGTATGTACAGTAGATGGCCAATATTTAGTCTCAGTCTCAAATTTCATTTCTGCTTGATCAGACAGCACCTGATGGCTGGAAGAACTCCATCCGTCACAATCTCTCCTTGAACAAGTGCTTTGAGAAAGTTGAGAATAAGAAAGGGAACTCATCACGAAAGGGCTGCCTGTGGGCTCTTAACCCTGCTAAAGTAGAGAAGATGCAAGAAGAGCTGCAGAAGTGGAGGAGGAAGGATCCTGTGACAGTACGAAGGAGCATGGCCAGACCAGGTGAGCACAACTTGGGTGATGAAAGGCACGCAACATAGCTTATTATTTTTTAAAATAATCTATTTTTTAAATAGTCTATTGTCAAGCACATACTTTCATCAGCTTCTTTATAACGAATCCCTTAACGGTAGCTCACTGCAACTGAAGACTGGAAACACATGGTGCCAAATTTTGTACTCAATTTTGCCCTGGATTCCTGTTCCTGAAGTGGTTTCTGCTCTTGTAGCCCAAAGTGTGATGTGTTGTGCTTTCTGAGATCCTTTTATGCTCACCACTTTTTGTAAAGAATGTTTATTTAAGTTACAAAGCATTCATGTAAGCTTCAACCAGTCGAAAAATCGTCTTTTGATCTCGTTCTACAAGATGTTTCTGCCTGCAGAATTGCTCCTCACTTCAATGTTTTGTTCGTTTTCACTGCATTCTTTGTACACTACATGGAATGCTGTGTATAAAAATCAGCAGAGATTAGCCGTTAGTGAAATACTCAACTAGCCAACAAATATACCACCATCACATTTTCCCCCATTTTGTTGTTTGATGGAAACATTTCTTGAAATTTCTGTATGTATTGGTATGTAACTGCATGCTTTTATGCACTGCTGCCACATTATTGGTTAACTGAATAATTGTATATGCATCTTCGATCGATTGATTGCTCGATCAATAGATAAATATATTTTATTGATTCCAAAGTAAATGCGTTATGGGTTATAATACATTTCTTTGTCATAGAAGCCGTGAAAGTTGTCAACAGCATTACTGCCAGATCTTATTAAATTCACTGTATTAATGTACATGCAATTTTTATACAATTTTGCAAAGGAAACATCACATATGTCATGATGAATTACATTGTAGTATAATTTACATTTATAACCTACAATTTCACACAAGTGATGTTCATTTGATTGTAATTAATGAAGTTATAAATGTGTTCAGCTTATCTTCCCTTTTTTGTTTTCACACACACACAATATACAAGCAAGATTACTGTATATAATATTGTATACAAGATATTATATATTGTATATATTTTGTATATATACAAAATATCAAGCAAAGAAAACAACTAAGAAGATTTGAAATGACTGTAACTGGGTTAGAGAACCCTTAGCTGTGTGGCCATAAGAAAACCACTTTTTAGTGACACTAATCAGAACGAAAAAACTTGAATTTGCTAGGGAGAATAAAGATTAGACTCCGAAGCAAAGGAAAAGGTCATGTGATCTGATGAGTCCGGATTGACCTTATTCCAGAGTGATGCACGGCCAATTCAAATCGTTTGTGACTTCTTTTTTTTTAGTGGGGCAGTGTAGAAAAGTTTCATTTCTGCTTTGACATGTACATTACTTGTGGTAGTGCTCAAAACCAGAAGTATTACCAAAGAATCAGTTTAACACTTAAGTAAAATGCCTAGAAATCAAGGAACTTCTGTCCTAAACTATTTACTGCCACTTTATGTCCCTACTTTTGAGAATCTGTTATACTTTGCTTGTGTCTCTTTTTTTTTTTTCAGCCATGTTTCTTCCTCAAATAGAATAATGAGTCTCTGGTCCCTGTGTACTCCTTTTGGAAAAATGTCTGAAAATGGTTGTGAAGAATTTGTATATTAAAAAAGACTAAAAAAAAAAAACGAATTTAATATTTCAATCATCATTTAAACAGTCATTTATTAAAATGATATTATACTTTATAATAATATTTCTTTTAAGGTAAAAGGTAAGCCGAATATATCTTTAAATAGATTTTGTCCAAATTCAAACAATTTCATGTCTCATTCTCGCAGAGTTACTGGATCATCTTCTGGGTGATAGACCAGAGAAGGCCAGGCCCCTTTCTGCTCACCTTAATAACCACACACACTCCCAGTTCCCCAGAGTCAGCTTGCCTCCCCCATACACTCCCACTACTCACCAAAGACGACCATACTACAGTTATTACAGCGGACCATCACAAGCTGTCTCCCAGCAGCTCCCATACCCGTCCTCTTGTCCCCCAGGCTTCTCGTTCTACCCCTCAAACCCCCAGCAGCCCAGCACACAGTTGCCACCTAGGACAGGCAGCCTGGACTCCCCCTTATCTGCACACACTCCTCCGAGCTACAGTGCTGCTCTACAGGCCAGCCAGAGTGGCGTGGGAAGCATGCAGGAGCTCCTCATGGAGGGGGAGCTGAGTAACGACATCGACATGCTCAATCCGAGCCTAACGGACCTGCAACTCCATGGTAGGAAGTCAGGCATAAAAATAGAGGAAACTTGATATGCAAGCCTTTTTTGTCTTTTTTTGAAAAATCATATCAGTAACAGTTAAATGTTTTCTAATAGTACAATCATGTTTAATAGTACATCATTGATAATGGTATTACCAATAATATCACAAAAAAAGGTTATTAAAGTAGCATAATGGGGCAGTTCCAGGGTGTGAACTTGATCACCCATTACCGTCTATGCATTTCCCTCTGTCTGTTTGGGCCACTCTCACTTTCTCCCAGTTGGATTTACCTTGTGTAAAGTCATTACACACAACCACAACCAAAAACATGATTTCCTTGCTAATATAGCAAAATATGCATTATTAAATATTTGCGACAATATTTATTAATACTTTACTTGCATAATCTTTTTGAAGTCATGAGACAAGTGATAAACTGCATTTTAAACTGGATTTTAATTTGTGACCCAAATGGGATGAGTTTACATCACATTTAGTTTATATATTAAATGTCAACCATTGATTAATGTTTAGTTGTTTACCGTCCATGTATTGTTTAAAATGATTTAATAAATCAAGTACATTTAATAAATCATGACAGTCACATGATGCCATTAGTTTTTAAATGGTGGACACTACATCTACATAGATTGTTAGGGTGTTCTCCACCATGTTCACATCCCAGCCATTCCATATGGGCTGAGAAAATGTAAGAACATACACTTTTTAAAGGTTCTGGATTTTATGTTCTTTTTGCTAACATAAGGCACCAATGATTTGCCTCCACTGGTCTGTCATGTACCACTCGCTGGGCCTTGCCCCATGTCAAGCCCATCTTTTTCAGCTTAGCTATCACTGCATGTTGCCAGATTTTCCTGGATCGGCCTTGTCTCCTATCTGTCGCAGGGCACACAAGCACACTCACCCAACCTTATCAACGATAATTATACTTAGCTCTATTAGGCTCTTTAATAAGCACTAACATCACTCTCTGCAGGTTGTCTCTGGGAGGAGCTCAGGAATGACAGTTTGGAATCAGAACCGCTGCCACTCGTGGACATGTCCAACGCATCTGCCCAGCTCAGACCTGATCATGTCGGGGATTGTGGGGATGGATGTGGCTCGGGTAGTGAGGAGGTGAACACAGCCGGATCAAAAGCAGCACTACAGACGAGTATTTCTGATCTCTACATCACTGAACTGTGTTCAAGTGACTTCACCAGTACAGACAGCATGTCAGGTCTCCATTCTACCATGACAAACACTCCGATTGCCCTGCTTTGAAACGCTGTTTTAAAAAAAAATTTTTATTACAAAATCCTCCTCTACACTGAACTTCATAATCAGTCAGTATCATTGAAACTGTATGCGGACGAACTGAAAATATTGATTTGAATTTTTTTCGAAACAAAAAAGAATGTTTAGAGTATATTAATTTAGAATATCAGTTACACATGACAATGCATTATCTAAACACTGTGTGAAATAAAGCTTTTTCAGTGTGTCACTAAAGATGCTGTTTAATTTAGCATAAGGTGGAGCTGATGCAAGCAAAAGATGAATGAATTATACACCTGCATACATGTAGCACTGGTTATTAAGATGCATTATGAAAAACATTGCACATCATTTTAGGTGCTTGTGATGCATTTCTACTCTTGTCTACTCTCTCTCTCACACACACTCTGTTTGTGCCCCGTAATGGGTTGTACTCAACCTATTGCCCCAAGTTCTCTCGGATAGGCTCCCCACAACCCCACACAGAATATCAGTACAGATAATGGCTGGATGAACATTTTATCACCTGGTTTTAGAATGTATTCTAGTACCAGTTTATTGCACTAGATGGCGGTATAGAGCTCTTCTAATATGCCAGTGCTGCCAAATCAGGGACTCAACATGTACCAACAGCACAATGATCTAAGGCCAAGGGTAGCTTGGTGGTTAAGGCATTGGACCATGGTTTGGAAGGTTCCAGGTTCAAATCCCACGATTACCAAGTTGGTCCCTTGAGCAATGCCCTTAACCCTCATCTCCTCAAATGTATAATGAGACTTAAAAAAGTAAGTTGCTTTGAATAAGGGCATCTGCCTAAATGATGTGCAGACACACATATATCTATTTTTAAATTTAAAATAGATGCCTTTAAGATTTACCTCATTAGGAAATGGTTGAATGTTTTAAAAGGAAATTATCCTCTATCATGCGAGAGCAGTTAACCAGAACACAAGGCAATTTTATTTTAAGGGTAAAATGTAAATTGAGAGTCAGTCTGTGTGCTCTTTCTTGATCATCATCATTTCTCAATGGTCTGGGGCGTTTAATAAGGAATACACAGTAAACAATTATAATGATATCAATAATAAACAAATCACTAGGCTGTATAAACTACCTAACGTAATATAGACCTATATATATGTTTTTTTTTTTATACAGTGCTATAAAAATACTTTAGACAAAGAGCATAAATAAATTTGCAATCAACCAAAATCAACCATGTTTAATAATAATAATAATAATCATAATATTAATAAAAAATCTAAGGGCAGTGGGCTAAACCATTTCACTTCGGTCAGTATATGCACATACTTGTAGAGCTCATGTCCAGACGCACACATACACACCCACACACACCGACACGGATTACAAAATGTCCAAAAAGGTTGAATATTAAACATTATTTGGAATGTTATTATTTGGTCATCTTAAAACTATATACTGTACTAGGGATGTACTGATACCAATTATTATTTAATTCTTATATACCAGTCTTGAGATTTTTCACTGGTAATCATATTTGCTCTCTTTAAATGAGGGAAACCACCAGAGCTAAATGGCACATTCTGACATTATGCTTGCTACATACCAAAAGGGGGGTTCAGTATCAACGGTATCAGTGCATTCCTTCTACATACTGAAGTATAGAGCAGACACCAAGAGAATGAACTCTACATAAAGATTCTAAGTATTATACGAAACACACCAGAGCACAAACGCATAGCATGTCATGCAATCGTAATTATTAATTAATGCACATGAATGTATACACAACTATACACTCACATACATGCAGAGATACGGTCATAGGTAACAATAAAAAATAAACTATTCTAGGTGTAACACAATATACGGGTGCAGGAGGACCCAGTTTTCAGTGTAGAATTGTCTTTTCTGACTCTGAACACACACACAGACACACACACACGAATCCTGAGGTTGGGATGAATTTTTTTTTTTTTTTTTTTTTTGCCAGACAAATATTCCAAGGCTGGATCGGCAGCCTTAATGCTTCAGTCCATGTTTGTGATGTAGCCTCTAGGGGCCGCCGCTGTAGGAGTAATCTGCTTTATTGTGCATCACCAGCTTGTTGTCCACAAAGTAGAAGCTGTCTGACTGCGTCTCGTACGGGCGCTCGATCATCTCGTTCACTTCGAAACAAAGTCGAATGAGGAAGACGTCAGTTACAGGACATCTACACTGACCAACTGCATGTCAACATAGAGAACAATGCTTACCCAGGAAACTACACGGTTTATCTTATAGTTCTGTGAAAAATTTCAGCCTGAGAGGATCTTAACCAAAGCGACTTTGAGGTTTCCGTCATTGAGTAGATACTTACACTGGGTTACTAACTCAAGCTAAAGCTAAAGCTCTGCCCTTACCTTGACCAGAATAAAGCATATAAATAAAACATACTGAATATGAATGAATATAAATGTTATTTATTATTAATGCACTACTTTGGAAGGTTTAATTAGATAAAAAAGTATTTTATAGGAGTTATCTCTCACCACTGTCATTCATGATTATTATTTTTTTTTCTGTGAACATATGTCTTCTACAAATTGGACAGTTCATCACTATCCACTATCCTAATAATACCCTAGAGAGTTATTATTAACACTATTAACCCAATTCCGGTCGTACAGGCCAATAACTTGACTCTTCTGAAACTTAAAATTTGACCAAAAACAAGACATATACGCAAGAGTTTTAACCAAACAAGCTGTTTAGCCTTAGGATTTCGATAACATCAAGTCTAAGCTGGTAAGTTAAACAGAGCTAATAGGGGTACGAGGAGGAGCAAGTAAAAAGGGCGCTTACTGAGCTCTTCAGAAAGGGGGGGGAATTCATAGATGTGCTCGCAGGTGTTCTTGCTGCTGGGGATACAGAAACCAAACTCAAAGTCGAAGCTTTTCAGCAGCCGTCCTCGGAAGTAGTGCCTCTCGATCATACGGAAGTTGTTGATGGGAATGTCTCCTACTGTGAATTCCACCCTGCAGTAGAAGAGGCCAGGCTGTTTACAGTAATCTTCAGGAAAGAGTTTTACTAGAAACAGGGTTTAACCTCATGATGTTATTACCCCAGTGACCTCAATAATTTAAATGCTTTTTCTTAAATGAGACGTTGCTGAAACTTAAAGGGACAGTTAAGGTTGAGATTCAGTTATTTGTCACATGTACAGTACGTTACAGCACAGTGAAATGATTTTTTTTTCGCATATCCCAGGTAGAAAGCTGCGGTCAGAGCACATGGTGAGAACCCCTGGAGCAGAAAGGGTTAAGCGCCTTGGCTCAAGTGCTCAACTTGGTGGTTAGAGCGATGGACATTTTATCTTATAGTTTGTATACTGTATACATTTTTTTCATCAATATTCTGGTACATGTACAGTACCAGTCAAAGTAGGGACACACGTTCTGATTCCATTGACTTTCCAGATTTTTTTCTTTCTTTCTACACTGTAAAACAATGCAGAAGAGATCCTAAATATGCAATAATATCCTTGGAATATTTGATATTGAGATGTGTCTGCTACTTATGCGTACTTCATGACGGCTTTAACCGGAGGTGCTGTTTGTTAATTATTGATTTCTGAGGCTGTGATTATAAAGGAAGTTCTCCTCTGCAGGTCTTAATGAGAGCCAGTTTCGTCATGGTGCATGGTGGGTTTTTCCAATGCACTTGACGATACTGTTCTTGGAAGAGCTATTCCAGAATGGCTGACCTTATGTCTTAAAATACATAAATCCATCTGTGCTATTTCTGTGCAAGTTTGCCACCTGGAAGGTGAGTACATTGTATGTAATCGTGGCCAAATTCCACAATCTTAAATGAAATTACAAATTAAACATAATATGAAATACTCAGGCTCCAGGTGAATAAATCGCGTCCAACTGCTAAACGTGACACGATGCGCAACACACATAGCATGTTCGTAACAGGGTCATTTAGAGCCATTGTATACTGATTATAAGTTGCCGTGCCCTGTACTCACGTAGCTCCGACTTGCCGCAGCCGCAGAAAAGCTGGAGTGAATTGGTAGCGCACAAAGCGCCCGGCGTTGGGGTCAAGGTCCTTCCTTCTGTCCTCTGCGCTCTCTGTGTAACACAAAGGAGGTGATATTACAGCATGTGGTTCTGGAGTGCGCTTATAAAGAACTGTATCTAAATGGAAATCAGAACAAGCATTTCAAAGTGTCTACATCTTGTGGGCAGAATGAGGAGATGGATGGAGGCGGGGGTCACTGAGAGGGTCACGGTGGGGGCTCACCCAGAGTGGGAGGCTTAGTGATCTCGAAAAGAACTGTCCCTGACTCCATGTCACGGATCTTGAACCTGGTGAACTCGATCTTGTGGACATTATCCTCTGGACTACACAGGTAATCTGCGGAAATAAAGGGACAGCAACATGAGCTATAATAGGATTCACTTATATGTAACATTACTGCAACATTACAGGTCATTACTACATATTTAAAGCTTCTCATCATCATCTAACCAACAGATTATCACTTAATCATGTAAATGTTAGGATGCATCACTATATGACAGTTTCATAAAAATCTTTTGTGATGATGCCCTAGAAATGTTATGGCTAGTGTGCGTGATCACAGGGACAGAGTGGATTATGTTGTCAAATTGCAGGGCACACAAGCTCACACACACACAGACAGACACACAGACACACACAGACACACACACACACAGACATACACAGACATACACACACAGACATACACAGACATACACACACACACAGACATACACACACACACAGACATACACACAGACATACACACACACACACAGACATACACACAGACATACACACACACACACAGACATACACACAGACATACACACACACACACAGACATACACACACACACACAGACATACACACACACACACAGACATACACACACACACACAGACATACACACACACACAGACATACACACACACACAGACATACACACACACACAGACATACACACACACACAGACATACACACACACACAGACATACACACACAGACATACACACACACACAGACATACACACACACACAGACATACACACACACACAGACATACACACACACACAGACATACACACACACACAGACATACACACACACACACACACACACACACACACACAGACATACACACACACACACAGACATACACACACACAGACACAGAGGAAATCAGAATAGCGAAAGGAAACCCACAAGCACAGGGAGAACATGCAAACTGCACACTCAAAACTTTCTTTGGATGATACACACATAAAATTGTTTATCAAGACATCTTTGAAAGTCTAACTAGATGGTATGAAACCATCAATTTTAAGGTTCTACAAGGAAATACAACGTATACACTGATCAACCAGAGGACTCTTAATGATATTAGATTAAAAATCTCTTAAAGAGATGCATTGCCCCAAGTCGTGAGTGAGTGTGTCTGGACGAGCATGCTGGACGAGCCTGAGGATGAATATGCAATGGAATGTGATCCCATCCAGGATGCCAGCATTCCCAGTGGAGGCCCTGATACCACAAAAAGTGTCATACTATACTAAACATTATTAAAAATGTCACACTTGTAATATATACTAGGGATGGGAATCACAACGGACCAGCTGATATGATACGATCACAATATCTAGATGCTGATTCGATTTGTATTTTGATTTTGAGAATATCAATCAATTTTTTATTAATTTTCTTTTTCTTTTTCTTGATTTCTACATCTCAAATAGGAACAAATAAATAGAAATAGAAAATAAACAATTCTAGAGTCAGTGTGTTGATACATCACTGAATAGATCGCCTTATTTCTACTATATAGTGAGCATTCATCATTTTTTTCATACTTTATCTCTAAAACTAAACCTCTTCTAAAGAAAAGTCAGGAAAAGTATGTCGAACAAGTGAAGTGATTCTGATTTTGACGTGACGTGCCAGACTCCCAGGACATGCGTGTCTACTCTCGTCAGCTCTCTGTTTAAACTGGATTACACCTAAGAGGCTTATATTCTCCTTCTATATTCACACAGGGCAGAAGGGGGGGCTAAAAATAGCACACATTGCTAGCATGAAAGCGATGTTAGTTTAACCGGAGTTATGTTTTGAGAAACCAATGCGTGCATTGCAAGCATGCAACTACAGTAGATGCAGATGAACACAGAATGGGGAATTTATAGCGCCAGTACCTATGACCACAGTAAATTAAAAAACAAAAGCACAGTAACATAACTTTTCAAAATCATTGCTTTCGTTATTTCTGTCAGAAAAAAAACAGGGTTCATACCATTCATTTAGGAAACGGGAAGCAGAAAGCCATACTTACTAAGTAAATTGGGCAGAAAAATTAGGCACCAAACAAGCAAATGGTCATTAATTGTTTTAATTGGAAAAAAATAAATGTGCACAATTAGATGCAAAATAAAACAGGCTCAGTTATGGAAAGAGTTTTAGAATTCTTATTAGATGTAATGTACACTGCCTGGCCAAAAAAGTCATATTTCAGATGGGTCTAATTATTGGGTTGAAATCTAGCAAAGACAACAACTAAGGAGATTTGAATTAGTTAGTCCTGAACTGTGAAAAAAATATGAATGAGAATAAATGAGAAAAATTATAATTGAGATCACTTATACACTTGGTGAAGTTACATGGAAAAAAAACAAAAAACCAGATGTTTAATAGTGAAAGTAAGAGTACAGTATTTCCATGAGCATACGGTGAGATGAAAACTCACAGGATTGGGACTAAACAGCTGTGGGGTCATAAGGAAAACCACTTGTTAGTCAAACCAATCAGACAAAAAACAGCTTAACTTTTTCCTGAGCATAAAGACTATACTTTGGACCAATGGAAAAAGATGATGTTGAGTTCAGATTGACCCTATTGCTTAACCATTGGTACATCAAGGCCCATGAAGTGATGCACCATCATGAATAGTGCCCACTATAAAAGCCTCTGGTGGAATGGTTATGATCGGATTTTTTTTGCTACTTGGTCAGCTTTAGGCTCAGCAACGTTATGTGGTAAGAAAATAAAGTCAGCTGATGACCTGAATGACCAGTGTGTCAAATCTATGGGTTTTCTCTTCCTTGATAGCTCATGCATATTCCAGCAATCAGATTGAGAAACAGTGGTTCTGGAAGCATAAGGAATAATCTTTCAATTCCACCGCGGTGTAATGGTTAGCAGTGTCGCCTTGCACCTCCAGGGTCCAGGTTCGATTCCCGGCCAGGTCTCTGTGTGCGTGGAGTTTGCATGTTCTCCCCGTGCTTGGCGGGTTTCCTCCGGGTACTCCGGTTTCCTCCCAAAGACTATCAGATTAGACTAATTGGCACTCCCAAATTGCCTGTAGTGTGTGAGTGAGTGTATGTGTGTGCCCTGCAATGGATTGGCACCCTGTCCAGGTTATACCCCGCCTCATGCCCAAAGCCTCCTGGGATAGGCTCCAGGCCCCCCGCGACCCTGAATACAGGATATACGGTATAGATATACGGGATACAGCTTAAGTCTGTCAAATGAATATTAGTCTATGTTACTTTTCCAAATCAAATTCTTTAAAAACTGTCTTTATAACCAGACTATATAGATTCTTTTTTTTATCAAGGGGTCTGTTTCATGATGTAACAAGTCTTTAGATGCAAACAGTTTAAGAACCCATGTTATACAGTACCAGTCTCAGTAATTACTCTATGATCGTGACATAACTAAAATAGTAAAAGATTAGAATAAAGTCAAATTGCGGTTAGATTTCTAAATGCAGTTCTGAACGAATATTCTGTCAAGTCTGTGTGCACTGATAATGAAACCCGGCCACAAGATAAAAAAATATGACTGAACAATTTCCCCATCCGAAGCTTGTGGTTTGGTTCTTAACACCCTTGTAAATCGACTCATCATCAATATCCATGACAACTGTTATGAGCATGACATTGTTTCTATGGCAACCGAGGCTTTTCATCAGGCCTCAGAGCAGCTGCCTTACATGATAAGACAGAGTGATTTATTTCCTCTGGAGATGATTTGTGTAGAAATAATTGCCTTGTTCATTTTTCATCCTTTAAATGCTGCTCTTAAGGTTTTTTTTTGTCTTCATTTGGAGAAGATTCACAGAATTGAAACTCCAGGAATATATAAAAGACAAAGAAGACAATCCATTGTTGCTCATACACATTTACTCTTTTGTTCATAATTGAATACAGACCTAGTCTAAATGTATAGATTTTTAATTGATTTTCTATGGTTAGTTAGCTATTAATTTTAGTTATTTATATAACACTACTTAAACCAAGTCAGGGGGATGATTCAGTGAAAATGTGGCCAAAAGATGGTCTAAAACAGAAAACAATTCTGCACTTCAATCCACTTAATCATATAATGTATACAGTATATTCAATTTCTATGCAGTTAGACAATGTTATTTTATGATTTGACGACTACAGCAGATTTAAATAGATTCTTGTTTGAATGGATTATCTCTGCCAAAGTGATCACCAAGCAAGAACCTCCACCCTTTTAAAAGAGTCAAAGTATGCACACCATTGTCTCAATCCCTGAT
The DNA here is from genome assembly GCA_030347435.1 of Clarias fuscus. Taxonomy (NCBI): domain Eukaryota; kingdom Metazoa; phylum Chordata; class Actinopteri; order Siluriformes; family Clariidae; genus Clarias; species Clarias fuscus. The sequence continues at coordinate 21,073,120 of CM059218.1, forward strand.
GAATTACAAGTGTCGGATTTATTATTTTACATACCCATCTGCATGCCAAATATATAATATATTTCTAACTTGTACTTGTAATGTACTCTCTATAATTCTTCCCCCTGATTTTAGTTCTTTCTACATTGTAAAGAATGCTGAAGGCATCCAAAATATGCAAGAATCTCCTTTGACCAGTTGATATGTTAGCCACCTGATCCTCCGTAAAACCTTCAGAATGACTATAATCTGAGGTGCTGTTAATTGGTCAGGCTGGTAACTCTAAATGAACTTCTCCTCTGGAGCAGAGGTACGTTTTGGTCTTGCTTTCCTGGGATGGTCTACATGAGAGCAAGTTTCATCATGGTGCTTGATATATAAAATCAATACTGATCTTTAGATATTACCTTCGATATTGACCTTTAGATATACTGTATACTAAAGAGAAGCAAAAATCGTTTGTTCTTGCAAAGAGTCTACAGTGTCCTGTACAGACAGAACGAGTTAAGATGCAAGATGTCTTGGTTCATTTTACTGTCTGGCTGGCGCTCAGACGCTGACAGCAGCCACACTTCATTTCCTCCAATACAGACACGTAGCAGCATGCCTTCTCATATTAGTCCAGGGTGTCTGCTTGCTTTTATAGTTACCAGTACATTTTAGGTAGTTTAAGGAAACTAAGAGCTGAACACAAGACACCGTCTACATGCATACAGTACATATACTGTATATACACTGCCGTGCCTTAAAGTCACACACCAAGATTCCGTCCGACTTCCTTTAGCTTTGCTTATGGCACCAAACACGGTGGCCGACTTATGTGTAAAAATAATTCCTCATGCTCCCAGAGCTACTCTTTTACAATTTGAGTCCTGGGGGTACAGCCATGCCATCTGAAAAATCATTACAAAATCTATTAATGGAATAACCTGGTCATTCAGTACATTCAGGTCATCAGCTGACTTTGTTTTATTTCCATATAACATTGCTGAGGCTAGACCTGAGCAACTGAAGCAACCCTACTGTAGATCATAACACTGCCGTCAGAGGCTTGTACAGTGGGCGCTATGCTGTACATGAAATGAGCTTTATGCGCGTCCCCTCCTTACCCCGACACACCCATTACTCTGGGATAACGTCAATATGGACTCATCAGACCACATTAACTTTTCTCAATTGTTCCAAAGTCCAGAGTTTATGCTTCCTAGCAAACTGAAGCATTTTCCTAGACGCTAACTGAATATACAAGACGCCAACTTTTTTTTTCCATAGAATTATGATTACTTATGTTTTTCCACATAAAAGTATAGTAGACTTTCAAGCAAGAAGGCTATAAAACTAAATATACCTAAATATTCCTAAATATACATTTTTCTTTTTTTGAAAGTTATTAGCTTTGGTGAAATATAAAATAAATTTCTGTTTGATTTTGCTTAGGCACTGGATAAAAGCCAGTGAACCCCCGTCCCTGTCCCCTTCTTGTGCTCACCTGCTGTTTGTTCCAGACATTTTACTACAATAAATTTATGGAGGTGCAGGTTTAATTAATCTCAGGCTCCTGTCCAGAAGACTCACAACAAGACATCAAATCCAAAGTATTTCCTAGACAGCTGTTTTTAAATGATTGCGATCTAACCAATTCTTCTAATCACATTTCTCCGGGAGCTGTCGGACTGATTTACTGAGTGAAATAAATGAATGTGGCAATAGTTTAATCATAGTGGTCGTGTAAAAACAACCTGCATGTCTCATTCTGCTCACTCAATCAGCAAAAATGACCGGAGGCAGGATAATGTCAGTGCTCTTCACACCTCCCTTTATTTATGACGGATGAGAAACACTATATTCAAATTCTGTGAAGTTGATGTAGGATGCCAGCAGACTGTTTTTAAATGAAGTCAATTGCATCATGAGCGGCTTGGCTTTTGTTTATGACGCAAGCATACAAACTTTCAGTTTGTGTTTTATGTCACAGACAGCTGTCATACAGGACACATGTGTAGCAAACAATAAAAAACAAAACAAAACAAAACCAAGGTTGGAATCCCGATACAATATTTTCATGAGACTTCAATGCCGATTCAATTAAAATTCCGATTTTATAAATATTCTTATTGGATATAAATTTTTCCTTGATTTTGTTACAATTTGAAACAGATTTCCGTCATCTGTACAATTATAACGAAATGGCGACGTTTTACCTCCTCAAATGTCACAAAATCCAATCTGAGAGAGAGCATATGGTGGCGTACGGCTTCTAACGCACGTGATTTTTGAGGCCAATTCGCTCAGAGTTTGGATAAAAAGACTGAGGCTTTTGACGCGCGATTTTTGATAATGTAACGCCATAAAAATGTGTTTCTGTTTAACCAATTGGAAGCTTCTGCACTTGGTACAGAATTGGTAATATCACAACCAATCAAACTGAAAACCAGCTAATTCTGGATACTGGCCGATCGACCAGTTTATCTATATTAGAAACAGAAAATGTTTTGCTTTGTTTTTTTTCCCCATTGATTTTGGAGTCAGTGTGGCGCTATGTGAATTGATTTTTTATTTTTTTTTTAACTACAGAAATTAGGTCAGCCATAACATTAAAACCATTATCATTAAAACCAGACACAGTAGGCTTGGGTTTCCTCTTGCGCCACCAGGGCAGCTCTGGCCCCTCAGGGCATGGCTTGGCAGGCCGTCTGGGGTGTGCTCTAGTGTTTGGCACCAGTACATCATCAGCAGATCTGTTGGGTGATACAGGTTGCGGGGTGGGGCCTCCGTGAATCAGACTTGTTTTTCCCAGCCTCAAGCTCATTCCCATTGATCAATCTGCGTTCATAAATCTGAGGTCTAAGGACTGGGCCAGCACCTGCTCTTTTATGAAAGAGAAATGAGGATATCAGTTTATTAGGAATACATGACTTGAGAGCTTCCATGCCAGCTGAAGGCAGGATGATGAGGTACTGGGGTTACGGAACTATCAATCTGCCATAAGTCAAACAGTTTCACACTTGTCAGTTGAACCATAGCCAGGTTTGTGGATGCGCTGCTAAGGTTTAAGTACTGCAAGCTGATCTTTTTCCAGTATTATATCAATGGTGTCTTTAAGGCATTAACTTTTAAAAGAAAAAAAAAAAAAGTTCTGTAAACCTTCTTTGGATGATTAACAGTTCCAGCTTCCTAAAGAAGTTTTACTTGGAACCTTTTCTAAGAAGGAAATGCCCCAAGTAATTCTTTAAGGTTTCCCAACCCTGGACTTGCAGTACTCCCAGTTCCTACATTTTTTTGTTTTTCCTGATCTAACAGACCTGCGTCAGCTTAAGCCAGAATGGGCTGTTAATTAACAGGTTCATTTAATCGAGTATATTAGAGCAGAATACACACAATGTGCAGGACAGGAGGTTCTCGGAGATCAGTGGTGTGGTGGGGACCTATCCTTTATGGTGCTACATGCAACCCATTTTTTAAGAGTGCACTGATTAAAGCCGCCTGCAGTGTTCATGCTATTGTTTTTAGTAGAAATGTGGTGAACACATAAGCTGCAGGTTTGACCTACAGGAAGGAAAGACTTCACAGTCATCACTGGTAAACATTCAGTGACGAGGGAGCAAATATTCTATGCTCTTTGTGGTTAAAAGCAACAGCGCATATTCTCTCTGTCTAAAAGAACTGAAAGGGACATTAAATTTATATATATATATAAAACAATCATAAATTAAGCAAAAAGCATGATGATCAGATATAGGAGTTCGGCATATAATGTTATTCAATGTAACCTTCAATTTTTAAGCCAAGCAACTGCATAGCTTTTAAATTCAAGAATTGGGCTGAGCGGTCAAAGATTTGAAGGCTTCAACAGGTAACTCACTAGCATTTGTAGGGTTTCAACTCAAAACCTTTACTAGCACAGAATCCTAACATAGACAGCAGCTTGCACATTACACATTACACATTCAGTTTCTCAGTTTCTTGTATCCTGATGGGAGTAGTCACTTCCAGTAGTCACTTCCAGGATTAACCCATCTACAGGACAAACAGGACAGAGCAAATGTGTGGCTGGATAAGGATGAACATAACATACATGATATGTTATAGCCTTCACAGTCCTTAGAACTCAAGCCATCAAAACTCCACTTTATACTTGCAGGATTGATGCATTCAAGTGTCATGATGGCCCAGCACCTCATGGTTTTCCTTTTTAATTGGTCACCCATTTGAAGTTCATTAGTACTACACACTATGTGCATGTGGTGCACAACATTTTCCACAGTATATGCATAGAGACCAAGGCTTGGTCCTCTCGTGGCCAGTATGTTGCCTTGACTAGGGATCCAACAACACAACACTAAACTCAGATAAAGGGACATGAGATAATTATTCATACGAGTTTTATTTATGGATTTCGGAATCAATTTAGGACATTCTAAAAATTAAAACACTGACACTAAGGATTGAAAAAGAGTCTCTACAAGCAAAAGTCATTTCTTGTAGATACTGTAGGTGTGGTGGTTTCATGTAGACAGTGTAGTGGCTTTCATTTACATGAAGAGTTTGTGTGGTCTGCATTCTGTACGTGATGTCTTCAATGCACACGAGAAAGATCATCACAATATTTACACAGCAGTTAAATATGACATGGTACGGGGATTTATACGTGCAACATCAGCGTAAAGTTGAAAAGCAGTATTTATTTATTTGTACAGCAAGTAAGATTGGGTATTAACTGATTTTGTGCTCAGTCTAATCCTGATCTTCTAAGCGGCTCATTGCTCAAATGCTGAGCCTTGGAATTAGACCTTACAACTAAACATGGGCCGAAAGAAAAAGCAAACAATGGAGAAAGTGTTTCCATAATTAGCACATCATTATGAGGAGACGCTTACGAATGAGAATTTGAGCCTTGAGGATTTAGGGAATTCTAGTAATTCTTTACAGAAATTGATTGTTCATTGTTCTAAGGAATCGATACAATAGTAGCAGAATCAGGATCCAGTATCAGCCTTCAAAAACTACATCAGAAAGTTCATTCATACACCTTAAATATCCGCTTTATCCTGGTAAGGGTGATACTAGTTCCAAAGTCAATCCTGAGACTCACAGGTTCATCACAGGGCACTGTTCATACACACATTTGTACCTAGGAGCTATGTAGCATTGTCACTCCACCTACTGTACATGTACGTTGTGTTTTGGAGATAAGAAGAAACCTGGGAAACCTAGAAGAAGCTCACAAAACTTCACACAGACAGTAACCCTAAGCTAAGGGGTGAACAATGACACGGCAATGCTAACTGCTGCAGCCCTGTACTGTTCCCTTACAATGTTATAATATATTATTATTATATTATTATTATTATTAACAACAACAACTGGTACAAATATGTTGTCTGATGTGTCTAAAATTATTTTTGTGGTAAAAGTTAATTTTTATTAACACTGTAGAAAAACAAACAAACAAACAAAAAAAACAGCTGCCCCACAAACACATGGCTAATATGTAGCTAACATATTCACAAACCCACTCTTAGGTGCAAAAAAACGTACGTTATTATATCTTGCCTTCATACTGTTAGAAAAAATATTAAAGTAGGAGGAGTATACTAAAGCTTTTTTAGTAACTAATCAGATTTCCTGCATCTTCTATTAACCATTACATTTTAAATCATTAAGCTCATTATATAGCTTCAGTTCATGAACATGCGTAGCACCGTCTTTGTTTGCTTGTCCACAAGCAAATATGCTGAGATTAAGAAATATCTCAAACAAAATACTGTACTTTGAAAACTAAATTGGAAATTTACTCTTTAAAGAAGTATCAGCAGTTAAGAATTGTTTCTGTAGGAACAGAGGTCGCTTGCTATCCAGCACAAACATGGTGTTTTATGTGTTATACAAGCTACCAGTGTAAATTTAGGTCCTCTTGAACTTATTTAAACACTTCAGCACCAATAACGACAGTGAACAGTGAAGTAGTTTGTTGTGTATAATTACAAGGCAAATCTGTTATTTCTTTCTTTTTTATTCTTTCTTTTCTTTTTCTTCCAGGCTCGAGTTGTCAGCTCAGTGCTATGCGCAGCACGTCTGCTGTGTCATTAACTTATCTGCAGTTGAACAGTTTAGCATTTGGAACATGTGGTTCGCCAAGTGCAAATGCTGTGTGCCTTGTGGTTTAATGAGCACCTGCAAGTCAAAACCAAACTAGCGTGCTGTGTCATTAGATATCAGTTTATCTTAAACCCAACATGCACAAGCTTTAGCTGATGTTTAAGTATCAATACTAACCTGAGCACTTAGGAGCTTAATTATAGCCCTGTATATGGTTATATAAAGTATTCTGACTCACTGTAATTTACTGTAACTCCTACCGTAATTTGGTGCACAAATTTTTGCTGAGGTTTTCATCTCTTGAGCCATGAATAGTCTTTACTTTTGGTTTACTGAAGGTTTTTATAGCATGAGTTATGATGGATGTAAATGCTTTAAGGGAAATGGAATTATTTATTTTTTATTACTGTGTGTGTGTATATATATATATATATATATATATATATTAATATTATTATATATATACATTACTGTGGAAAAGTCTTAGACAGATGCAAATAAATAATTGAAGGATGACTTAAAATTTAATATGCTTGTATATAAAATAATATTATTATATGTAATAATAAAAAAAATATATATAAATAATAATAATAATAATAATTATTATTATTGTGTGTGTAAAAAGCCCAATAAAAACCAACTAACAAAAGAAAGTCAGTATTTGATGTATGTGACAACGCTTAGAGGACCCTTTAGTCTCAGGTACAATTTGTGCAGTTTTATAAGGAAATTGTCTATTACATTTTACTGAGCATCATGCAGAACCACACACGGTTCTTTTAAGGACTTTTACTGTTGCAACTACTTCCTTTTTGCATGCAAAATCCAGCAGCTTCTATTAATTAATTAATTAATTAATTAATAATAAACAAATAAATATGCTCACTTATATAATATGCTGCTTTCTTTTCTGGCATTAAAATATTTTTCTGTAACTTTTAATTGTACTTTTATTCATTCATTCATTCATTCACCTTCTATACCACTTATTCTGTACAGGGTCGAGGGGGAGCCTGGAGCCTATCCCAGTAGACTTAGGCTACGAGGCGGGGTACACCCTGGATGGGGTGCCAATCCATCTCAGTGCACACACACACACACACACACACACACACACACACACACACTACAGACAATCTGGGAATGCCACTTAGCATAATCAGCATGTCTTTGGACTGTAGGAAGAAATACACCAAGCACGGAGAGAACATACAAACCGGAGGCAGGAATCGAACCCTTGACCCTGGAGATGCAAGGCGACAGTACTGTGGTGCAATACTGATGTTTGAAAATCTGAAATGTTCTTGCCCTGACTCCATCATAATAAAAAAAAAAAATCTATCAAGTTTGTAATAAAAACACAGGATGTCCAAGACTTTTGCACAGTGTATATATACACACATATACAGTATATTACATAATATACATTGTATGTAACCAATATTTAGTACTAATTTAAGGCTTCAAATTATTTATAAAAAAACTATTAAAGCCACAAACGTTAATAAATGCTTATTTGTAATTGAAAAATCATTATATATTAAAATAGTATTATGATAACACTGGTGAAATGTTTGGCTGAGATGTCTGACGTCACTTCCGTTCGTCTAGTTTAAAGGCTTGGCAGTTAAACGGTTTGTTCATAAACACACACTTGAGGGTTTAACCTGCTGCTGTACTTAACCCAGGAGGAGGAATGAGATGATTTCAGCTGCCACTCACTGTCGGTGATTCTCTGCAGGCCGAGCACATCCTCCGGTGTTATCGCGGGCTGTTTGAGCAGCTCCTCCTCTGTAGTGCACGGCAGTCCTCCCTCGGCCCCCTGCTTCACTCTCATTGCCCAATGCGTCTCCGGTTACAGTGTGTGTGAGATGAAGCCGTATGGATCTGAGCATCCGCTTATTTACTTCACCCTCCGTGGACCGAGGTTGCCAGATTGTGTTCACTAATATTGTATTTGTCTATCATCCAGGCCGAACGGAAACCTTCAGAACCGATACGATTGATGGGTTTGAATCTACCGTCGAAACACCATGTTTACACTCTAATCCAAACAGAAATAACTTACTTCCGAGGTTGGACGTCCAATCTGGCAACACCAGCTTTTGTAGCACTAAGTCTGTGCGCCTTCTCTCTCCTCCTCCACTCACAGGGTTGAACTAGGTTTATCCCACCCCCAGACACTCTCTGGCTGATATGATTGGATGTTCACTCTCATATCGCTTTGTGATTGGTTGTTTTTCGGATCGGGTTGAGGAAAGGAACTGTAGCTAAGGTTAAAATAATATTTGAATAAATATAATCTTAGTTCGTGTAAAATAGTGTGAAACTACTTTTGGAGGTGTTTCGATCACGGATAGAATATGTAACAAGAGACATATATGTCAAACCATTCATAATTTCAAGAACAATGTTCCAAAAAGTAAATTTTACTGGGCTTCAATAATTGATAATATAGATTGGAAAAAAAAAAAATCATGGCTCATTTTATACAGATATTCTATTCCTAACAATGTTGAAGAAGTTCACTTTAAAATATTCATTATATTTATCCTGTTAATTCCATAATTGCAAAATATGTGGACATTGTGGACCTATGTACATTCTGCAACCATCAGAAAGAATATATTCATCTTTTTTTTTAAAAACTTTTTTTTACTTTTGAAGTGGTACAAGCATTTTGGCAGAAATTTGGAAATTATATTTTAAATTCTGCTCATTATTTTGTTCACTTTTACATTAATGAACAGAATTATCTTTTTCTGTCTCAGTAACAAATTATTTGAATATATTGTCAACATCTATATTTTAATAGCAAAGTTCTACATACATAAATGTACATTTTCTAAATCATCTTCTAAACTATCACTATTAAATCTAATAGAAAATCATTAATTTATTTATTTGTCTGTTTATTTGATGGCTTACTCCGTCTACTCTTATTATTAGCATTGTCACCTTGCACCTCCAGGGTCGAGGGTTCGATTCCAGCCTTGGATTTATGTGCATGGAGCTTGCATGTTCTCCCCATGCTTGGTGTGTTTTCTCCGGATACTCCGGTTTCCTCCCACAGTCCAAAGACATACAGATTAGGTTAATTGCCATTCCCCAATTTCCTGTAGTTTGTGAATGAGAGTGTGGGTATGTGTATGTCCTGCGATGGATTGGCACTGCCAATTCAGTATCTTTTACACATAGTAAATATGTTAATAGTAAACTTGTAAGCGTCACTCTGACACTTACACACGTGGACAAAAGTGTTGGTACCCTTCGGTCAATGAAAGAAAAACTCACAATGGTCATATAAATAACTTTAATCTGACAAAAGTAATAATTTAAAAAAATTCTATGAATGTTAACCAATGAATGTGACATTGCTTTTCAACCATGCTACAACAGAATTATTTAAAAAAATAAACTCAACAGGCCAACATGGCAACAGGCCTGGACAAAAATGATGGTACCCCTAGAAAATACTGAAAATAATGTGACCAAAGGGACATGTTAATTCAAGGTGTGTCCACTAATTAGTATCACAGGTGTCTACAATCTATAATCAGTCAGTGGGCCTATATATAGGGCTCCAGGTAGTCACTGTGTTGTTTGGTGACATGGTATGTACCACACTCAACATGGACCAGAGGAAGCGAAGGAAAGAGTTGTCTCAGGAGATTCAAAAGAAAATTATAAACAAGCATGTTAAAGGTAAAGGCTATAAGACCATCTCCAAGCAGCTAGATGTTCCTGTAACTACAGTTGCACATATTATTCAGAAATTTAAGATCCGTGGGACTGTAGCCAACCTCCCTGGACGTGGCCGCAGGAGGAAAATCGATGACAAATCAAAGAGACGGATAATCCGAATGGTAACAAAAAGAGCCCAGAAAGACTTCTAAAGAGATCCAAGGTGAACTTCATGCTCAAGGAATATCAGTGTCAGATCGCACCATCCGTCGTTGTTTGAGCCAAAGTGGACTACATGGGAGGCGACCAAGGAGGACACCATTGTTGAAAACAAATCATAAAAAGCCAGACTGGAATATGCCAAACTACATGTTGACAAGCCACAAAGCTTCTGGGAGAATGTCCTATGGACAGATGAGACAAAAATGGAACTTTTTGCCAAGGGCACATCAGCTCTATGTTCACAGACGGAAAAATGAAGCATATCAAGAAAAGAACACTGTCCCTACTGTGAAACATGGAGGAGGCTCTGTTATGTTCTGGGGCTGCTTTGCTGCATCTGGCACAGGGTGTCTTGAATCTGTGCAGGGTACAATGAAATCTCAAGACTATGAAGGGATTCTAGAGAGAAATGTGCTGGCCAGTGTCAGAAAGCTGGGTCTCAGTCGCAGGTCATGGGTCTTGCAACAGGACAATCACCCAAAACACACAGCTAAAAACACCCAAGAATGGCTAAGAGGAAAACATTGGACTATTCTAAAGTGGCCTTCTATGAGCCCTGACCTCAATCCTATTGAGCATCTTTGGAAGGAGCTGAAACATGCTGTCTGGAAAAGGCACCCTTCAAACCGGAAACAACTGAAGCAGCTTGCTCATGAGGAGTGGGCCAAAATACCTGCAGAGAGGTGCAGAAGTCTCATTGACAGTTACAGGAATCGTTTGATTGCAGTGATTGCCTCAAAAGGTTGTGCAACAAACTAATAAGTTAGGGGTACCATCATTTTTGTCCAGGCCTGTTCCATGAACTTCAATGAGTTCATTTTTTTTTGTAATTCCGTTGAAGCATGGTTGAAAAGCAATGTCTGATTTTCATTGATTAACATTCATAGAATTCTTATTTATTATTACTTTTGTCAGATTAAAGTTATTTCTGTGACCATTGTGAGTTTTTCTTTCATTGACCGAAGGGTACCAACAATTTTGTCCAAGTGTGTATACCATTTCTGACACTTTCTTCAATTGAAATTTTCCTTAAACACTAAGGGTGTTTTCACGTTACAGGCCATGACGTAGATGTTGGTACACGTGGCCCTAAAGTTTAGTACATTTGTGTAATATGAACACTGTGTTGTTCCTGGATCAGCGTCCTATACTCGAGTCCACATGAAAAGGTGGTCTTGAGCACAGTATGGTGTACTTGGCCATGGCTTGAATCAAACATGAAAGCCAACTCTACCTGAACACGGAAGTGGAAGGTTGTTTATAACATGATCATTGCCATCAGTGCCATCTGTCTCCTCCACTATCCGTCTCTGCAGTACGTGCCAATCGCATCCTCTCAACTACACCGCCATAGTAGATGAAGTAGGAAGACATGACAGGTTTGCTCAAAACAGTTTTCCTGAATATTTAATTAAATTGGGCATAGTGCAAAGTCTTTTTATGTTTATTGCCACCTCACAATCCAACTAAGTGCATACTGCCACCTACTGCATCGGAGAGCGCAAGTACCCAAGTATCCTCAGGTATGGAATCATTTTAATGATGTGGAAGCTGCACAGTGGAGAAGAGTAGAGGAGTAATCGTAACCAGCCTTAAACGCACAACTTCATTTAGTGAAAAAGAGAAAACAAAACTAGCTGGGCTGCTTGAAGTTCAAATGGAGCCTGTTCTCCCTATACTGTATGATCAACCTGGGGCAGTACTCAATCAAACAAACACAATCGAATACAAATAAAGACATTAATTGTGACACACTCTCATACACTTGTAAATTTCTCAGTGCAGCGGTTAAAAAATGAAGCAAACGCAAGCAGTTTGAGTTGTAAATAGTGCATAGGAAGGAAACAGGAAGTGCATTTAACAGGAAGCTAATTATCAGGCGATGGTAATGGCTTGAATGAATGAATGGATGCATGAAAGCTAAAGAAAACACGTTTTACCAAATAAATGTTTTTGCAGGGATTTTCTGTCATTCATGTTTGTTTTTCTCATTCCCCACCCAGCTCGAATTGCAATCTGATTGTTCCAGAACTTGAAAAAAGGGATTCCTGTCACTAACCTCTTCCTCTTTCAAATTGGGAAGCTTAACTGTTGACAAAAGCAGACTGCAGAGCTTTTAAAATCTGCTGTATTCCACCAAGTTTAGGATTACATAAAATATAAAATGTGTGCTGGTTGTTCTTATACTGTACATGGTATATATATATATATATATATATATATATATATATATATATATATATATATATATATATATATAGCACCAAATCTTTTTTTTTTTTTTAACAATGTTAATCCTCTATCGTTTTCGATTCAGTTTCTGTCCATAGCACTGTTGCTGACTGAATGATTTTATTTTTAGTAACACTTTCTCAACCCAGCAGTGCCATCACTGTGTTTAAAAATCTCCCTGTTCCAGATACACACCATACCAGATACCAGCACTGCACAATAACCTGCCACTCTGCAGTATATATCACAGTAAGATATATCAGAGTAAGTCTCTGATAGTGATATTATCTCTGCTTGCTGATGCACACAACTATGATATCTATTTAGTGGTAGTCCTCAATAGCCTGTTTATTAATAATTAAAGGAATAAAGAAATGTATAAAAAAGATACGCTAAGGCTAGTGTATCTACAGGTATTAAAGTGGCCACTACGTGTATACTGCAGTATAGTGAATATAAATGAAGGAAATAAAACGAGATGCAGGAAAAAAAGTACTTTTTTGCGACACTGAGGTCTGAGATCTTTATTTGCTTTTGTGGGAAATACAATTTCCAGATGCCAGCATCCCTGAGAGATATGTGTGACAGGTCTGCACAGTCCCCTTATCACACGAGATACAGAGGATGTGAATCTTGTCCACAAAAAGAAAGGAAAATAAAATGCTTATGCAATTAAATATATAATAAGGAGCCTATTCCAAAAATATCAAGAGGCCAGGGTTTTCTCATCCCAATACCTGTTGCATCCTCAGTTCATAATTTATCCTTCAGTAGGAATCCTGAAGTTAATGCCCAGTTAAAAAAAAAAAAAAAAAAAAGCAAGTATGCATAAAAAATATGATGGATTGCTGGGAAAGTGCCCAATAAAAATCTATATAATTATAACAGAGCAAGCACATTATAGAGAGATATTGGTGAATGCAAGAAAAAAAGCTTAACAAAAAATATTTGGCTTTGTGAGTTATAGCTTCATAACAAATAATTTCACCTTGTAAAAGTATTGATTGAGGTCTTTACGCTGCTCTGAAGTATTCTGTGTAAACTGAGGGATCATTTTATTTCATACACCACAGAGCTTCTCCTGGCAACTCTTCGCTCATTACGCAGTCATCTTGAAGCATCCTCTTCGGTGTGTTTGCATATCTCGCACTCGACGGATGGACTGGATCTGGGGATGGTTGGCTCCCCATTCATTCCAGTGCTTGAAGGGGCCACACTCAAACAGGTACTGGTATCCACGATAACCGGGGTACTGGTACCCAACCCACCTAGAAAACAACAACCAAAGTGTGCATTTGTGAAGGTAATCTCTCCTTACAGTAGTGATGTTGACTCCAATGATATTTGACGTACGTTCCTCCGGAGACCTGAATGCTTGCTACTCTGTCATAGAAGCCGTAAGACCACAGACTGGGGATGTCCTCATCACAAACCTCCATCTTACGGCCCTCAAAGTTTGCACACTCGTACAGGCAGATCTTATGATCCTGGGAATCCTGTATGGAAATAGAAACAGTTCAGATGTATGCTTACAGCAGACACTCCAGTAGGCAAAAAAAAAAAAAAGTGCATTATATGGTTTCTCAATAATTATCTCCAGCTCCTATAGATCCAAAGCTAAGCATAACTCAAGTTAAATAAAAATTCTAAAAAATTCTGAGCTAATCAACACTAAATATTGATTCATGTTATCTGATATACATCGGCCAAAGGAAATGTCCTATTCATTGAAAATCTTAAAAAAATAAATAAACCAGCCCAAATAGATAAACTTTATATTGCAATCTTCTCAACTGACATTATTCAACATGATTTAAACATGAACAAACTATCAACGTTAACATTAATTCACCATAGATAACATGAATATATTTTAACATACTGTATACTGCCTGCCAAAAAGCAAAAAGGGTCACTATTTTTTTTTACATTATTGGGTTGCATGCAGCAAAGAAAACATTATAGATCAAATAGAACTTGATATAACTTGATATAAGAACTGTCCAACACATTTTAAATCCAGGAAGGATAGTGCTGAACCATCAACTTTACAGGGGAAATGTGGTCAAAGATCACCTAAACACTTTGTGAAGTGTTTAAAAGTAAATTTCAAAAAGAAAAAGAATTTCAACACATAATGTGGCTAGGAATAAACATCTTTGTAGGCATAGGAAAATCACTTGTTAGTGAGGCCAGTCTGAAAAAAAGGTTTTAGTTTGCTAGAGAGCATAAAGCAGTGGAAAGAAATCATGTTGTCTGATGGGTCCCGATCGATCCCATTCCAGAGCGTCAAGGTGGGAAGGGAAGCACATGAAGTGATGCACCAATCATGCATAGTGACCACTGTACAAGCCTATATAAATAATAATAAAAAAACTTTCATTAACCATTATCATTTTTGTAATACTAGGTAAAGAAGCCTTTGCATTTTTTTTAAAAATTAAAAAAAATACAAAGTAACAACAAACTGAAATCTTCTAACATTGGCTGCAGGCCAAGGATGGTGAAGTTACTACATACTGAATATAAATCTCAAGTTATGTATATTTCACACACAAATAACCGGGTATGTAAATGACAACAAGCGGACATTCCCTTGCCCCGAATTTACCCACCATGCGGACTGGCCTGAGGGACATGAGACGATCACAGCGGTAACTATTGGACCAAGTGTCCCAACGAGGATACTCTCCCTTCTCCAACATGAACATCTCACCACGCATCTCCTGTTGTTCATAACCCACCCACCTGAAACCATGTAAAACACATTGCATACCCATGTACATACAACACAGTTTTTCACAAAAAAAAAAACAGTGCTGTTATGAAATATATATGAAGCCTGTAGAACAAAGAGCATGATTTGGTGTTTGGCCTAAAGCTCAATACAACATCCTGAAAATAAATGGCTTGACTACAGACTTACGGGCCACACTCGACTCTGATGGACCGCACACGATCAAAGCCCTTATCGCAGATATTGCGACACTCGCCGTTCAGCTCCATCCTGCGACCTTGGAAATTCTCACACTCATACAGATAGATCTACAGTACATATAATATTGATCAGATCTTTCAGGCTATATTATTTGGCACACACACTTTTTTTTTTCAATATATGTTATTGTGAAACTAACAAACTATACTAGTATAAAAAGTATTGATTTACTTTATATGTGTGCATCCCCATGGCAGAACGGCTCCCGATACTCCCCTGCACAGCAGTATGAGACATGACCAAGGCTGCGGACACCAAAGAGAAAGAGAGGTTAAAAGATTGCAAATATTGAAGAACTTTGATCATTTTGTCCCCTGATATAAAAATGGGAAAGTCTTTAGTAGCCATCAGTAAACATTGTAAGGTAGTAAAAAGTAGTAAACAACTGTTTTGATGAGAAAGTGATAGTCTTGAGGTAGCTTTAATAGAGTTCAATTCTCAATCAGTTGCAAAGAAAATTTGCAATTTTTCACGATTTTGGATAAATTGCATTACCAAGTGATTAAAGAAACCAAGTCTTTTCTTAAAGAAAGTAGAAATAAAACTATCAACACTAAACAGAATTGTACTTTTTTCCCCACTGTTTTGCATTTTGCAGACGTCCAGATCTCATTTGATCTCATTATGCATTTGAGCAGTTGAGGGTTCAGGGTCCCAACAGTGACAACTTGGTCGTGCTGGGGTTTAGAACTGCAACCTTCTGATCTGTAGTCCCATGTCTTATCCACTATGCTACACCTGACCCCATTCCTAAATCATTTTCAAAATCAAGCATAAAACAAAAAAGCAAAAAAACTAAAACAAAACAAATCAAAAGACAAGCAAGCAAAAAAAAAATAAATCAAACCAAACAAAAAAAACAAAACAAACAAACAAACAACAACAAAAAACATGGGTAATCTATCAAGAAGCCATTTTTCAATGATTTTTTTTCTTTCTAAAAATTTCTTTGCAGTCACATGAACATTTTAATGCTACAGTAACATCATCCAAAGACATCATCCAAGTTTATGCATGATTAAATAGATGAAGTCTTGTTTGCACTAATAAATCTACATTTGATAAAGGATTAAATATAAAACATACCAAGAATAGCAGAGTTCAACTGGTAAAGATTTAGATAGCTATTGTAAAACGAACGAACAAACAAACAAACAAACAAACAAACATTTCCTGTATATTTATATCTTACTTTAAATTATAAATGAACTGGAATCACTTTTTGAACTGTGCATTCAGCACCTTAAATGGTGTAAAATGATGAGTTTCCCATATTATTATACAAGTTTAATCACATGAAAGGTATCATTTTAACCCGCTCCCACTCCTTTCCTACATCTCACCAAAAACTGCAGTCAAGAAGAGAGTGATGGAATGTAAGAGAGTTGCTGGCAGAGGAAAAGATGGCAAGGCTCAAATGAAGCTCTAGTTCCAGGCAGAGGAATGGTTATATATACAAATACACCCCAGTGATGCCACTGAGCCAGAATGCCACCATGCTATTGGATAAAAGTGTTGGCTTTTAGGACCTGACCTTGCTGACTGTGTTAGATGCTTTGTTCCAGGACTCAGCTAGACACCCACCACTGTCAGCAAAAACCTGGCCCATGCCATAATTCCCACCCTCACCTCCCTCCCTATATCACTTTATCCCTTCACCCCCCTCCCCTTCTCTAGGATTGAGTGCAATGTGCTAGTCTCAGCTCACTCAGTGATGTTATGTGTTATTATGTGTGCTGGTGGAATGTTAGCATTTTTTTAACTTCTGGTTTTCTGACCTTGGAAATAGAAAATCCAGGACACTATGATTTGATCAAATTATTAGATAAGAATCATTTTTAATCACTGGTTCATATGATTCACTTCCATATAATTACATATATGTTGTTCCAATGAAAAATGACCAAAAAGCATCTGACACTCATCTTATAATTTAGCAAAATGCACCTAATTATTGCTCATGAAATTAAATGCGCTTATTTACATCTCACTTGTTTTGTTACCCTCAAGCAGCTTATTTTGCCTAAAATCAAAAGAGTGGGCAGGACATAGATGTTGAATGGGCTTTTGCATGTGTATGCATGTGTGTTTGTGTGTGTAGAGGTGGGGGGGGGTAGGTTTGTGTATGTGTGTGTGTTAGCATTTATGTGTGGGAGTACGTAAGAGCGGGAGGTCAGTTGAAGCACTGCGTGTCTGAAGGTTAAGAGTGACGAACAAAAGGTTCTCAGCTTGTTGCTTGTTGTTCAGAATTATTCCGTATTGTTTTGAGTTCTGTAAATGTTCTAAATGCTCGCTCATTGACCAGCTTTATTTGCATTAGTAATGAATGGTAATGTAACTGTGATACAGGTAATATTATTGTGAGAATGATCCCAGACTCTCTCACAGCGGATGTGAGTCCTTCACCTGACAAAACTGTCATGTGTAAAACAATGTATGTAAGCGATTGGCCTGGCAGGCAGTGGGCACGGTGCCCTCTTGGCAGCTGGTAATGTGGGCTGTGTAAAGCCAGTGGCTCAGGTGTGAACAATGAAGCCTGGAGCAAAGTGCTGACCGTTGATTGGCCTGTGGCCTAGCTTTCCTTTCAGCCAAGCCATGTATAAATAGATCCCAGTCTGAGGTCAGGACACTGTTGTGTGGAGCCTTGACAGCTATTTGTAAGAGATCAGGTAAGCTGTGCATCTCAGTCTTATCAGTCTTAGCCACTTGTTTCATTTTTGTTCTGACTTGCAAAAATCATGCATACATCTTTAAACACACTTGACCACATACTGCACATTGCACAGTCCATTTAACAAACTGTTAACATGTTAGTTGAGTAAGTCCATTTAACAAACTGTGTGCAAGCGACCAGAACATCATAAAGAAATAGAATTATATACTGTAATTATACAGTAATAATAAACAATTGTTAATTAAGAAATTAGGGTATAATTATTAACCTTTAACCCTATTGTACGGCTGTATGTCTGTGTGCGATTCTCAGGCCACTCACACAGCCTTGAGATATTTTCAAGCATGGCTCAGACTAACCCAACGCCAACAGGACCATGGAAGGTGAGTATGTTGTGACCGTGCAGATCCAGTATACTGAATTAAAAACAGACTTTACATTTTTCACAACCATCATCATTACAGATCACAGTATACGACCAGGAGAACTTCCAGGGCAAGCACATGGACTTCACTTCCTCCTGCAAGAACATCATGGAGTGTGGAATTGACAATGTTCGTTCACTGAAGGTGGAATGTGGAGCGTAAGTCTCAGCCATGTTGTCTTAGCTGTGAGACAATAAAAAATGGACACTTGCATTGATATTTGCTTTCTATCTAGACTATAGAGATAGCTGTTGCTGTTTGAAGATAATTTGTATATAATGTTTTGTGTGTGTGTGTGTGTTTGGGTAGCTGGGTGGGTTATGAGCACTCCAGCTTTTGTGGGCAACAGTTCATCTTGGAGAGAGGAGACTATCCTCGCTGGGATGCATGGAGTGGCAGCAACGCCTACCATATCGAGAGACTGATGTCCTTCCGCCCAATATGCTGTGCTGTGAGTCTCATTTCCTGTTCCTATAATAAATAGCTGATCTGTTCATCATTCAAAACGGTTATCTGACATATCAGCAGAATAAAATGTTACATGTGTTGGATTTGCACATGCGTGAACATTAAAATTTGTGCTGATATTTGCAGAATCATAAGGATTCAAAGATTGTAGTGTTTGAGCGGGAGAATTTCATTGGGCGCCAGTGGGAGATAAATGATGACTACCCCTCTCTTCAGGCCATGGGCTGGCCCAACAATGAGATTGGATCCATGCAGGTCCAAAGTGGGGCGTAAGTATCGTGTTCTGCCTTAATCTCTGTTTTTTTTTCTTTGATTAATTCCTCTCATTTTGAGTTGAGTGCATAACCTTATGACTAAACCAAAGAATGTAATTTTATTAAATCAGTTTAAATTTTTATGAAGACATGTGAGGTTTAATATATCTTTATTATCACATAAAAAAAAGCTAAATTAGTGTGTGTTAAGCTATTATGTGTTAAACAATCACCAAGAAGTCATTCCAAAAGCTCACATACTGTATATTGGGAGGGTTTTTTGGTCATTAGGCCTGAAATCCAAACAGAAGGATTGCCTTTTAGAGCAATTCTTAATTTGAAACTGCTTTAACTAGTTTCCACACCCAGAAAACCAGACCAGTTTGTTTTTGTTGGTGAATCAGTTTACTGCTTTACCTCACTTCCCCTCTCATCTTATTCTAGATGGGTTTGCTACCAGTATCCTGGCTTCCGTGGCTACCAATATATCCTGGAGTGTGATCGCCACGGAGGCGAGTATAAACACTACCGGGAGTGGGGATCCCATGCTCACACCTTCCAGATGCAATCTCTTCGCAGAGTCCAGCAGTGAGGGCTGCTCTCTTCCTCCCTCTCTCGCTCACCCTCTTGCTTCCAAGCCAACCTCCACCTCCTTGCTCACTTCTTTATTCTCCCCCTCCTACTCATCTTCATCCTCTACCTCCTCCTCTCCGCTACACTTCCATTCCTGCTGTGAACAGACCAGTTATGGCACAGGCTTGAAATCTGGTGCAAAGTGTTAACAGTACTTTTTTTTTAATCACTATTGTTATTACAGAAAGATGGGACTAACATATCACCAGCATTCAGAAGCTGAGAATGAGGCAGTGATGGAAATTTCTTACTTATCATTGTGTGATCAGTGATAAAGTGAACAATAAAAGCATGAAGAGATAAAAATAAAATCTGTGTATGTCCTCAACAACCATGAAATAAATGACATGAAGATTTGTAGATTTGTTGTGAAAAAAGTAAAGAAAACAAAAAAGTGAAGATTTTAAAATTTCAGATTTTGAAATATGCCTAAACAAACTAAACAACAAAAACAAAAACAACAACAACAATGGCAACACTGCATTAAAATAGCTTTTCCATTATATCAATGCAATACATTATAACAATACAATAAACATCACATCCATTAATGCAATAATTGATTTGATAGTGTGATTATAAATAGGTTCCATCTATCACTGTTATATTGTAAAAAACAAACAAACATGCAATTTGTAACCAGGGAATTTATTATAGTTTTAACATGATTTTGTTAAGGATATCAACTGTTAACTGATGGAGACTTGAGAGCAAAACTGCTTACGGCAGTTGCAGTCATCATGGCAACTGTAGTTGTAAGTAACTGTGGCAGAAATGTTTGAATTAATTGTAGTCCAAGGCCATCTTCATGGTTTCCAAATGTTTCCTTAGGATGTCCATATGGAGTCATTCTCAGTAGTACTTGGTGACTACCAAGTGATCAGAACAATTAGAAATTGTAGGGTGGATCAGGCAGGTCTACTAAGCAGAAGAGGTCAGGATCATTGGCATTTTAGGGGTGGCATTATTTTTCCCCACTAATATTACTTGTACAATTAGATTAATAAATGTTTTCTAATTTTTAGTCTAATAAATATTCCTATAAATTATTTCATACCTTGTCTCTTGTTTGGGGTTTACCAACATCAGCTTTTTGCTATCTAATCAGGCTTTTCATATATATACTAGATTATGATGTGTGAATTTCAATGTATTGTCCTAGTTTATGGACAAACACACACACATTAGGACAATACATTGAAATTCACACAACAAAAAAAGTATTACGTGTGAAAAATCATATAGCGAGTCTCTGACTTACGAATGAGTTGCGTTCTAGGAGCATGTTCATAAGTTGGATTCGTTCTTAAGTCTGACAAAGTGAGACTTAGAGTTATATTGGATTGTGAACTCTGTGTCTTGTTGAGGATTTTTTTTCCGAAATTAGGATTACAGTAGTCACCTTCGGGACAGCCATACACGACAGCCATTTTCTATCATCGTGATTCCAGACTGATTCACTGAAACCGGTGAGGGCGTCTCATTTCTCTTGCATCCCCACATAGAATATACTAGACTTTGGACATTTTATACATTCACTTACACACTGAAAATATTGTATATAATTGTAAATATTGGTATCTGGTGCACTGCAGTGTCTGCAGGGCTACTTCTGCAATGTTCGTAGATCGTAGATCCATGGTCCTTTTGTATCTGCAGAAATTCGTAACTCAAATGTTCGTTAAGTCAGGGCTTACTGTATATACAGAGTCAGGTATATATATTACAAAAAAATAAAAATGTGTATAAATATTTTAATACCAAATTTATTGCTATATGTTACTGTATATATATATATATATATATATATATATATATATATATATATATATATATATATACTGTATATGATCATATTTATTAATATTATATGAATATAATCATACTATTTTTTATTTACTGAAGTATGTATAAATTTTTACACACATATACAGAGGGGTATAAAAAAATGTATGCACAGTTTAAAATAAAAAATATTAATAAAAAATAATAAAAAATATTCCCCCCCCCCTATGATGGTCACAACTTGTTAGCATCAACCATGGTGCGACTACTCACAGCTTTAGAGGAAACATAATACTACACACTGCTGCGGCCACACTTCAATTCGATTAAAAATAAAAATAAAGGGCCGTAGATAATAACTGTTTCAATGTGTATACATGTTTTGGGCGCTACACCACAAACATGTTGTCTAATTGTTGGGGAAAAGACGATTTAGGTGTGAAATACAAACAGCAAGCGCGCCATCCAGTGGCACAACAGGAAGGCTGAAGAAAAGGAACCCGGAAGTAAAGCGATGACGCCATTTCAAACGTTACAACACACCGCTGGAAAAACACATTCAACTTGTCGAAACACAGTGGAAGTTTGAACTTCAAATTTGACATTGAATCGCTTTATTAATTTTCCTGCAAACAGGAACCGGAAGCATACACTAGAATCATGCCTGTCGTGTTGGCGATAATAACAGCTGCTGTAACAGCATATGTACTTATTTACTATAACGTGTTTAGAGGAGGCACGTGCAGGAGTACAGCCAGGCTGAACGGGAGGACAGCTGTAGTCACAGGTGAGTTACTGTAAGAGTTACTGACACTACAAGCTGTACAATATGAACCAAATGCAACTAGGAATTTGAAAATTTTTTTTGCCTTTCCTCATTTTACCTGAAGTGTTGAGATCACTATTTAATCTGTCCCACTGTTATACCCTGTTTCACTATTCTACCCTGTCTCACTACTCTACCCTGTCCCACTGTTCTACCCTGTCCCACTATTCTACCCTGTCTCACTTTTCTAACCTGTCCCACTGTTATACCCTGTCCCACTATTCTACCCTGTCCCATTGTTATACCCTGTCCCACTGTTATACCCTGTCCCACTATTCTACCCTGTCTCACTGTTATACCCTGTCCCGCTGTTATACCCTGTCTCGCTATTCTACCCTGTCCCGCTATTCTACCCTGTCCCGCTATTCTACCCTGTCCCGCTATTCTACCCTGTCCCGCTATTCTACCCTGTCCCGCTATTCTACCCTGTCCCACTATTCTACCCTGTCTCCCACTATTCTACCCTGTCCCGCTGTTATACCCTGTCCCGCTATTCTAACCTGCCCCACTATTCTACCCTGTCCCACTATTCTACCCTGTCTCACTATTCTAACATGTCCTGCTGTTATACCCTGTCCCGCTGTTATACCCTGTCTCACTATTCTAACCTGCCCCACTGTTATACCCTGTCCCAGGTGCTAACACTGGCATTGGGAAGGCCACAGCCTTGGATTTGGCCAGGCGAGGTGCCAGGGTTATTCTGGCCTGCAGAAACAAGGAGAAAGCTGAGGCGGCTGTGTATGACATCAGAAAGGTAAAGTTATAACATGCTGTTCTGATTCTGTAAAACGCTGTTGAATGCGACATAATAACTATTTGTTTCTGTCTTTTATAGGAAACTGGTAACTCCGCTGTGCTGTTTATGCATCTGGACCTGGCCAGTCTTAAGTCTGTGCGTGATTTTGCTGACACATTTCTCAAGACCGAGCCCAGGCTGGACCTGCTCATCAACAATGCAGGTGACTTTTAGCAGGCCTGTCAGTTACTGAGGTGTCCAAGAGAATCACACACAAACTAGACTTTCTTGAATTGTTTAGTGCTCCCTCCTTGCAGCTCAAGGTTCTCTCTGATTTCATGTTTCCCCATGTTGGTGTGGGTTTCTTTGGCATTCTCTGGTTCCCTCCTCACAGTTCCAGGATCCCTGGTTCACAATTTTCATCATTTTAATATGCGTTTTTCTTTGGGTGTCAAGTCAGTTATGAATCATGATTATTTTGTGTGGCGATTCATGTATCGCCACACTGACTCCAAAATCAACTTTTAAGTTTATAATAGTGATGACCGGTCACTCGGACAGCAGTTTCAGTTTGATTGACCACGACAAGTGATCAGTCGATCAGCCTCAGATATAAATGATTCTCAACGACAGCTCAACCCGCAATCTCTTTGTCAAGTTGAGTTTTGAGACTTTGAAGGCGTTTGAGGCGGTAAAACGTTTTTTTTATAATCTTACAGGTGGTACACGCTGAACTATTTACACATGCTCAGTCCGTGTGGTAAGAGTGAATTATTTACAAAGTTTGTTTAAAAATTATACCGACAGCGGAAGACAGAAACGTGCTGCTCAATTAAATGTTAAACTTTTGCATTTAAAGTTATTTTGTACTCTTTAAATGCTGCGCTTGGTTTTTAAGTGAGAAAACTAATGTCATAAGGAATAGGCTACATTTAAATTGTAACAAAGTAGGGAATATCAAGTCAGGATGTTTATGAAAATTGTGATACTCATAGAATCAGAATCAAATAATCAAATCAGCACCTCGGTATTGTAATAATTTCATATTAGGAGGTATACAGAGTCAGCTAAAAATGTATACACACCTCAGAAAAATAAAAACGTGTACAATGTATTGCTACATGTTATACAGTACATTGATACATATTATATTAATATAATGTACAGTACACCATACTATTTTCGTGTGTGTATCTACTGTGTATATATACTTGTGTATAATTTTTCTCCTCAAGGACTGATTGCAGGAGGCAGAACTGAGGATGGCTTTGGCATGGTGTTTGGGGTTAACCATCTGGGCCACTTTCTTCTGACACTGCTGCTTCTGGATCGGCTAAAGGCATCTGGGCAGAGTCGAATCATCAATGTGTCAGCCTTGCTGCATCGCCTGGGCTCTGTGGACTTCAACATTCTCAACACACACAAGGATTTGGTGACAGGACAGTCACTGTGGCACTGCTTCATGGCTTACTGCCATAGCAAACTCTGTAATGTGCTGTTCACCCGAGAGCTGGCCAACCGTCTAGAGGGGAGCAGTGTGACCTGCTATAGCCTGCATCCTGGTTAGTAATCCAATTAGTTACATTCTACTGCTTATTGTGTATTTTTAAGCGTTGACTTACTTATGTGATGAGATGATAATAAGATCCATGTCATGCTCAGATTCATGTCACACCGTGGGACATGACCATATTATAGTTCTTTTCAGAACATAAATGTTTTTTTACGTTTAACATTTTTTAATTTTTTTTAACATTCATGTTTATTGCCTGGTTCTTTGTTGCTGAACCATGTGTGACATAATTAATTGTGTGAATTAACTGGTTCCTTGAATAGCTCATGCTTATTGCTTCTTTCGTCAAGTAGGTTTCTAAAAAAAAATGGAGGTCAGATTCATTGTGTTTTGCTTGGAATGACAGTGTAGCAGGTAGTGCCTTGTTTCAGTCCTCTGCCTTAGATCGGTCCATGTAGACCTTCACAAGTTTTAGTGTGGGTTTCATATGGGTCATTTGGACTCATCCCACCTCCTGAATTGGCTGTGCTAAATTGCCCCTTGGTGCAAATGAGTGTTTCGATGCGCATGGTTGCCTGTGATTGACTTGCATCTCATCCAGAGCGTTTTCCTGGCTACCAGTGTTCCCAGGACAGGCTCCAGATCCACCTTCACCAGTATAAAGTTGATATTAAAGTGGCTTTTTGGGGGTTTATGGAAAAAATGCTTTAGAAACATATTTACATAATGACAAATGTTTTTTAAAAAATGACAGCGACACAATAAAATTGAAACCAAATACAATAATCTCAGGGTTCACTGGGTTTGTGTTAATCAGATGTCATATCAGATTAAATATTTGTTAGTTAATCAGATGTCAAGCAACTTAAAAGTTGAGTAGCACCAGACTCACTGCAAATGTTCCCTCCATGTTTTACCTTTCAGGAGTAGTAGCTACAGAAATTGGCCGCAGTGTGAATATTTGGCTGAGGCTCCCGATGCTCATCTTCTCCAAGCTCTTCTTTCTGACCCCAGAAGGCGGAGCTCAGACCACACTCCACTGTGCCCTCCAGGAGGGCTTAGAGCCCCTGAGTGGCCGATACTTCTCCTCTTGCGCTCTAAGCGAAGTCATTGACATGGCTCGAGATGACGGGCTGGCAAAAAAGCTGTGGGAAATGAGCGAGACGATGTGTGGCCTTTCATGAGGGAGAGGTATGAAGACAAAAAAACTTCAGGAGAAAAAATGCTGCCAAGTTCCTTTTGAAAAAAGTATCCCAGTGGGTCACCATTGACCGCTGGGTGCTTACAGTAGGTGCCAGGGCAGCGATATTGTGTGATCATGTTCTGTACAATACATTGACACTGGTCAGTCAAAGAAAGCTTTAACATTAACAGCGTTTGTTATATTCCGGTCCATAGTGTGAAAAATTCCTGTTATTGGAATTTCCTGGAATTTGTCACTACAATAGGAATTCCTGTGAACAAGTATACCGTGGCAAATTTTGGATGAGTAAAATGTCATAACATTGTAACTCTCATGTACGGTAACAGTGCTAACTTTATAAATAACGTTTTTGCATTTTTACACACACATAGCAGTCAATTCAGTTTAAATAAAATAGTGCAAAAAAGAAAAAAAAAACTATAGTGAGCAAGAGTTTTATAGGTGTAAACATCATTTTGATAAGTGTGCTCAGACAAAAATGAACTGAGCTGATTGGTCCTGCCAGGAAACATATAATAACTCGTATGTCTATATTTTAGAAGAAGAATCTGAGGCTATCTTGTGCAGAGCGTCACCCAGACACCCAGACTAGACAGTTGAAAATTAGAGGAAAAAAAAAACACCTGGTCTTTTTTTCTAGTCTTCACCTGTCAAGCACATCACACATGTAACATTATCCTGCTGAAAGAAGCCATTGGTATTAGGTAAAACTGTTGCCATGGAGATGTGTACTAGGTCTGAATCTATGTTTAGCTATGGGGTACATGTCAAGTAACATCCTGATGAAGGCCGGGAACCTAGGTTTGCCCAGCAGAACATTCCCCAGAGCATCACGCTGCTTTTGTTGGCTTGCTTTTTTCCCCCATTGTGCATCCTGGTGCCATCCTAGGTCTTCTCCAGATAAGCAATGCATGCACAACTAATCTGTATGATGCAAAAGGAAATGTGATTTATCAGACCAGGCCATTTTTTTTTCCCATCGACCTATTTTTCAGTTTTAATGCTCATCTTAACATTGTACGTGCTTCTGTGGTGGACATGAGTCAGCATAGGCAGTCTGACCTACGCAGACCCATACGCAAAAAGGTTTGATTCACTGTGGTGTTCTGACTGTATATATAGCCAGCAATAACTATAAGCAGTTTGTTTCACATCACGCCACTTCTGTAGTATTGTACCAGATGGTATAGCCTATGCTACTCACATGCATCACTAGGCCTTATGTGCCCATGAACCTGTTGCCGGTTCATCGACAAATTTTGGTCGGTGCTAACCAATGCATACTGCTAACACCCCACTAGACCTGACATTTAGGAGATGCTCTGACTTCGTCGTCTAGCCATCATATTTTAGCTCATTCTATGTTTGTCCATTGTTCCTGTTCCCAACGCAGCATATATTTGTGTATGCATCCCTATATCAGTTTTGTATCTCCTAGGCTTTTTGTTACAGATGATATCGATGCATTGATTTGGCAGCCACATTTCGTGCATTTTACTCAGTTCCCTTCGCTAGGTGGCAGTAGCATGCCACTGAAACACTCCAGACCTTGCATTCTCATCAGCATGAGCACAAGGGCAACATAACTCTAATTACAAAGACTTCTGTCAAGATGACATCCATCTTTAAACAACACTGAGAATTTAAAATAATTTCCTGCAATTTTAGAAGAGTGTTTTTATTTTTAATCAGGTATGTTTTTTATGGTTTGATTTAATGTTCACTGACCTTTTCTTTTCTTTTCTTTTTTTCAAGGTTTAAAAAAAATTACGTCTTGAACAGTCATATAAGTTATACTGTGATTCATCAGCTTGGTTTAGTTATCATGTCCGGGTATTCATATTGTGGTTGGGATTGTTGCTCGGGAGAGCCGAGATTCAAGGCTGCAAGGGGGTCGATGAGAGTGAAAGGTGTATAGAGTGAAAGCCTTTCTCAGGCTCGTGTCTCTGGTATGAATAGGCTGTTGGTTATTGAGGCTACTTTATAACTAGAAGTTATTTTGTCATGTACAATTGACTGATCCATTGATTGATATACTAAGTGTTATGCTGTGTTTGACTTTTTCAATGCACTTTTTTTTTTTTTGACTCTTTGGCCTTTCACAGCTTTCTATAAAGAGACAAAGACAGTGCTGTTGAGTTTGAAGAGGACAGACCTTGAGAATCTTTCAGGGCTCTCATGCATCATATAAAAAAAATAAGAAATTCTTTTCAAAGGTTGAGTAATATCTCATTAAAATCTCATTGATTCTCAAAGACATGTACATCATGATGCTTAGGTTTATGAACGAAATGCTAGCAATACATCATTAGTGGTGAATTTCCTTGAGTTATTTTTATTATTAACAATTTTATTTTTAGTTTTTACTATTAATAAGAATATATTGTTTTATAAGGCATAAAAATGTCGAAAAACACACTAATAATGCTAAAAAAGAGATTTTCTAAAAAACATCTTGCAGTTTTAAAGATTAAGCATATACACATCTAACATGTAAAAAGCTGTTTTTAGTCAGTTTATAATAATTTCCAAAAATACATAAAAATGATATACTACATCACAATACACTTTCCTTAGTTAATATGTCACTGTATTAAATGATTATACTGTATATACAGTGTGTGTGTATATTATATATATCTTAGTTTATATATATGTATATCTTAAATCAAAGGTGAAGTACATATAAGTACATTACTAGATCATTATAAATTTTCCTGCTCTGCACACCGACTGTGAAGTTTGTCACCTGGAATAGCGATGCTTCTGCAGTTCCACTGAGCTAAGTTGAGTTTTTGTTTTTCAAAGTTAAAATTAGTTCATATTAAAAGATACTAACGATTTCGCTTAGTGGGACTGCAAAAGCTTTAGAATGTAAAGTGCATTACATGGAAGGAGGGTTGTGAAATTTGGCCCTGATTACTTACATTGTACCCCTGTCCTCCTATTAGAACTGTTACAGTTCCCTTGTCTTAGAGCTCAACAACATGATGTACAGTACAGTACAGTAGTACATCATTATGTTGTCCAGCTCTAAGTCATGGGGAACTGTAAAAGTTCTATCAAGCAACTCAATTCAGATAAAAACTAAACGCATTAGGTTTTGCACAGTTCTAAATGCTAATCTAAATTAGTGGACATACTATTTATTATACAGTACAGACCAAAAGTTTGGAGACACCTTCTCATTCAAAGAGGTTGAATTTGAATTATGGCAAGAAAAAAAGCAGCTAAGTGAAGAAAAAAAACGAGCGGCCATCATTACTTTAAGAAATGAAGGTCAGTCAGTCCGAAAAATTGGGAAACCTTTGAAAGGCTCCTCAAGTGCAGTCACAAAAACCATCAAGTGCTACAAAGAAACTGGCTCACATGCGGACCGCCCCAGGAAAGGAAGACCGAGAGTCACCTCTGCTGCGGAGGATAAGTTCATCCGAGTCACCAACCTCAGAAATCACAGGTTAACAGCAGCTCAGATCAGAGAGCAGGTCAATGCCACACAGAGTTCTAGCAGCAGACACATCTCTAGAACAACTGTGAAGAGGAGACTGTGTGAATCAGGCCTTCATGGTAGAATATCTGCTAGGAAACCACTGCTAAGGACAGGCAACAAGCAGAAGAGACTTGTTTGGGCTAAAGAACACAATAAAGAAAACTCTTTCAATGAGAAGGTGTGTCCAAACTTTTGGTCTGTACTGTATATATGATGGTACATAGAATGCTTGTTGTGGATATCGGTACTGAAAAGAAAATGGAAACGTTTGAACTAATTTCACTTTTAATGAGTATTTCATTAATATCCTGACATCCCCTTGATATCATTTGTGTTATTTAATGAAGGAATATTTGAGAAAAACTTGACACGTCTTGTTATATGTCTTTGTCTGCTTTACTTTGTCCCAAATTATACAAAATGTTGTTTTTCACTGTATACATTACAATAAAAGAAAAAAGATATTGCTTAACAATTATTCAAACACATTGATATTCCTTTCTCAGCATCGGGTGTTCAGATAAAGATATTGATATCATCAAATTATGGCCTTGCACAAGCTGAGAGAAAAAAAAAAAGCTGTTAAAGTTCTGAAAAATGCCTTAAAATGGTTTCTTCAGTTGGATGTTGCATGGGAATCAGTCTGCTCTGTGTGTGTCTCCATGCACTGTAAGTCAGCTGTTTGATTCGATATCTGGATGTGACATGTCGATAAGAGATGCCAGGTGTTTGCCTTGGATGCACTCCCAAGCTCATGGGCACAGTACTTAACCACTGGATTAGTGCATCAATTAGCAATCGCTGCATGAGAGAGCCCTGATTGATCGAGAATGCTGATGGTCAGGTGAATGTGAGGCAAGCTGGAACTTGTGTTTGCACAAATTAGCTGATGGTGTGTTTCCATGTACACTTCATCAGTGTATATCTACTGGACGCTATTGCATAGGTAGAAACTACACTATTCCCAACCCTAGTTTTGTTCCAATAAAACAAGTAAACAACAACAAAATCTTTATTTAATAATTTGCACTACAAAAATGGTGTACTGTTGAGGACCATAGCATATGTACTGTAACTGCGTGAAGGTTAAGGACTTTTTCTTATTTTTTTTTCTACCCGTCATTAGCAGTGGTTGGGCTAAAGATAAAAGTAGAGATAACCTAGGTTAAATATTACTCAAACTAAAGTAGACATCCCCCATTTACTTGTCAACTTGAGCATAAGGACATAAGTACCTTAAAATTTACTTAAGTATTAAAAGTTCTGAGCCTTTATTAGCTCACAGCCTTTTTTTTTTTTAAATAGAAAAATCTCTCTCTCTTTTCCATCCACTGGAAAAGTGCAGTTTTTGTCTGTCTGCAACCAGCTCTACTTCGGATTTTAAACACCTGTAATGTTATTAAGCGTCACAAGGGAAACGCAATTATGCCCAATTCTCAGCAGATGGCGAAATTCCCACAAATACTACACACCACTTTGGTTATGTAATGCAATGCCATGCATAAATGTAATGAGGTATAAGTACAGCTATTTGTTTTTTGCATGTACAGTAGTGGAGTAAAAGTAACATGTATCATCTAATAAAACTACTCAAGTAAAGTTCAGATAGGTGAAATATGGACTTAGTACAGTAAAGAAGTTAATTCAACTAGTTACCTTCCACCACTGGTCATTAGACTTATCGACTTCATGCAGCTGACTAAATGGAGATGAGCTTGAAATACTAAAGTCATAGTGTGCAGTTTAAGCGAACTTTTGATACGCGTGTGCACACTGTGTGCATATTGTATTTTTAGTATATTCGATAACATTAAAAGTAAAATGTCTTCAGGTTGGAACAGTTGAAAAGTTTTAGAGCTCCAGGGTTTCTTTTTCAATCCTGAGCTCATGTTAATGGTTGTTTGGTTCAAAAGGTTTGCATGGGTTTCCTTCATGTTCCTTTCATCTTGCTAAAAATATGCTTCGGAGGTGGATTGCCGATGATAAACTGCTGGCTGTGTGCGCGTGTGTACATGTGTTTGCACGCATGTGATGATGCACTGTCTCATCCGGGGTGTTCCCAGACTCCAGATCCTCTTCTAACGAAAACGAATTTACGGTGTAAGCTGTAGCATCAGATGCCACTGAATGCCATTTGATCTTATCCAGCTTAATGCTCAACTTAATGTAACACACACATATATACAGTACACAGCTTGTAGTACACAGTAATATGATCATAGTTATAAAAGAGGTTGTCAATAGACATATTGTTTCTATATGATGTTGCATGAGATGGTAGATGATCAGGTGGTGATGCTGTATGCTTTGAACGGATGAGAGGGGAAATGAGGCTGCTGCTGAAGTTGTTTCATAAACAACCACATTTTTACATGGTCTCTTCAGGCACTTTGCAGCCTGTCTTGTTCTTACCTCATTTGATTTAACAGGAAGAAATGAAGGGTAGCTCTTTTGGAAGATTTTATCCAGTTCAATATAGTTGCACATTCTCCTGGACTTTGGTTCATATTTTTTAATACACAAGATCATTAGGTATGCCGCTTCCTCCTGCAGGATACGGCTATGGCGTTAGTCTGTGCAGTGGATAAATGTCCCATGACGTACCTCTGTGTGTAAAAGGTGTTGAGGGTCTGATGTCTGCAGGGCCATGAAGTCTCTCATGGTGCCGTAACACTTTAGGTGTGGGGAAGTGTAATAGGCAGAGCTGCTGATTGCTTGTGTACTGTATGCATGTGTATGTTTGATGGGAATAGATCGGAGGTGATGACAATTTCGAGGCTTCAGATGCAGTTTATTAAACACTTTCTGCCTTGCTTTCTCATGGCACACTTGATGGAAATGCCAGTTAAAGTCTGTAAATAGAAGTTTCCTTTGGGTCATGTTATTTCCACAGGTGCAATTAGCATCTCCATCTGCTAATCTGTGATTAATAACGTTTACAAATACACTGGCGCACTCCTGAGAGCAACTCTCACCTTCCATTCTTTCTGCGCTCGCTCTTACTCTCCTGTGTAAATGGACAGCTGATTTCTCCAATGTCCCTTTATTAGTTGTGAGGGAGAGTCAAGATGCTCCTTTTTCTTTTTTTTTTCTTTCCCGGGGAGTGGGGTGTCATTGTACATACAGAGCGACTGAGTGATTGATGATGTTGGCACAATCCGTGTTCGAGGGAAGCTGGTGGAATAATGCAAAGTCATTTTGTTACCTGTTTCTGTTGCTCACCATTGGGTTTATTTCTTTATCACACTTGTGTCAGGTTTGTCAGTGTGCAAGTTGTTTTAAAGTGGCAGATGAATTATTTGTGGTACTTTGAGGAAAAGTGGGTTCTGATGCAAGGAACGTTTAACATCACGGCTGCATTGCAGTTGCTGGATATCATAATGATAACATGAGTATATTAAGGTGGAACGTATAGTACGTGCTAATGTTTCTCTGATTGGACAAGCAACAAAATGGATGGAAAATATGTGGAAATAATATTTAACTATTTCTGCAAATGTTTGGCCTACATGAAGTTTTGGATATTTATTGTTCCTTATTGTTTCAAAAGTAGGGTTAAAGGAAAAAAAAAAAAAAGGATATTGTTTTACATTATTTGCAGTATTTGCTCCTGGTGATGATACTGTTACTGTTTTTGAACAACTCTCTGTTTTTTTTTCTTCTTTTTTCTATTCTATGATCTAAATTGCCACTGCAACAACGGTCAGCTCTGTATTTTATTCTCAAATCCGAGTTTCTTCCCTGTGTACGGGGCGATGTCACATCAACATGGCTGCACACATCACAGGTTGCGGACAAAACCCGAACATTGCGTCGGAAACGACATCATTCTGATCGGCGAATTATCGCTTAGGTGCAGTGCTGAAATGATAGATTTGTTCATCTGACTTGAATCTCTGAAGTGATATTGGAATCTTTTGCTACACGTCCTCAGTGAGGTGCTGCCTCTTCCATTCATTCATGTTAACTAAATTAATGGAGAAAATCCCCCAGCATTAGTTAAAGATAAACTGTATTCATTCTGTATTCGGCTCATAGCACGCAATGAACCGAACTGTAAACAGTACGAATTCAAATATGCATACCGTTACACTCATAGAATAAATGAAAAACTAACTTTATGCCTCATTTAAAAAAAACAAAGCAAGTTCGGACTCTCCCTTCACTACTTATGCTCACTACATAATGCCACTGTGCACGCTTTGTAGTGCACTGTATGACCCCCTTTCCCGCAATTTGTGCTTCAAGAAATTCAGGAAGATATGACAAAATATGGAAAATATATGTTTGGATGAATTTGTCTTCATAGAAGTAAGGAACATATTTTATAGTCAAACGTTTGTAAAGGATTAAACTTATTATTATTTTTTTGAAAGGAAATCTCTCCTTTCTTAGACTAGTGATGCCACCTATGAGTCATGCCCTATTACAGTATATAGTAAGTCACAACAAGGATAAAATACACTGTGTACTGTAACAGGCTGACACTGCAGCTGAAATACTCCTCAGATAATGCCTGTTTTAATACCTGGAATTCCCTTCATTTCACCCCTTTTCCAAATCTGCTGTTTCAGTGTTTATGTAAATGAACAACTGCTGAGCCACACCCAAAAAGAGAAAACTGAGCAATAAGCTGTGGGAGGTATTGTCTTGGTATTGTCGGTAAGCTGTGGGAGGTATTGTCTCATACTGTATGAGGTCACATTAGGGGAGAAATCTAATTGGCTGGTTTGAGTTCTTGCCAATACAAAAAAAAAAATGTTTGTGTGTGCGCGCACATACACTCGTGCAGGAGACCCTCTGGCTCTAAAAGTGACTACAAATAAAATTTACCATAATATTTCCCCTTTAACTATTTTGTTGCTTTGTGGTTTGCAAAAGACCTCCCTTATTTTGTGATGATGTGCTGGCTTTAATTACACTCTCGCTCTTCTTCTGTTTCTGTCTCGAACAGGCTTATACCCAGAAGAGCCAATTTATGTTAGTTTTCTTTAAAAAAAAAAAAAAAAACTTAATGAACATACATTCAGTCACACTATTTAGGTAAATGAGCCCATTTTGCATGTCTGGCAATTTAGTGTAATTTCGCGAGGAAGCGTAGCTCGCTGTGTGCGCTGCAGTGTACTGCTGTGTCGGGTTGTGCAGAGAAAGCTGTCATTTCGACAGGAGCTGCAGCATTCAGCAATTGTTTAACTAATTGCCAATTAGCTACCTTGGAATAAAGTGCCATCCTTTGTTGTATTTTAGTGATTTGCTGGCTAACCAGTCATTACTGATGTGTTCTGGATGTTTACAAAAACATTAACGATGTGTTGCACAGGAGCGATTGTGCCTCCTCCCCCAAACAAAAAACAAAAAAACAAAACAAAACCTAAAACAACAACAACAACAAAAAAAAACACACCATCCCTGGAGGTGTCGTTTAAACCAGTGGAGGAGAATGGTGTATATCATTTTGCTGTGAGGTACATTAGTGTTTGTACATGGAGAGGAAAAGGCAGTGGGTGAGTGTGTGT
The DNA here is from genome assembly GCA_030347435.1 of Clarias fuscus. Lineage (NCBI taxonomy): Eukaryota > Metazoa > Chordata > Actinopteri > Siluriformes > Clariidae > Clarias > Clarias fuscus. The sequence goes on from CM059218.1 coordinate 21,107,861, forward strand.
TACTAAACAAGTTATTCAATATAACAATTTTTTTTTAATGGATGTTTAAAAAAAAAAAGTCTTGATTTGTGATTATTATGATTTACTTATTTTCATTATTATTATTGTTATTATTATTAATTTATTATGATGGTGTCTAAAACGTTTTAGTGTAACCATCAAAATAGATACACATTAAAAAAAAAACGTGCATTTTCTTTCTATTTATGATAACATTGCCTGTTTACATTAACTATACACAACTAAATAAGAGGAAAGAATGAACAAGGTAGAGCGTGCACAATTACTGATTATATCCTGTGTGTAAAATGGAGAAAAGACATATTCAAAGCAGTCATTGTGTTGCACTAGGCCTTGATTCGCACCACAACGAATGAGCTGTTTATTGTTTTTTTTTTTTGTTTAAAATCAAATTCAAATTTTATTTGTCACATACACAATCATACACAGTACGATATGCAGTGAAATGCTTAGAGGATGTATGTGTTTGCATTTGTGAATTCTCCAGTACACATTAGGCCTAGATGGACAAATATCAACAAGACTCCGGCGTGGAGCTTCGGCAGTGGTGCTTTTGTGTTCTTTTCTCCGGGGGGCTAAATCTGTTAATTAATGAGAATGGTTAACTAACTCCTCTTGGCTCTGACAATCGCAAGAGCGTGCCAAAGCAGTGGCACAGACAGATGTGTGAGCCAGTCGTACGGAAAACAAACCCGACACCGGGCCGCTCCCGCAATGCGAAATGTGCGGCAAGTCATGTCTGTTAAACTTCTCCTGCCACTCGGTGTCTTCCCTGTAATTTGCTGTTAATCAGCTGTAATTGTGGCAGCTGCCGTGCTCTCACTCGTTGGGTCAGTGTGTCTCGCTGTGCCCACTCAGCCACAAGTGCCTTTATTTATAGGACGAATGCGATTCAGTTCGAGTCATCAAAGTAGGAAATCCTTAAGCACATGTGTACATGGGACGTAAGGGGTGACCCAGCTGAGGCATGTACGGAGAGGCCGCGTGGCCCATCTCATGTCGAGAGGAAAGCTCAGGCTCAGGTAGGGATGTAATTGGGTTTGTGTATTACTCAGGGCTCTTCAGCTGCTCGGGACTCAGAGCTGTATGCTTGTTGGCAGGCCCCTCACAGCTGAGCCTCTCGATTGTGACCCTAAACCTCAGCTAATACCAGAGAAACCCTGAGAGCTGCTTGTAGATCTGGAATTTAGATGATGTTTGTTTTGAGGTTTTGATCATGGGTCAGCCTGACTGATTGGCTTCGGGATCCTTGTAGATATTTGTGCGCATATGCTGCTGTTTACTTTTGAAAAAGGAGGAATGATGGACACGAGAGTCAACGCTAGTGTTAAACATATATGTGCACGTGTGTGTGTGTATATGTGTATATATATATATATATATATATATATATATATATATATACATACATACAGGGTGGGCCATTTATATGGATACACCTTAATAAAATGGGAATGGTTGATGATATTAACGTCCTGTTTGTGGCACATTAGTATATGTGAGGGGGCAAACTTTTCAAGATGGGTGGTGACCATGGTGGCCATTTGGAAGTCGGCCATCTTGGATCCAACTTTAGTTTTTTTCAATAGGAAGAGGGTCATGTGACACATCAAACTTATTGGGAATTTCACAAGAAAAACAATGGTGTGCTTGGTTTTAACGTAAGTTTCTCTTTGTTCACAGCCTATTGACATGTTGAAGAGGTTAACACGTGATGAGCGGATCGAAATTGTGTTGATATCTGGTGAACGCAGTAACCGGGTCATTGCAGCAGATTTCAATGCAAGACACCCTACGAGACCACCCATCTCCCATGCTACAGTTAGCAAACTGCTTGCTAACTTTCGTTAAACTGGTTCAGTATTTGTATATATAATTTAGACTTCAAACTAAGCACAGACTCAACAAGTGCTCGCTGGGGAGTGCACTGCTGCCCTTTCTGTGCTGCTGTCTCTTCTCCGGAGCAGGCAGTAGAGTCGTCAATATCGACTGCTGGCCATTGATCAGCTCTATTGATCAGGATGGGCAGCGGGGCCAAGGGAGGGAAAGGCCTGCTGATCCTCATCGCAGCAATTGTTTAGGGTCACTGACAAATCCAATTGCCTATCAGGGAGCGATCATGGGAACAAACGGCTGATGTCGATGCTAGGGCCGTGCCCTGTGGTAGCTGTCACTCAGCATTACTCCTGATGTGTGTGTGTGTGTATGTTCGGATGTGAGCAGGGTGATGCCAGGGGAACGGCACGCAACTGCCTTTTTTCTGCTCTACTATATTCAGTTCAGTTTTATTTGTGAACTTCATTTAACAGTACGCCATGTTCACAAACAGCTGTGCAGAAATCTGGATGTAGATTTCTTTTTCTTCGGATAGTGGAGTTAAATCATTACATAACCCTGTTCTAACGGTAATATTGGTATTGAAATGATCTTCCTATATATTTATCCTTATAGACGTGGTAGCTATTTCATTCAAGTTGAGGATACGGAATTCTACACATCACTGGCTTTCACATGGTCGCTGAGATTCAGCTTTTGCTTTTCTGTTTTGTCTCACAAACGGGTGCAAAGCCCGGGAAAAACCATGAAAGCCCCTCTAGACAGTGCCTAAACACACCAGCAAAGTGGCCTATAGCAGAGCAGAGCTTCATTGAGGCTGGCTTGCTTTGCCTGGCTGCTCGGGGTGACAGACGCAACACCTGGCTGCCGGGGTTCCCAATCAAAAGTGTGACTCGGGGCACTTTGCTAACTAATTATGGAAAACAGGAGCAACCTCGCTTCATCCAGCCCCCCCCCCCCCTTTCAACACCCCAGTGCCTCTTTTTTGGGGGGTGTGTCTTTGATAAGGCTTGCTCTCTTGTCAACAAGCATGTATTTAATTAGTGTTGATTGTTGTTAGCGTGTTCAATAGTTATTAATTAGGCCTGGGAGGGGCCCTTTACTTGATTGCTTGCCTGGAGCAGTGACATCTTGTGTTGTTTCACACTCAGTCATTCTAAACTATAAATGTGAGGACCATAAGAACAGGATTTGTGTGCATTCATTCTTTTTTTTTTTTTTTTTTTGTCGTTAACTGCTGTCAGATAGTTTCCCATAGATTTAAAAAAGGCCGGCACAATACAGTTTGACAAAATTGATTTGCATCCATTGCCAGTGCTGCAATTTGGAACTTACCCCCTGTTCCCTTGGCATGAGCATCACAGCATGCCCATCTGTTTACTATCTATGAAAGTGATAATACTATCAACATTATGGCTTTGCATAATACACTTCTCTATGCACTTCACACCTAGAAAGTCTGCTACCCTGAGCCGAGATGATCAGCCCAGGTGCACATTTCTGCAGAGGAAAGGATGAGTATTGGTAGAAAATTAGTTCTATATGTATGTATTTTTTTCTTCTTCTTTACAATATATGTGGCAGAGTAGGTCTAAAAATATAATTTTCTGTCTGTGTGCACCAGGAATTGTCTTGGGGTTCATTCGAAACTTCTGCTGTGGGGTGCATTTCCCGCTGTTCAGCTGAGCATATACTCTCATTCGAAGGCGGCACGAGCAGCTCTGCCTATTAAAATGTAAATTCCCTCTCGGTGCACCAGGCCCAGACTGTGGAACTCAGCGGGTGAAGAGAGGTGTGTGTGTGTGTGTGTGTGTGTGTGTGTGTGTGTGTGTGTGTGTAAATGTGATTGTGTGTTTTGTGAACCCATTTTCTAGCATGGTTTATTTTTGGAAGGGCAAAATGTGACAGTAAGACTCGCATTCAGAATTTTTCCATATGTGTGTGTTAATTAATGCAATATGAACTGGTGAAATGGGTTACGTATGGACGTTCGGTGCAAATATTAACCACAAGATATTGTTAAATACTAGGATGTGATGTAGGCATTCTTGGTAATATTTTAAATCTTTAGCATCGCTGGCATGGATGTCATGGTGACGGTGCTTTAACTAAAAATGATGAAATAATATTTGTTTAAAAATGTTACTGATGCCAGATTAAAAAGAAGACAAAACACAGTTTTGGTTCAGCGTTAAAGAAGTAATGCATGGATATTTGTATGGTTTGTGTGAATGTGTGTTTTCCGGTGGTACAGTGACTTTGTTTAAATAAAACATTATTATTATTATAATGTTTTATTATTTTATTTATTTAATAATAATAATAATAATAATAAATCATGTTCTTGTACTACACTCATGTCAAGTATAATCCAATGGTAGTTTTACATAATAAATGGTAATAATTTGGGACACGGTCAAGTTTTTCTGATTGGAGCTACATAACACATTCATAGAAGGAAAGTGCTCCAGAATTTATAAAGGGCTTATGTACAAACGGTTAAGACGATGGATGCTTAATGTAGTGCTTGAGTTTGTTATTACATGTACATTACTTAAATAGATTCATTATCTCATGCTGAAGATTCCTGTTCATTCTGTCACATTAAAACAGTACAATAATTATTACTTTGGTTTGAGAGCATGAAAATTGTATGTTCAGCTGACGTGGGATGAGATATAAAGTATAGTTTTAAAATATGTGTACATAGTGCATCACAGCAGTGACAAATACATTTAAAGTTGATTATTACTTTTGTAAAAATAAATCTTAATAAATAAATACTCTTTCTTAATAAATACATGAAGCATATACTGTAGTACTTCATAGTTGTTTTGATTTTCCTTCAAGGTAAGATAAATGATGGGTTAATGTAAAGAGGATTCACTAAAGTGTCATGATCGAAACACCCACATAAATAACTTGTACATTTACAGGGTGCAGCAGAGGTCTCTATACATAAAGGAGCCAGCAGCATGATTTTTGTGTGCCTTTGTCAGTGAATCTGAATGGACATCTCCTTCTCCTTTGGTCCACAGTTCTTCCAGGCTTTTTTTTCCCCCTTTTCTTTTGCTAATAAGTATGGCAGCACTGTTGTGTGCAATGTATTTGAAATGTTTTCAAACTGTTAAACTTCATCGTAACCTTGAAACAGCTTTCCAAAAACTTTGTTAATTTCTCAAACGTTATAGATCGATAGATAAATGGATCTATAGGTTTATATAATTACAGATTATTTTTAGTCTCAACCAGACGTTCCTTCTCCCCTAACATAATAAAAATATTAATGTTATAATTTTTGACCTAAGGCATACATAAATCTTACAGGCTCGCTTTATAAAAGGTTTATTCATCACTTCCTTCTGATTGTGTTATAACAGTTCAGTGTGGGCATATATATATATATATATATATATATAACAGGTTTGAAAGTGCTTCCAAAAAGTTGTCTCTCCACAAAAGGCCACTAGGTGGAGCTGTGATCTTTTTGTAAATGCAGTAGTGTGCGTGTGTGTGCACGGGTGTATAACCTGGGATTGTATATTTCTTATTCGGGTAGGTAATATGCTATGTGCAAGTGGACAAGAGCATTTCTGAGACCAACTTGATAATTAGAAATAATAGAGCATATAGCGAAAGGCCCAACACAGAATTAATCGATTTCCCTTGTCGGGTTAATGTATGACGGGGATTCGTGGTGCAACTAAATCAAGAATCATTGCACTGGCTTCAATGAAAAATACATTAAACGATTCTAAAGTTGAGAAAAACATGGGTTTTTAATAGCAGCTCATTGGTCATGTTGTCCTTCCTTTCTGATATTTCAGCACATATTATTCAGCAAATGCAGCTATTCATATGGAGGAGTACTGAAAAGGGTGTCAGTCCTTTTAAACCTGTTGTTCCTTGGCTCTTAGGCTGTATTTGATGTCTTACGCTTGTACTGACCCTTTTCTCCTGAGCTTGAAGTGGTATGATTGACTGTTTCTAGCTCTGGGAGATTGGTGGTATTATAGCTGCTTTTTTACTGCTAACAGGTACTGGATATTAAAGAAAGAATCAGGCAATACATTGTAACTTAATTTTATGGTGTTTTTCTCTCAGTAAATAAACATAAACCAGAAAATTTACCTGCCTCTTGATACCAATTCAATCTGCTAAAGCTAACCATTTAACTGTCCTACATGCATAGGTCTTTGTTGAGAAATGGCCAGAATAATGTATGAGCTCTTTGAAATGAATTGTTGTCAATTGTTTCAGAATAATTGGCATTGATTTGGCAGTTAGAATCTGATTTAGGCAAGGTCTTTTAAAGCTGCTAAGAGTTAAAGTCCGGCTTTAAGTGTTACCGCTTTTCCTCTTACTTGGGTGGTAATTAACCCATGAATATATATTTCTGTGGTATAATAAGTTGGGCAGAGAGAGATATGTTAATATTTTATAGTATATTGTTTGAAACCCAATCATCGTACTGAGTTTTATAATAATTCCTTAGCATCAGGATTCATAATTGTCCATGGTCTAATGGTTTTTCTGCTTGGTCTATGACCTTGAGCAGAAGATTGTCCAAGAGGAGACATGGCCACTCAGCACATCAGAAATCAACACAGCAATTAATGGCACATTAGGTGCATATGTGCATGCAGTCTTCTCTGATCTTATAGAAACAGGCAGAAGCACCATGCAGTGAGATATAGGGAAATAATTCATCTAAAGAAATTTAAGAAAAAATAGATGTAAAGGTTTGTTATATTGTTTAAAATGATTTTGAAACTTTGAGTTTTTTGCAAGTCATTACAGTACGTTTGGCGCATTGGTACAACAGAGTGATTCATGCTCATTAAACAGCCTTGTACTGACTAAATAAGTCAATCTTTGATATCAAATGCTCAACTTATTTTTTGGCTAATCATCCACTTTGGAATAGGTATCTCAAAAAACATTTTTTTTCTTTTCTTTTTCTTTATCATTGCAAGTGTGATATTAATGTTTTATAAAGGCTATGAAAAGACAATCCTTTAAGAAATAGCATAGCAAGACCTTGTTTATATATATATATATATATATATATATATATATATATAAAATATATAATATATATAAAACTGAATTTTACTCGTTTTAATAGCTTGCGAACTTATTTGTATACCTTTTTTGAAGGGGAGAATGGACTTCATAACTATGACCTTGTAACTTAATAATTAAACTAGTACAGGTAACATACATCAAGGTGGCTTGATTAAAGGCTATACAATTTTTATAATGTCAGTAAGTGGTTAAAGTTTTAAACTGTCATTGGTTTTAGTATGAAGGGCATCATGGCATTGTCAGCTGTCAGAATGTTCAGTTTCTGAAGTACAGTATGTACTGTATACTGGGTAGTAGTTTGAAAATGTTCTAGACTGTTCAGATACTGTCGGAGATGCTGTAAGAGCAGAAAAAGCTACAAGGAACTCAAGATGAACCTGGACCAGAAGAATGATAAGAAAAAAATGTAAATAAACTGAAGTTTGAAGAAAACCTTCAGATTGCCTCGAAAAATCTGCTTTACACACTGATGGGTAGACTATACAGTACAGTATATCCAGTGGAGCTCTAGTCACAGTTAGAATATGACTGGATGAGGAAGAGTAATGTGGGATTATTAAATATACTCTGTTATACAACGGTTTAGATTTATGGGAAGAAAAACATTTAGCGGGCTGAAATATCATTTTCGTGTTTATAATTAGAAAGAAGCCTTGTTGTGTTGGATGAAATGTTAGAAAGTAATGAGAGCAAGTGTGTGTTAACGTACAAAACGTAATGTTAAGATTAGCTAGGTTGTTTAGTATGGAGGACTAGCTGTAGGAGGTCGTATGTAGTATAATGTTTGGTTGCAGTTAGGGCTTAGTGTTTTGAAATCTTGAATGTTGCTGGGATGAGAGCTGTAGGAGGTGCAGTATCACAAAATAGTGAAGTAGAGAGCAGATAGGGATGGGATGATATGTTTTCTTGTTAAGATTTGATAAAATTTCCAAGTGATGCAATAAAAAAGTTACAACATGGAGTACAACTTGAAAATTTTTCAATTTTTCCGGCACTAGTTTCATAGAATTTATAAGGAAGAAAGTGCAAGTTCCTCAAACCCTCCATCCATCCATCCATCCATCCATCCATCCATCCATCCTTCCATCCATCCTTCCATCCATCCATCCTTCCATCCATCCAGTCTGGTTTTAATGAAATGGCTGTAGCTTAATATATCTTTTTGAATCCTGCATTCTTCACTACCAAAAATGATGGGCTGCCAAGTGTAGTGTTCATACGACTGCATTACATACTATCCAAAACAGAAAATCAGAGTTTCCTCCAGTCTCTGATTGGGTGGTTTTGTGTCATTTGTCATGCCGTGTCAATCAAAGTGAGCACATGGATCCCTTGGTAAGAACACACTACACACGTGACAGAGTTTGATTGAATGAAAAGCCTGTTAATGTAATGTTCACAAAATTGGCGTTCAGGCCACAAGACCTGTGTTCAGTTATCTTAATAACAAACCAGTTGCTAATGTAAAGGAGATAGATATATAGGAAGATACATATTGTAGTATAGTTTTCCTATTATAGTTTATAGTACCCCCCCATCACTAATTATAGATATTATAGAACAGTAGTAAAAAAAAACAGATGTCTTGATGTCTTTCAATGGTATTAAATTTCTATGAAATATAATGGCTATTGGCTATGGCAAAACAACTGGCAAAAGTAAATCATTTATGATTACGTTTAAAGAGGGGAATTACAGGTGAATTACATAGTTACACAACACCAGATAATTTATTTTGATTCAAGATTTAAAAAAGATTATTGCAACCTTTTATATTTCAATGTTTCTCATTTTATGTGACATTATATACAGGCAACTTGTTTGACTTGTAGTTTACATTCAAGTAACATTATGTTCAAGAGGCTAATTACTGTAAGTATGTTACAATAAATGTAGCAACTTTGAGATGTTGGGTTGTGATTACCACCACAAGAAATCCCAGACACCTAGGCTATTATTCTTTTCTATTGATGGTTGGTATTCCTTATGGTTCTTCTATGCAATTCTGTTTTGACTGAAATAAATGGATCATTTTGGTGGATGTTTTTAATTTGAACATTTTTCCAGGTCATCTGTTCATGTTGCTGAAATTTAAACCCATCAAAATGATAACCTTTCCCCTTAACAGTGTGTGTGTGTGTTTTTAAACCAAAGTAGTTTGTAGTCCAAACTCAAAAAAACGTTTTACTTTAAATTTCATTCTAACAAACAGTTTCACAATTAAATGTGCGAACTGATCTTGAAATCAGACAGCTTTATTTTAAGCACGTCACTCTGCTGTTTGACACGGGAATAACATGTACAAGCTCACACTTCCACCAATGGAAGTTTAAAAAACTGAAATGTTGACCCCTTTTCAGGTGGACAGAAACTGTAGACATCACACTAAATAACCCATTTTTCTGTTTAAGTAATGTCTTGAGTGCAGCTGGATTGTAGCATCATAATTTAGAAAGAAGACTCAAAAATATATTTTAAGTAATAAGGTGTCATTTTAACAAATAACAGATTGGCCTGTTTTTTTTGGGGGGGAAAAGGTTTTCATTCTGTCCCAGCTAGTAAAGCCTTTAAGAAATTGAACATCCAAAACAGAAAAAAAGATGAGACTGAATAGCTATTTTCAAGCCTTTTGAACCAGGAGTTCAAGTATCGTTGTTTGGGGCTCTTGTTAAATGGCGGGCCGCAAATACTGTTGTTATTGCTGATTGAAAAACTACAAGGACTCTCATAAAAGCTGGAAAAAAATAAATAAAACACTGTGCAGTCCTTCTTGTTGAAATGTTCTCAGACATTTGCAGTTCATGGTAGTATAACACAATTACTTTACAAACAGAAATATATACTTTATATTTACAGTACTCTGTAAAAAGTATTGATCTAGCATTTATGACTTCATATGAAAGGGAATAATGTAGATTAAATGAAAAAAAAAAAAAAAAAAGGGAACAAGTGTTTTATTGTGACAGGCTCTAAAGTGCCTAAAGATACATTTGACAATTTGGTTGTTTATGTAACAACCTCAGCAGCGACCTCATTTCCGCTCTCATTTGCTCCAACCACTCTGCATTCAGCATCATCAGTCTAGTAATCACCATCCGTACCTGTTTCTCTCCTGGTTCATGCCTTAAGATGGTTTTTATGCTTGAATGATTCCTAGTTCAAACCAAAAAGCATTTCTCTAAAACGTGTCAGGTACAGGGATTGGACTGAACATGAGAGCCAAAAACTTGGCAAAAGAGAAAGCCAAAAAGGTCCTTTAAGAATCTGTTCATTCAAGCCTGGCACTTTTGTAGCAAAATATGAAGAAATGAGGGGGGCTCAAACTTTTGCACAGTATTGTATATGAATAAGATCATGTCCCAGAAACAGTATTTTTTATTGACTGTATCTTTTCAAACTTTTTCACAACTGTGTGTGTGTATGTATGTGTGTGTGTGTGTGTGTGTGTGTGTGTGAATAAAATTCAAAATGACATTTCTGTAGTTATATGATCACTTCATAATATAACTTTATAGTTCGACTGTTGACAAATACAATGTGAGCTAACATTATTTGATGGTAAGATATCGTTAAAATCATCTACTTCAATTAAACAAAATGATATATATATTTTTGGGAACATTTGAATAGTTAGATTTTAATTCTTACATAATTATTTTTTTACAATGTACTTAAAGCTACCTGAACAATTAATGTTCCTTTTAGTTAATTATAAATTACCTCATGCTGCCTCGGTAACATTATCTCTGATTATCAGCTAGTATTGGAGTCAAGGTAATTAACCCTGCCTTTGATATTTTATTTATCACTCATGATATCAAAAGGTCTTATTATTACTGTATGTTTTATTCTAGGAACGCTGCTTTCACACAGAACAACTTGTGATGTCTATGAGCATGCAATAATATATTCTTTCTACTCACCAGTAAAAGGCAAGGCAGGATGCTGGTCAGCATTTTAACCCAATCTCATAGGATGCAGTGCTGAGTTTCTATATTGATCCAAATTGGGTTATTTGATTTGGTTTGTGTTTTGTGAGTGCATTTATTCCACTGTATGACACCGTACAGCATATTATAAATGTACAGATTTTTTTATAATTGTTACAAATCAGTTTTGGTGGTGTGTAGTTTTGTAATTTGAAAAACAAAAGTTACTTTAAATATTAATTTGTGTATGCTTTGAAATATTTGTACTTCATTTTTTCTTTCTTACTAATTCTGCCGAACTTTTCTTTGCATTTGGCTTCCAGCCACTATTTTTAAAAAATTTTTTTATTCCCCATCTCTATTTTCCTCACGGCAAAAATAATTTCGATTGAAGTTGAAAGCAGAGTGTTCAATGACAGCACAGGAAGACAAGCAAATAATAATTTCTATCTAAACAGCCAACGTTGAACAATATTGGTTCTGAGAAAAAAAAAAAGAAAAAAAAACACAAAGGAACCGGCCAGTGTTTGTTTACTCAGACATTATTCATGCTTATATTCCCAGGAAACCATTGAATATTTCTGGCATGTTATTTCCAAGAGTGATTTTAACACCAGTTTGAGGTGATTTCTACAGAATAGCTCTCAATAATGATCTAAAACTCTAGCCGTTTTCTTTTCCTTACACTACGTGCGATGCTTGAATCTCTCTACGGATTTCGGGCCTCTCTATAATCTCTGCTTTTCTCCTTTCTAACACGCAGACGTGTGCTTAAATAAAGGAGACGAGACTCTTGGCGTCTCGGCGCAGTTAAAGACATCGTGATTTATCCGTGCTTTAATTCGGATGTCCTCCGTTGTTTGCAGCTTGCGGAAGGTTACCTGCTGACAGTAATTTCTGTGGTTTGTGTGGATTCTGCTGGCTAATAGCGCTCTCTTTTACTATGTGTTTAGCCTCAGTACGACAGGAGGAAGTAGGAAATAAACAGCAGTTCCTATTTACCCTGCCAATTTCGCTTGACGCTGCACGGTGTATTGAAATGAACTGGGCTGTTTTCTAATACCGTTGAAAGGCAGGGGCCGGCAGTGGCAGAGATAGATTGTAACAGGCAATTACGGAGGTCCAGCCTCTGATTAGGGAGCTGCCCGCTCGTCCAGTCAACCTGACTGCCGCCTCTTATCATGATGAGGCTGAGATTGCTCCAGACATGGTTTGATTGCTTTTAGACATATTTACTAAAACTAACCCCACTGCCAGGTTTACAGCTTTCCTGCTTGCATCCTGCACAGATTACATTTGTTTCCCCTGTTCTTTGTCTTTTCCTTTTGCTTTTAAAAAGAAATCCTTATAGCAGAACATAAGTGAGCATATTACTTAGTTTCCATGCCAACTAACATAGATCAACACCATGTGCACATGCAAAATACACTGACATAATAAATGAGTTAGGTGATCTAAAACTAAGACGCTTTACAAATTATGTTACAATACCTATAGTTGCTGTAGGTGTAAATGAATTCAGTTTCAGAGAAAACGTCCGGTAGGTAATGAACAAAAAAAAAAAGAAGAAATTTTGTCACCTGAATCGAATCTAATGTGAACTTTATTAAAATTGACAAGTAATTATTTTAAACAAGCATTTGTTGGAAAATATTTTCTAAATATGTATATAGGTTTATGTCAGTTGTCATAAACGGCTTATGTACTGTAATACTTATGTAGATGTCTAGTAGCACTATAAACACCTTAGGCAAATTCTAAAAGCTAAAAAGACATTTCTAGCCCTAAAATCGTATAAAACCGTAGTGCTCACACTCACTTAACCATGACCTGTCATGCTGTTCGGGTGACGTGTTTTAGCTCTGCGATTGTTGCATTTGAGACTCGTTTATGATAAACTTCTCCTTTTTAAACTTGTGCGCTTGAGGCTAAATCAGTTACGAACGGTTGCGATCATAAAGAGCATAAAGGCACTTCCTGTTGAAGGCAGAGTAACAAAAAAACGAGGGGAAAATGACTTTGAAATGGGAAATGTAATTTTGCTGTTGTTGCTTTTTTAGCCTCCCTCTATCACATATTTGATTTAACCCCGGTAGTTGTTCTTGTAGATATTATCTCGTGGATATCATCCACATAAAACAATACCTGACTGCAAGCAAGCCGTGGACTGCTCGAGCATGTCCATAATGAGAAGTCATATAGCTGATGATACGGAGACTTTTTCCCCGAGTGAATGAAAGTGCAAACACTGTCATCACCATTAAGGAACATGCAGACAAATGATGTATCAACTGCAGACTGTTGTTCAAAGCGCACTGTCCACTCGTGGTGAAAGTGCACCGTGGTCAGCATGAATCAAATCGAGCTGTGCCTTGGAGTGCTGCTCCATTAACTACAATATCCATTCACACCCTGCTAAGGCACTGTGCTGGACCGAAAAAATAAAACCAACATAACATTTATGATGTTCTCAATATGTTTATAGACTCTGACCAAAATACTCAGCATGTACTGTATGTATCTTCTGCTTACATGATGGTCTGTGTTTAGAATAGATACAGTACATGCAAGACAATTCTCAATGGAGATGGATCAAATGGAGGAATGAGCAGCTCGCAGATTTCATTTTCTTATCGCATTACACCGGGATGCTGTTAAATGCTTCTTAAATTTCACCACTGACCCTAACCCTGAGCCGAGCCACTCGATAGGAGTCCAGTAACCATGAATGAATACTGTACGTGGAGCAGTCCTACAATCTCAGCATATAAAGCCTCATGCCCTGATCTCTGCTGTGTGTCTACTGCCAACTAAATTAGTCTTGAGCTTTTTTTTCTTTTTTTTTTTCTTGCACCACTAGTCCTACAAGTAAAAAAAGAACATTTAAATGGCTTGTCTCTGATGACATTAAATTCTTATAATACTGGGTTGCTGTTGGACCTTCAGCATGTGAAGGGGAGCACTCAGACCCTGTGACCCTCTGCTCACTTAGCAAACATGACCGAAGAATGGTTTCATATTGATGTCCAAACTCACCTTGTGCACTGAAGTTCGTAACACGTCTTAATTAACACTTAATCACCAGAGGCCGCCTTGATCCAAGTCTTGTACTGTAACATCTCTTGTTTTTAAATGGCTCTCATCTTGACTTTACAATTCAAATCAAACTGAATAGTTTGGATTAAAAAGTATATGCATTGCAGCATTTTCATGCAACAAAAGAGGAGTTCTGCACAGGCATTTTTTTTGGCGATTTTATAAGCATAATACAAATCCTTAGCTTTTAGCCTCAGAGCATGGTCAAGGCAGCATGCACACACACACACACACTGGACATCATAGCGACAGTATCTTGGTATTTTGAATCTATTTAAAAAAAAAAGAAAAAAAAAAACATTTCACACAATAGGCATAGAACTCACTCCAGCATGAATACAATGCGGAATAAATGAGATTAGCTTCTTTATACTACGAGGGACGTTTAAGTCAAACAGGGACTTTTGATTGTGCAGAATAACAGAACACAGTTACGAGAATAAAAGCTATCTTTATTTCTCTATATACTCCCCTGATAGACTTCTCCCATAGTTTCAGTAGTGCTGTGAAACATGTGTACTGTAAATAGCCTGGAGGGAGGCCATGACTGTATGCGGGATGCAGCAATAATTTCCAGCTAAGTTCCTTTAATGTGCAAGTGGTGGTTGTGAATTATTGTGTGTACAGTTCACACAGACAGATTCATCTCTTCCACAAGTTGGTGACAAGTTATCTGTCGATTTTCAAGGATCAGGTGCTCCTTGGGTTTACTGAATCCAAATCCATGATGGAGTCACCATTTTATACTTTGTACAGTACATCACAGTTTATACGTTTATTTTGTAAATTCTGTTTCTGTATAATTTAATTTTCTAATTTTTTTTTAACTTATTTATTTATTTATATTTTGTAACTAAATTCCCAGCGTAAATCTTTATTTTATTCCAAATTCTACAGTATATTTAGTTTCATTTTATTTTCCTAGTGTAATATTTTCATTTGTAGTGTACAGTAATTTTTCTATTTTTTAGGTCACAGACAGTCATATACAGAAAGCAGTTGACTTTATATCATTCTGTTTGTTGTGTATATGACAAATCTCATTTGCATTTGAAAACTGTAATGTTCACAGGGATCGTCATTCATGGACATACAGCCTTCTTTAAAATGTTAGCACAAATCAAATGGTTTACTAAGAGTCTCAACACAAGTCCCACTTTGATTTGTACAGAAACATCCCTTGTAAATATATAGGAGGGTTAAAGAAAATCAAGAGTAGTAGAAAAATCAAGATTCGCTTTTTATCTTTCTTTCATAATTTGGTACAATTTTCATTACAAATTATATTATTGACAAGAACATGAGTTCTTTGGAGAATCTTTGGAATATTTGCATGACTTCCAGAGTTTCTTATTACTTTTTGCTGTAATCAGAGTAAGCATTTGAAATGGCATGGGCACCATGAGCATGAGGAAAATCTTATGATCCATTTTTAACTCAAGTTCATCTCCATGCCGTTTGATCACATGGTTCAATAGAAGAGATCAGAAGAAAAATCTGATCTGAACAAATCTACCTATTATATCGCAGAAATGAAACAGAGAAGGTAAATGCCATCTGCCCTCTTTAACATACATGAGCTCATAGATGCCCTTGATTGGCTCGTCTTGCTGTGATTGACATTTCTCCTGACCTGACAGCGTGGTCAGAAAATGGATATGCTCAAGGAAATCGTGTGAGCATATTTGGAGATGCAAAATCTTTGTCCATGTTTAAAACATGCCATGAGATGGAAGTTGCGTGTGGGAATGGGGACAGAGGTGTTAAGGAGGGGGATTAAATAATAATAGGTAGTCATTTGCATTTGTTAGAAAAGCATGAGCTAATCTTGAAATAATGGAAAGTGTGTTTCTTTTCCTGCAGTATTTGAAGTTTGCCTGAAGTTTGTCACAGAGTTGGATTTCTTCTGTGTTCTCTGTGTGATATTGCGCTGTCAGATTGGGAAGCATGTGACAGCTGGGGTCTGGAAGATGACGATTGGACTGATTACGAGACAAGATGGCAGAAAGTGAGTCTAGAGATGGTGAGAGTCTAGATGAGGGTGGCTGGAGCAGTGTTGGGAGACTGAAAAATTTATAACGGCAGGTAAAGATGAGGACTGATACAGAGAGAAAGTCATGGAATGACATATGTATAACTGGTGTTATTCTTCTATAATGTATAGTTGAAATAAATTTTCTGCCAAATGTCATGAATGGAAATGAATTTTACAACGTTACACATGTGGATGGTGTTTCATGTTGAAGACGGAAGATTTTCAATTAAGAAGCTTCTTAGTTTTAATGTCTGTTTATATAAAATATGTATATAAAATATAATTTACAAAATATTACTATACATTTTTGAGGCATCATTCAATGCATCATGATGGTCATTGTTCTTTAATGAAACTCACAATCATCTTTTCGGATGCAGTGCTTTTATGTAATTAATGTTTTTTTATGAATTTTTTTTTTGAAACATGCAGAAAGATTTCGTAAAATCTCCATATTGATGCAACATGAGGCATGCACGGTTTTATTGCTTGATGCATTAACTGACTTGGCAGTAACCGCTATAACTAGAAAGGTATTTAAATGTTTATGGCACATCTATGAATCTCTCCTTAGAGTGGAAAATAGGACGAGTCTGCAGTGGCCCTTAAATAAATGCCAAATGAAAAACATGGAATCTTTTGCAAGGCATCTAAATGGATGGGTTGAAGGTAACACTGATGGCCCACTTGAGAGAGAATGAGTCTGCTCTTTTAAAAGATAATAGTAATAGCACATCGATTCAGGCATGGGACTGTGTGCTGCCGTGATTGCTTAGTCTCAAGTAACGGAATCAGACCAGGTTTGAGTCATTTCAACCACATCTAATTACATTTCTACCAACTAACCTGTGTTCAGTGGATATAGATATCAGGCATGCCGGGAGATGTGCGAGTCTAACTGGGTCTGAATGTTTATCTTATCCTAATTACTAAAACTCTGTAGAAAGAAACTGAATTCAATACAACAGCACTCCCTCTTGTGTGATATTGCTTAATTATTCAATCTCGACTGCCTAGTCACGATTGAGGAACAGTATATATGTGTGTGTGTGTGTGTGTATTATGAAGCCTTGCCAGTGTGTCTTAGTTTTATAATGGGTAAATTTTACGACCATTTTTTTTTTTTACTGGAATATGGGAATGAAATTGTAAAAATGTAGGTCTTGCAAAATAAACATATTATTTATGTATTTATTTATTTATTTATTTATTTATGTCAAACATTTTTTGGTCAAAAACATTAAAAACAACCAGAAAAACATGCGATTATATGTATCTGTGCTATTCTTTACCTAGGTATACATAAAAAAAAAAAAATTAAATAAAACACAGTTCGTCATATCGCCTACTGTATGTTGTACTGAAAAAAAGAAAATGTCACTCTATACTGCACAGTCCTGAGCCCTCAATATATATATATATATATATTTTTTAATTGTCTAGAGTTTTTTTAGTGGCTACATGAGGTTACTTGTTTTTGTGTGTTTGTGGGAGTGGGAGAGTTGAGGCAACTAATGTCATTACAAAATATTGGATGCAGGTACGATCAAGAATAACATAAAAATAATAACAAAATCTACACTCATAAAACATGTGCAGTGCTAATTGAGGCCATATATGAACTCATTTGAGTTAGAACAAGAATTCACAGACGAGATTCTTTACGCTGGGTTAAAATCAGAGCATACACAGTTCTAGATAAACGTACAGTATTTGGAGCACTGAAGTATAAACAGTTGAATATTCTCATTTGTAGCATAGAATGCACTACCAGTAACATTATGTTGAATGCAAACATTGAAGGATTAACGTGAAAAGCAGGCCAGCTGAATTGGTCCAGGAAAGCTGAGCAGGTTGCCTGGTTAGAATAATCTGCATAAAAATGCCTGCTGTGGAAGCCGGGCTTTGACAGAGAAGCCCACCTGAATGACATTTACAAATTACCCCACCAAAAGTGCTCCATCCCCTGACCCATGTGCCTGTGTTCTGCACCCGGTGAGATTTGCCAGCATTTTGTCATATAATTATAGTAAATCCCCTGAAAATACACCCCCCCTCCCATTTCACCCTAGCCCAACCCCTCCCCCCCCCCCATCACACACACACATGCACACACACTTGTGCGCCCTGCTCTCCCTCTCGCTCTCAGACTCACACACACAAAGCCGCACTGAATAGTGCTCCTCTTGAAAAGCTTGGGGGATTCAAACCGCCAAAAAATAAAATAAGAAGTGGGAGGAGGAAGAGAGAGTGGGTCTGAGGAAGGATTGAGCCAGGATCTTTTACCGTTAATCATTCCTATGGTTATAAAGTGAAGTAAAAGAACTAAAATAAGACAACATTGCAGATTTTGCTTATTATGTAAAAACTGTTGCGTTTCCATAGATACAAACAAACAGCAGAAGATGGAAAACTGACATCAGGCCAGGATGTTGAGTCTATACATTTTTAAATCAAAGACTCCGACCTGAAAGCCCTCACCATATAGATAACATTTTTATCTCGTTGTAGTGGCAACCTGGTGGTGCTGGGCTTCGAACCCAGAACCTTCTGATCACCAGTCCACACTCACTCTCAGAAAGTCTTTCTTTTTTTATATACTGTAGGCTTTGTTCTTTTACCCTTATTCTCCATGTGTGTATGTCTAGCATATTCAGCAGGGAGTGAGTATATGTGCATGTGATGGAGGAAAAAGAGCGACTCGGTGACTGAGAAGTACATTTGATTGCGTGCAAGACAGAAATTAAAAGGATAATGTAATTGAACAACTTTAAAGTGCTGTGGCTGTTTCATGTACTCCTGCGGAATGGACGTAATTTGAGTGGTGTTATCCATCCGAGCGTGGCTGCGCTGAAGGTCAGCTGTCTGCTGTGAGGTACATGCAGAAAATGTAAAACGAGGTTTTCACCCTTTTCTGCTCTGTTCCCTCTGCCCGCTTCGCTGTCTCCGTCCCACGCTAGACGTTTGCGTGAAATCATCACATTAGTAAGCGCTGACATGATAGAAACGTGGCACTGGATTTGTCAGAAATGGCTTTTAAAATGTTTTTTTTTATTTTGCTTCCGAAAGTTCCTTAGAGTCAAGCTTGAAAAAGCCGTCAGTTGTGCTCTAGGGGGGGGGGGGGGGGGGAAGGAATAATTATTTTCTGTCTTTAGTTTGTCCAGAATTGATGTAATTAAGATATACAGTGATAGCTGAGATATTCAAATGTACCCTGAGTTAAAAAAAAGAAAAAAGAAAGAAGCTCTTATTACAATATATGGCTCAGTTAGGCCAACATTAATTTTACTCTATAACCTTCGATTAGCCTGTGTGTAAGGCTGTTACTCTACATTAATCATTCCAACGGCCAATCTTTTTTGACCACTGGGCTTTTGTACAGGAACAAACTCACCCTGCTGCCAGTGGCTTAGTTTTCATCTGCTCTTAGGGAGCCTTAAACAAAGTAATGAGAATACATTGCGAGTGCGGCTTTCGGGTCTTAATATGCAGGGCGAGTCATTGGCATTTATGTGTGCAATGTATCACTGTACCTCTCTGGCCCTTTAAGTCCATTGAATGGCACTCAGAATGAGGTTACTGCATGCACAAGGTAAACAAGATCACCCTGAGAGACAGAAGCTTTTAAACTAGAGAAAAACGGGAGATGGAAGAACAAAACTATTTCTTCTTCATTAGATAGGAGTCAAAAGCAAAGTAGATAGGACGTCGCGCAAGGGTGGGACTGTCAGCTGGGCTTTGTCGCCATACAGTCTATGTACAACACACACAAACACACATACACACACACCAACTATTGTGCATAATATACATAAGCATGGTTATCTGAGGGTTGCTTATACCAAGGCTCAAAAATGCATGCCGTTTTTTCTTTCTTTTTTTTTTTTTTTTTTTTTAGATGTTCAAGTAGACATGCACTGATCATTTACAATGCAAGTAATACTTTAAATACTTTTAATTGAAAAGCAGTAACTTTTAAATTTGCTTAATACAAACAAAAATACAAAAAAGTTTTGCTTATTAGTGGTCAGTTAGAGCTTCTTTAACCAAGCACAGAACATTCGTTAACTAGCAACGTTTTCATTCCTCTCTTAAATATTACCCTGTACGATAATAACAAACTAGTTGAATACTGACAGTATATTAATAATAGTGTATCATTTAATAGTGTCCAGATCCCTTCCTGGAATTCTTAATCACAGAGATGAATCGCTGTGAGCTTTGGTTGCCCGGCTACATGAAGAATGGGAAATGATAATAGCATAGTTTACAAGAATTTGTGCCATTCATAAGATCCTTATTGTATAAGTTAAAAATGTTTTTCAAACATACAGTTTTATGGTTTTTATACCAATTATCATGAAAAATATTTACAGATTTTTAAGAAAGAAGCAGTAGATTCATTTCATTTTGATTTTGTTTGAATGAAAGGTACTGTATAAACTCTAACCCGGTCTCTAACACTGACTGTAACATTTCTCTTGAGGTGTACGAAAAAAAGAAAAGAAAAAAAAAAAAAGCACAGACTTGCACTAGTGGTACAACAGCATCTCATCATGAACTGTAATAGCTTTTAATGCCAAAAAATTTAGGACTGCAGGGAAATCATCTTTTATCCCCAGTTCATTTAATCTTTTCCTCAAAACATTGTTTGAATGCTTCTGGTATGTCTCACATTGATGTAGTTAAACGCTTTGATCGAAATCTTTTCTCAAACTGACTGGCTTTTTTCCTCAGGATGAAAAACACGAAAGCTGCTTTGCTGACAAAATGTTTTTTTTTTTTTTTTTTTTTTTTACATCAAAAGTTTCATTAATTATTTCATCAGGTGCGGTGCACGTGTTGGGGAAAGGGTTGAAGCGAGATGGAGGACTGAGAAGCAGAGAAGCCCAGCTCCAGGGGTTTCTGGAGTGCCTAGTTAGGGCCCAGGAGGGAAACGGCGCCAGTGAGAGAGAGAGAATGAAGGGGAATATAATATGAAAATGGAAATGTAAATGTGGGGGAAGCGGTGAGTGGTTTTTCCAGCTGGTCTAATCTTGTGTCCGCGGGCCGGTGATAGCGATCACTAACAGGAGGTCCTTTGAAATGCAGAGCGGCTCTGTGTGTAAATTGGAGCCACCGTGATGGTGCGACAAGATGACACGTGGAGCCATGACCCTCTCGCCTTAACGGGGGCAAACCCAGCAAAGGTAAATCTTGCACATCAGACAATTTCATTTTCAGCACAGAGGGGATGAGTCGCACAATGACAGGATCTTTTTAAATGATAATACCCCCTCTGAGGCATAGCATTATTTAGGACTTTTTTAAAACCCACATGTGAAGTCCAAATCAGTGGGGAAGCAGGAGACCTAAACATTGAACTGATATATTGCTTCATTCTACTCCAAGCTGTTTTGGATATTGTTTTATTTTACATTTCTGCCTCTTTTTGTAAACTCTCCGTGCCTCTCGGTCGCCTCTACAAACCCATAAGCACATACTGTATGTGTAATCCATTGATCCGATCCTTTCTTGCGTTATGCCTCGTGTGATGGTTTTGCATATGGCACTTTGTAGCAGATCCCCTCAGAGCCACTCTATTTCATGGCAGCTCACGATATAACGTGTTACTTGTAAGCATGCTTATCCGTGTATTTCACACTGGTGTATGTTCATCCACACACAAGCAGCAAGTCTTTTAGCAACAGTAGTGCAACTTACTGATATTGAGAAGGCAGTGCAATCCTCTCCCCTGACTTCTGCTGCTCCAAAATCTTGTAACTACTGGTTCAGCATTTCAATACGCATCAATGGGCTGAGTATTAGAACTTAGTACTGTACATTTTGAATTTTTCTTGGTTAACATCAGTAGGACATTTTACTATCTAACTACTTCATCCCTATTTGAGTGCAGTTACTGTTTGTACTGGAGTGTGATGTAGCTGAGGTTGAGGAACTATCAAAGCCAAAAGTCATACACCATGCTGTCATGTATTTCGAGCACGTTTCAGTCTTTTACATTTAGGCCACACCCACTTCTGGCTTAAATCTGAATACATATACAGATATGACAATTTGGAACATTAAAGATTCGAGATACAGATGGTGCAATACACCCCAAGTGTATGAGTGCCATCTAGCAGAGCATTAAAATAAATTTATTATATAAAATAGAGTCCACCTAAAAAAAATTAATCAGATCCTGTCATACTGTGTATATATAACATACTGAATACCTTTTAGTTTATGCACCTGATCATATCGCATATAATTCATCTGTCTAAAAAGTTAACATTCATTTAAAAAAATATTTTTCTTACGTGCATATTCCTATTAATGCACAATATACAGTAAGATATGATAAGAACAAATACCCATTAAACTTAATGAATCTTAACTTAGTAAAACATGGAGAAAAATGCATTTTTTGTTACATCCATATTTCTATTAATGCACAATATACGATATAATAAGAACAAATAATCATTCATCTTTTTTTGGAAAAGATGTGAATAACTTGCCCAGCATCAGAGCATTTCCTCTACATCATACTAATAGCATGGGAGACTTTCTTGTTGCAAGAATGTTAATTGCAGTGAGTCTCAAGTAGGCTTTTATTGTCATTCCGATCATATACAGTACAACGAAAGAGTGTTCCTCCAAGACCAAGGTGCTTCATACATGCAACATAAATTTACAACATAAATTAACAGACCTAGCTAGCTAACTAAGAGACCTAATTAGCTGACTAGCTTAGACATGACAGATGTACAACTTTCTAAACAAAAAGAGACAACATAAAGTGCACATGCAAATGTGCAAACAGAGCCAATTGTATATATGGTGATATTTATTAGCAAGGCACTAGTGCTCTATCATTGAAAAAAGTCAGTTCATATATATTTTTTATAGAATATTTACAATGTTCAATTATCTACCAATAAGAAATAACAAGGTTACAACCTTTCTTGATACAAGAATATACAAACTAGAAAACCTTATACAGTTAGTTGTTAGAGTGATTGTCAATGTAACCAAATGAAATACTGAAGAAAAAAAATGTGTTGTACTCTAACTGGGACTTTTGATTGCGCAGAATAACAGAACCCAGTTATAAGATTAAACACTACCTTTATTTTTCTATAGAATCCTCTGCTACACTAATGCACTTTACCTAGTGTTTCACTAGTGCTTGATGCCATCAAGGTAGAAAGTTTTCATTTCAGGACCATCTTTAATGTCCTTTTTCCTTTAATGGTTTGGTCACCAAAGTCATTGAGTTTTTAAAGGACAGTGCATGACCTCATGCTGCCCATTGCACCACTTGCACATTACAGGAACTCAGGTTGGAGTTTTTTTTTTTTTTTTTTTTTTTTGCCACACTTGGAGATCAATGTTTCAGATGTGGTGCAGGCAGTCAGGTCATAGCTGCTGTGAACTGAGAAAACTTGCTACCTTAATGGTATCCAAGCACTAGTGAAACACTAGGATATGTGCATTACTATAGCAGAGGATTATATAGAGAAATAAAGACAGTTTTTACTTTCAGTTTTAAAATCTTGCTTTCATTCGTGCTATTCTGCATCAAAAGTCCTGGTTTGACTTAAACACCCCTCATACTTTGTTGCTTAATTTATCATCAGCCATTCTACAGTCTCCAGATAAAGCAACCACTTATAAACAGCAGGCAATTATTCCACACTATAAATGCTGATGAAGTGTAAGACTTAATAAAGACAACACAAGCCCGGAGTAAACCGTTTCCTTAATTCCGAATAAAACGCCCCAGTCATAGTTAATGTCGTAGCTTTTCTGCACTGGAAATCATTTACAGTTCCTCAATTATGATGTGATCTGGTTATATGTACAGTATTATTAGTTGGCTTTCCATTCTTGGTCAGCTGATCCAGAATTCATGTAAGCTTCATGGGAACTATTGCTTGCCTCTACATCATGAATTGATGTGGCTGTTATGGAGTGAGCATTAAATAAACACTTTATGACAACATTTACTCCAGTGTTGTATCACCACGGTTACAAACAAAATATATTAACATAATAACACACACAATCAAAGGATGATTTGAGAAACTGGCTGGTGTGACACTGCAGTGCACGCTGCATACTAATGAGGCGCGCCTGCTCTGGACCGCTTCGTACCGGAGAGCCGAGAGGGATGAAAGAGATCGGCGTGGCATCCTCGGCGAACCCTGCCCTTCCCCCTGCCCGCTACCGCATGGTGATAGAAAGTGACACTGTGATTGTGTGTGAGGCTCCTCCGTGCTCAGATGAGGGTGTCACTTCTGCCTAGGCTGATTGCCACTTTCGCAGCACAACATGGAGGAGTTAAATTGAGGGAGAAAAGGTCAGAAGCCAGTGGTCATCTGCTCTCCTCTCTCCTAAATTACTTGTCCTCTCGGAGGGGAATGAAAACAGACAGGGCTGGGCCGGGCTGCCGAGCCGAGCCGATCCGGGAGCAGGTAGAGAGGAATGCAAACGAGATGGCGAGGATGAGGAGGATAGGCTAGATTGTGTGGACTGCGACACAGCGAGATAGGTCATCCCTGAAGGTCAAGCTGAGTTT
Source organism: Clarias fuscus (assembly GCA_030347435.1). NCBI lineage: Eukaryota > Metazoa > Chordata > Actinopteri > Siluriformes > Clariidae > Clarias > Clarias fuscus. The sequence goes on from CM059218.1 coordinate 21,132,432, forward strand.
TGCTGCATTTGACTGTTCGAATTCTCTTACAACGACACTGACAGGCAGAATTCCCATGACCTGTCAGCAGCACCATGCATATCCCACCATTCCAGCTGTACCAGGTCCTCTCTACGTGAAAATGTACATGTCACTGTTGTGACAATATTACAGTATGTCTAAGCGTTCTTGTTAGATCATAACATTCCCTCCAGCAGGTGGTGCTGTGAACTTGTGCTCCTGAACATGTCATGCCAGTGGATCTTCTGCATGCCCTCGGGAGACTAGCTAAGAAAGGTTAGCCGACGGGACGCCGCACAATTAAAGCGGAGCGGACCCTCATGTGACCCAGCAGCCACTGCAACAGGGCAATTAACCTGCTAATACACTACACCGTCTCCACAACCAGCCCTGAGATAGCAGGGAGACGCCGGATTAGACGAAAACAGTGTCACGTAATGGACAATCACACATCATACAACAGGAAACAGAGTGTGTGAGAGGAGAATTATAATAGAAGATTATATACTTTCCTAGCTTTATGGGAACGGTGCTTTTTGGGAATGGATGCAACCTGACGTGTTGGAGGTTTAACCTTGGTGTGCTGGTGATGGGTATTTGATGTGAACACTCACGGAAAAGCAGAACTACCGTAGATCTTTGAGTGGATTTAGCCGGTCTTTCAGATTCAGGCTAATTGTGATAGCAGATGCAGGCATGCTGTCTGCAGTCTCCACAGACTGGCCCGGAATCTCCAGGAATCTCTCCATGAGACAAAAGATAGCACCGAGTGAATTTTCTCCAAATCTCAAAGGACCCGGCAAGTCGATTTGTCTTTAGGTCTGTGAATCAAGACAATCATTCTTATTCATGAGCCACATATGGAAGATTAGTATCACACACTATACTAAAAATCAAAGTGGTGCAAATGTTAGTTTTGGCCACCTATTACTATTTCACTCGTATAGCTTAATCCTGATGTCTGTATGTGTGTTTGTGTGTGAGTGTGTGTGTGTGTGTTTTTTTTTTTTTTTTTTTGAAGGTGTGTGTAAGCCTGTGTCTGAGAGTGTGTGTACCCATGCAAGCGTGCCTCCGTGTGTGTGCGTTTGTGTGGTCTCTAAAGCGGTGAGATGGAGAATAAATATTTACCATCTGTGTTTCTGCCCCCCTCCACAGATTCCAGTGTGTTTTATCGGCTCTGGAGTTCAGCCATGGGCTTTTTTAATTTTCTGCTTTTGTGTTTTTAGCCGAGATTGACAGGCCGCTCGCTCCCCGGAGCATTGTTCTATTAATCTGTTTAATATGCTACAGAAACACTCAAGAGCAAGAACAGGCAGCCTGGTAATGGAATCGCAGCAGGTAAAGCGGGCTCGCCCATCCGATGGCAGCACAGGGCACCGGCCATATTATGCCGCGGCTGTGTGCTGGCGTGGCACAGTTCTGGGCATCGGAGGGGGTGCACCACCGACCCCCTGCTGGGACCCTCTGCAGAGACAGACAGACGGACAGATGGAGGAGCTGAGGGGACCCTTTACAGAAAAAAAGCTGCCACCTTCTGCGCACTCCCACACTTTGAAAAGACCCCTTTTTTAATGCATCACATACTGCCGGCCTTGTGCTTCCTTTTGTTCGACACTTGCTAATGACCCACTTTCAGCTGCAGGTTTATACGCACTAAACTTCTTTTAGACTTTTAATGCATGGACACGTGTTGTGACAACCTATAAATGTTAGCCCTTGTTCCGAAACAGATCTGATAAGATCCAGCTCCGGTTACGGCAGAGTGACTATGCACGGCCTCAGAATTTACTGTTACATTGCCGTACGATTTTAACAGCTTTTAGATTACAAAGGATCACTTTTAAATGATTGAGAGAGGTTTAAAGCGATCGTATCATGTCTAATCTGCTACTTACTGGCTGCTTTTTGTTGTTTTTTGTTTTCCGCACCTTTTCATGTAGAGATGTGTGCATGAAAATGCAAGAAGCAGATTTTGAAATAAATCACTAAAATCATATTTCCCCTCCTTCTGATGTCTGATGTGAACCAAAGCTCTTGACCCGTATCTGATTTTTATTAGCGTGTGTTAATATCGCACTCCTGCTACAGTACGTGATTGGATGATCGCATGAATGTACAGGTGTTCCTATTAAACTGGACAGTGAGTGTGCATGCTATGAACGGAATTAACCCTAACGTCATTGTTAACGCAGGTATACTTAACCCGCACTCTGACTTTTAATCAGGTAATCAGGACTCAAGATGAATCCAATTTCCCCAGTCTTTAAACCGAGCGGCACTTTGTTTTTTCCGACTCGTTTCTCAGGTAGGCTGTGGAAAGGCACACTGTGCGTTTTGACAGCGGGTGTCCGAGCAGTCTGCTAATACGTCAGGCAGTATATCTCGCCGAAAAACGGAATGAGCATCGGTAAAATAAGAAGTATGCCAAAACGAAATGAGCCTCTCTAATGAAATGAGATCCTGGGGAAGCTGGAGCAGTGTGAAGTGCAGGCCTCAGATCAAAGTGAGCCACTGGTAATTAGAATACACGCTGAAGAGGAAGCTGCTGAAGAAAATCAGCATTTTGCTGGAAAATTACCTGTTGAGCTGTTAAATAAATTAGAAGTGTCTGGGGAGCGACGGCTGTGGCTTTGCTGAGCCAGACATTGGGAGTCGCTCTCATCTCCCGAGGCAGTGCTTCACTTGCAAAAAAAAATAAAATAATATATATATATATATATATATATATATACGGATCTAATCTGAAGTTTTGTAACTTCTATCCAAAGGGACATTGTGTACAGGAGTTGGACTTTCAGCTTGTATATGCTTTTTTTTCCCCACATGTGTAAACCAGAGCAGCTGCTAGTATGTATTTCTGTGTGCACTCGAATCTATAGTGGTGTGGAGGAAAATGGCTACAAGCATGAATTGACTTGTGCTTGCCTCCTGGGTTATGTGCTGTCTGCTGTAGTGGGCTGTGCGACATGGTAAATGTCACCGATCGTCAGCTGCTTGTGCAGCGGCTGCCCTTGCCAGAGAAACTGCCGATGTAGCAGATCCTGCCTTTGATTTAGACACTAAAGGCAGCAGAACAGCAAAAGCACTGAAGCATGAAGGTAAATTCTCATAATTCACTGCCGAAAGGTTAGCCAGTGGCTGCCTCCTTTCTGGTGTTAGTTCCTAACAAATGTCACCTGATTGAAATAAGCACAACTGTCTGCGTGAAGCCTCTGGTGCCTTTACTTTGAAACTGATATATTTATTCATCGTTCTTTTTCTGTATTTTATGTTCTTCTGTTTTTTTTTTTTTCTACAAGGGATTAAATTTATATTTAAGCCACAGGGATGCTCAAGGCCCGAGTGGAGCAGACACTTCCTAATGGTGTCTCTTGAATAAGGCGCAGACATTTCATCATTTGACACAATGTTGGCAGTTTTGTTGATTTTTCGTCTTTTTTTTTTTTTCCGTCAGTTGTGTTTGCAACACAATCGTATATCTTTGACATGTAAATATCATATAACAGCATGTGTACAGAACACTTCTCAAAGCTGTTCGAAATGTGCAAATTTAGTGATCACACCAAGCCCATTTCCCACACCTTTGCAGATGGATTCGTTATAACAGTGACATTGTGATACTCTCTGAGCTCATTTCGTCGCCTTGGGTCACGCACGATCTACCTACTGTAGATTCCCCTTCAGTGTTAGAGTTGAAATTAGTCCTTTGAACATAGACCAGAAATTCACTTATTTTCCTCGTACTCTATGCGTTACATCACAGTCCTGTTGATTTCACAATTCTGATTGGTTGGAAGATGCCGATTAACTTTCCCCTGCTCAGTAGTTCTGACTGCAACATTGATACTGTATTAATGCACTCGTTCTAAAATGTTACTGTTGCCATAACAACTCATGGCATGGTGATTGTCCATACTGTATGAACAGTATAATATGCATGAGGTTTTGGAAGGAGTCTCCATTTTCTGTGCTTTTAAGATTTTAAGGAAAAGCTGTACGGTTGAGTTTTTCACCAGAACAAGGTCAACAGGAAACGGAGCCATATTTGTCATATTAACATATAGAGTGACTGGTGAATGGGTGACCATTTACTGTATGGCCGCCCACAACATTAAAAATAACCCAAATTCAATGGTACTGTTTAATAAATATTTTTTTTAGCATTGTCAAACTGCTATGCTATAAAAGGAATGAAGTACTTTGGAACATGCTGTTATTGGGAAATGAGCAACTTTGGTTTGGGAATGGTGACCCATGCATCACATCATCTTTCTCTTGGATATTACATTGATTAAGACTGATCATATTGCTGTTTGTGGCATCCACTTGTTATAGTAAGTAATTTTTGTGTGTTTGTCTCATTTTGTGTGTGTGTGTGTGTGTGTGTGTGTGTGTGTGTGTGTGTGTGTGTGTGTGAGAGAGTGTTTGGGGGTCTTTGAAAGCCCAGCTGTCAGTGGTCGCTGTTGGACTGCTATCCTGACATGGCTGCTGGTGTATTTACAGCAGGCTGGGGCCAAGGTTTCATCAATCTCAGAGCTGTGAGAAAGGCCAGGGTAGACGCAGCCCCTCTCTTTTCCCCAGCACCTGTGCTCCATCTCACACACTTAGCTGCAAATTTGGCCTTGGAAATCAAACCCACCAAACAGGCATGCACAGTGGCCAAGAGTGGACAGCAGGGAAAGTGAACAGGTTCACCCTATCAACTGGCCCAGGTGCTGTTAGCATTCATTTACCAGCACGCTATTGAGTGTGCCTGTCCATTTCGAGTTAAAGCATGCTTGTGATTTCTAACAAGGCTCTGTTTTAAATACTAGTATCTTTAAGTGTTGCAAAAACAGATTTAGCAGGTATTGCTGGTCACAACTGCCACTGATGTTTTGCTTTGGGTTTGTAAAGCTACGGTATAATAGCATCGTTTATGTTACTGACTATGGTTCTATAATGGCTTTGGACTACAATAACCATCATAGCTAAAGAATCACAGTTGCCATAAACAGTTTTGCAGTTAAGCCTCCATCAGTCAACAGATAACTTCAACAAAACAGACTTCATATTGAAACTATAGTGAATTTCCTGGTTACACTATAGTGATGGGTCGGTCATGAATGATTCGTTTTTTTTGAACGAATCTTTAACGTGACTCAGATGAACGAATAGTCTCGGAGAGTGATTCGTTAATTTGTTACTGGCCGCGCATGCGCAAATCATTGCAAAACCTCTTTAGGTTATGTACAGGAAACAGAAATGAGTAGTTGGTCCAAATCGTGCGTTTTTTTTGTCATGTGACTCCCATAGACGCTATGCAGTGCAGTACACAGGAAACAGAATTGAACGGTTCTTCTCAATGAGTCTTCTAGCCTTGTCACATTTTTGCCCAAAACATGTAAGTTACAAGCTTCTGAAAGAGGCAATTTTTTAAATACAAGTTTTGGTTATAGACAATTTTGTGTAGCTGAAACCAGAAAATGGTGTTTATCGTAATTTGCAGTACAGTAAAAACCTTTATATCTTGCTTGCTCAGCTTGCTCATACAAATGTAGAATAATTCTCATTAATCTGCTGAGTTTTATCTATCTACCTATCTACCTATGTCGGTATATATACAGTATACAGTATACGGTATATATACCCACACACACATTAGTGCTGTGCAAAAGTCACATGCAAGTAATTGCTGTATTGTAAGGATGTAGCCGTTCTAAAAAAAATACTATATAAAAGCAGTAAACGGTAATTAATGAAAAAAGTCAATAATTCTTTGCTAACAATATAATCTCAGGTACAATTTGCGCAGCTTTGGAACGTATCTGTTTAGTTTTACTGACCATCCCGCAGAGCCAGCAACAGTCCTTCTGATGACTTTTGATGTCACACCTGATTCTTTTTTCATGCATGCAAAACCCAGAAGCTTTTTTTTTCTTTGTTCTTTTTTTTGTCTTTTACATAACATGCTGATTTCTTTTCTGGCGTAATGTAAATGTATTTTAAATATACACCTATACACCGTGACATTAACACTGTTTATATACCAGTGACAGGATAATGGGTGACGAAATGGATAATGGGCTCATTTAAGCGTCTGGGACCAAAGGCTCCAATTCCATGCTAATGTAGCACAAGTTGCTAAAAAAGTTAATGCTGGCTATTACAAAAAGGTATCAAAACATTCAGTGCACAACAGATTAGCAGGCAAAAATTTCAAAGTTGCTTTGCATGAAAACAGTAAGAAGTAAGGAATTGCTTTGACTATGTAAAATGTTTATAGTTTGAGGTTCTTGATCCGGTCCCCAAATTTCTCTGCGATCAAGCATCCATGGGATGCACTAGATAAACGTTTTGATCCATGGAGGCCCTATGTTGTAACTTGGAGGATCTGCTAGTAGTTCCTGGTACCTGATACCACAGCACACATGCTGGCATGGCACACCCACAATGCATTGTGTGACATTTTGGCATATATGCCCTTATCTAGAGCGACATTTATCTACTGTTAGCAATGGCACCATTTTTGTTTGAAGACCATCCATTGTGTTATTGCACATACTCACATATTGTACTGTATATCACCTATAGTTATCAAATAAGGTATATATTTAAAGTAATATAACTGTAGCACATCACTCCTTCTTTTAGTCTCTCTCACTCTAAAACAAGCACAACCATGCACACAGTAAAGCAGAGAGCAGCTTAGCACACATGCCGGGTCAGTGAGGTGAGGGGTTCAGTCCCTGATTGGTGGCATGCTCCACAGCCACTGTGCAGTTGCCCCAGGCGAGGCAAATCCTGCCAGGCTGACAGAAAATTACAGCAGGGACCTGGAACAGCCCTCACTCCCCACAGGCCATCATGTGCTTGCAACGGCCTGCTATATCTCTACAGCCGGGGTGAAATCACACACACATTTACACACGGTACTGTATGTACATGGACATACCTTGCTACAGTCTTATCTCTACTACCTAAGTATATATAGTACCTTCATGGCTGCGTTTACTTCGTGTCAGTATCTTTATTTTGATTTTGATCTCTTGTGCAAATATCAAAGAGGACCGAAGGAAGCTTTCTATAGGATGGTGATCGTAGGAGTGTGTAAGCCTGTGTGAACCTTCTGTCCTGTTAGCATGCTTAAGAGCTCTGTGTGTGCGTGTGTGTGTGTGTGTGTGTGTGTGTGTAGAATACGCCTCCCAGACTATTTCTCCCCTCCTGCTTCCACTCCATCCCACCCTCCCTACACTTTCTCCCCGCCGTCCTCTGTCCTACACGCAGAGGACATTAATCCAGCAATCTGCATATGTGCTGTGCGCCTCAGGAACCAGGCCTGTCCAGACATGCCGGCGTGTGATTTCACTTTGTTTTGTGCAAATTGCTGCTTCTGATGATGGGAATCTAATTCCCACCGAGCACAGAGGAGGAGGCTGCCTCGGTGGCTGCGGTGACAGAACCAGCCGCTGTCCTGTGGCACGGCGGCGTGTGCCTGCATGGTGCCACTCACACACACACACGTCAAGACGGGTGGGGAAGAGGGGGGCTAACACACCAAATTGCTGATACACATGTAAGCAAATATCCTCTCAAATTATTCTCCCTCGTCAGGCCCAAACCTGCAATGATGCTTTTTTATTTAAGCGAGCGAGGAAGGGTGATTTATTTATTTATTTATTTAAAAAAAACCACTAAGACAGCTCTAATTTGCATCGAATGGTGAATTACATGAACTGTGGGGCCTGTATCTGGCAGTGCTTTCATCATCTTCATATTTCTCTATTTGAGGCTGCGTATTTTGATTGGGTCGATTTAAAGACAGAAGTGGTCTCCAATCCGTTGTGGCAATGCTTTATTTGTGATGAAATTGTCTGCTCTGTTAAGAATGTTTGCATTTCACAATAAATTACTGTTTTTATTGGGGTCTTGAGTGCACCATTACCATCTGCTTATCACGAGTTCAATTCAGCGCAGGAGGTGTGTTTTGTTGCAACATGCGAATGGGAGGAAGGCACGATAGTGATATTTTCATGAAACCTGTTTGTGTAGTTAAATAAAAAATAAAATAAAAAAATAGGACGTTTGTCCAAAATCTTTGTGCTCCAGCAGAAATTAGGTATTTATAGATCCCAAATGCGTTGTTAAAGACTCTGCATTTTTGTTCATTTCACACTCCCAGGTCTCCTGAGACATCTTCAGCCATGTCGATGGATGTTCTTTACTGGGTTCGGTTGGGCTGAGGGATGTGCACTGTGCCCCAGTGGTGCGTCCCTGATGACTGACTAGGGAACCTGTGATCTAGACAATTAGCAATGTGATTCGTCATACAGCAATGTGGAGAAAGACACCCAGTTGTGTACAGTGTAGCATTCAGACTGTACACTGGAGAAATAGGTGTCAGTTCTGTACTTTACAATAAATGCATTGGTATCGCGTTTAGTCTGTTGTCTTATTGTGTAACCAAATATTAAGCTTAAAAGTCATCTGTAAGTACCTCAGTTTTGGTCTTATTTAGCTTATTCTACCATTTGATTGATGATTCTTTATTTTTTTTTGTTATATTTATTTGATATGTTAAAGAAGCACGTACCATAAAAAATAAACATTAATGAACCATCTCTGTAATGCTCAGTTTTATCCCCCCCCCCCCTTTTTTCATTTCCTTTTCTGTTTTCTAAATTGTCCATTGTATATTTTTTCTCAAACCCATCTATGACACCTAAATCACTAGTACACAGATGCATGGATGTCTTCTATTGTACTTCACAAGATACCAAAATGAAACCACATATTGAGGGAGGAAAAAGAATAAAGAAAGCTGGCAGACAGAAAGTGGAAAGAAAAAGAGGGAGCAGCAAAGAGAACTTGTCAGGCAGAGTGTGTGAGCTGGCGAGATGATAATGTGGCATGACACTTCTGAAATGAGACACTGGTTGCCATGGCAAAGAGGCAGGAGGGACAGTCTCTCAAGAGGCCCAAATAAAACAAGCTGTAAATGATGTTTGATTAGACTTTAGATCATGTAACTGTTCAGGACAGGCCTTTTGTCAGCTGATCGCATGCCCAAGCATTTGCAATTTTTTTTTTCTCTCCACAGGACTGTTTCTGCTGTGTGTTTTCTTTTCTACATCATCTTCACTATCCTCTATTTTACCTGATAGACTGACTGCAATATTGCAAGGCCTTTCAAATTTGGTGGATAGTTTTAATAGAAAGTTCAAGAGGAAAAGTAGACATTCTGTATAAAATGCTTTTGGAATTAAAAATGCTTATTAATTAAAGTCTGCAAACTGGTAACTGGTCAAAGAATCAACACTGTATTGCTTTTCGCTTCATTTATAAAACAGAAGAAGCTAGACACTTCACTAGATACTGTACCCAAGTTACAATTTACTGAGACGAGGATTGTTATTGCTTCATTGAAGTACAGTATAAAAACCTGTAGTTTATTTCTGTATGCAAATATGTTCCTTTATTACTCCATTTCACTTAAAGTGGATAGGCCTGTGTACTGTACTGTACTGTAGGTCTTGGGAGCGTTTTACCCAGTCAAAGCAACTCCATGCTTCTTACTGTTATCTAATGGCTGTTTTTATGAAATGCTACGTCGAGCAGTGTATTTTTCATTAAATAATAAAAAAAAAATCACGCCAAATCATAATTTGGGTCGGTTTTACTGGCAGAATTATATGTGATGGCGTGAAAAACCCCCAGAAAGTACCGTAATTTCCTTTTGGCTAAACCTAATCGCTAATGAAACAAGCATGGTAAAGTGAGTACTGTGGATTGTGGCATATTCACTGCACAGAGCAAATATAATGAAAAAAGGTGGGAAAAAAAATCATATTAAAACTGCAACCCAGTGTTGATTGTTTGCTTATTTAGATCAACTTGGTACTATGATCAGAAAAAAAAACCCCCAAAAACTGAGCCATCTTTATCTTGTATGTGTTCTGTATCATACACACCCAGTATTTAATATTAGAAAGTGATTTATATTTGTTTTAGAAATAAAACAAATATAAAATAATGCATAATTCATAAAATAGCTCTAAAATAGTAAATATAGTAAGTGAGTAAATGAGCAAATGTTATCTTGTTCTCTCTCTCTCTCTCTCTCTCTCTCTCTCTCTCTCTCTCTCTCACTCTCTCTCTCTCAGCAAGCCCAGCGAATAATGAACTGCTTACCAAACCTGAACTAATCAAGTCTGACTGCTCTCTGTCATTGTCAATTACACAGCAGCCTTTGCCTGCAAAAGGCCAAATGGAGACTTAAACTACAACTACAAATTGAAAAGTAATGTGTGAAAGGGATGGAGTCAGATACAAACTTCCATGCACTACAGATTTGATTCCCCTCGCTTTCACCAAGAAAACAGGAAACATAAGCTACAGATTAATCAGGAGACGGCATCACAGGATGAAGGCTACGTGCTCAACATGCATGTCTGTGTCTGTCTGCCTGGAGAATATTAAACAAAAATAATGTCTACAGGGATATCACCTCTGTTTATACGTAAAAAGATTTAAGATTTCAAAATGTGGAGCTTTTAAAGTTAAATGTGATTTCGTACTGTGTGAATGTCTGTGTTTGTAAATTGATGAATGTATTTCTTATCACCTTCCAATACTAAAGATAAAAAGAAGCTGTTAAATACAAATGATTCAGATAATGAGATCTTTTTTCATCTTTAATCCAGAATTATTATTTTAACATGAGAGACTTTATACATATAAAGGCCAACAGTACAGTGAGAAGTTTAAAATATCATCATTGTATTTTTATATACACATGGGTTTTGTACTAGGTAACTGAGGATTAAAACATAATGGGGCACTCTGGTTCAGGTACACACGTGGACAAAATTGTTGGTACCCTTCGGTCAATGAAAGAAAAACTCACAATGGTCACAGAAATAACGTTAATCTGACAAAAGTAATAATAAATAAGAATTCTATGAATGTTAACCAATGAAAGTCAGACATTGCTTTCAACCCTGCTTCAACGGAATTATAAAAAAAAAAATGAACTCATGGAACAGGCCTGGACAAAAATGATGGTATCCCTAACTTAATAGTTTGTTGCACAACCTTTTGAGGCAATCACTGCAATCAAACGATTCCTGTAACTGTCAATGAGACTTCTGCACCTCTCTGCAGGTATTTTGGCCCACTCCTCATGAGCAAGCTGCTCCAGTTGTTTCCGGTTTGAAGGGTGCCTTTTCCAGACAGCATGTTTCAGCTCCTTCCAAAGATGCTCAATAGGATTGAGGTCAGGGCTCATAGAAGGCCACTTTAGAATAGTCCAATCTTTTCCGCTTAGCCATTCTTGGGTGTTTTTAGCTGTGTTTTGGGTCATTGTCCTGTTGCAAGACCCATGACCTGCGACTGAGACCCAGCTTTCTGACACTGGCCAGCACATTTCTCTCTAGAATCCCTTGATAGTCTTGAGATTTCATTGTACCCTGCACAGATTCAAGACACCCTGTGCCAAATGCAGCAAAGCAGCCCCAGAACATAACAGAGCCTCCTCCATGTTTCACAGTAGGGACAGTGTTCTTTTCTTGATATGCTTCATTTTTCCATCTGTGAACATAGAGCTGATGTGCCTTGGCAAAAAGTTCCATTTTTGTCTCATCTGTCCATAGGACATTCTCCCAGAAGCTTTGGGGCTTGTCAACATGTAGTTTGGCATATTCCAGTCTGGCTTTTTTATGATTTGTTTTCAACAATGGTGTCCTCCTTGGTGGTCTCCCATGTAGTCCACTTTGGCTCAAACAATGACGGATGGTGCGATCTGACACTGATGTTCCTTGAGCATGAAATTCACCTTGGATCTCTTTAGAAGTCTTTCTGGGCTCTTTTGTTACCATTGATTAGTCATCAATTTTCCTCCTGCGGCCACGTCCAGGGAGGTTGGCTACAGTCCCATGGATCTTAAATTTCTGAATAATATGTGCAACTGTAGTCACAGGAACATCTAGCTGCTTCGAAATGGTCTTATAGCCTTTACCTTTACCATGCTTGTCTATAATTTTCTTTCGAATCTCCTGAGACAACTCTTTCCTTCGCTTCCTCTGGTCCATGTTGAGTGTGGTATATACCATGTCATCAAACAACACAGTGACTACCTGGAGCCCTATATATAGGCCCACTGACCGATTACAAGATTGTAGACACCTGCTAATTAGTGGACTCACCTTGAATTAACATGTCCCTTTGGTGACATTATTTTCAGTATTTTCTAGGGGTACCATCATTTTTGTCCAGGCCTGTTCCATGAGTTTATTTTTTTAAATAATTCTGTTGAAGCCTGGTTGAAAAGCAATGTCTGACTTTCATTGGTTAACATTCATAGAATTTTTAAAAATGATTACTTTTGTCAGATTAAAGTTATTTATGTGACCATTGTGAGTTTTTCTTTCATTGACCGAAGGGCACCAACAATTTTGTCCACGTGTGTAAATAATCAAGGGCAAGACAGTATTATGTGTTTCCACTGATAGGACGTCTTGGAGCAGCAATGTGCCAACACTAGTTTTCATGATGAAAGAACAACAAATAGTTTATTTAATCCATTTATGCATTATGATAGTGCATAATGACCATAGGTGAAGTGATAAAGGGTTTGAGCTGAGAGGTGTGGAATACCGGGTGAGTTCGGAGTGCCGCAGGCAGCTGGAGCCGGTAGGTGACAGGGTTGATCCGGAGGGTGACACAGTAAGGGCTGATGAACCTGGGTGAAAGTTTACGGGATTCTGTGTGAAGATGCAGATTTTTTGTTGATAGCCAGACCTTATCACCTACATTGTACAACCATCCCGGAGGGTGTCAACGGCGATGTTGAGTGGTGTAGCGAGTGTTAGCACAATGGATGGCTGCTCTTGCTTGGTCCCACAGCCGCTGACACCTACGGACCAACCGTTGGGCCGAGGGCACATCAACCTCCGGTTCTTGGTGGTTGAACATCGAAGGTTCCCAACTTTGAGAAAATGGTGGCGCCAGAGAGGGCGTCCAGGGCAGAGTTGGTAAGAGGCAATGGGTGACAATTTTTGATGGTGATATTGTTGAGCCCCCGATAGTCGACAGATGTGCGTAGGTCGTTACCTTTTTTCTTAACAAAAAAGAACCCCGCGGCAGCAGGTGAGGAGGAGGGCCGGATGGTGCCGTTGCGGAGGGCGTCGGTGACATCTCCGTGGCCTGTGTCTCGGTGGCAGAGAGCGAGTAGAGGTGGCCGCGGGGAGGAACAGAACCCGGCTGAAGGTCAATCGCCAGGTCGTAGGGGCGATGAGGAGGAAGGTGAGTGGCCTGTCTCTTGCAGAACACTTCAGCCAGATCTCGGTAGGCGACGGGGATGGCGTTGATGTCGACTTCGGGGGCCTCGGACTCCCTAGAGCATGTCCCAGCCGAGGCCCGTAGGCAAAGTTCGGTTCAGGTCGAGCCCCATTGAAGGATCCGGTTTTGTGTCCATGAGATGAGATGGTCGTGTTGCAGTAGCCAAGGGTGCCCGAGGATGAGGGGGGGAGATGAAATGGGGGTGAGGTGAAACCGGATCTGCTCTTGGTGCTGGTCGATGATTAACGTGATTGGTTGGGTCTGGGTGATGATAGGGCTGGATGAAAGGGGCCGACCATCGACAGATGTAATCCGAACGGGCTGGGATAACGCCTCGAGTTCCACTCCCAGTTCTTTGGCATAAGAAGAGTCAATGAAGTTGCCAGCGGCACCGGAGTCGATGAACGCCGTACTTCTGACCCGTTTGTGGCCAAAGTGGAGGTGTACTTGCACCGTGAGATGGGAAATGTTGGTAGTGGTGGCAGAGAGGTGGAGGGAACCCGGCGAGTCGCCCTCCTTACTCATCGGGCCTGAGTGTCTTCCCGGGCGAAGAGGGCAGATAGCTCTGTGATGCAACGCTGACCCACAATATGCACAGAGCTTCCTCTGAAATGTCGTTCTCTCTCTGCAGCGGGCAAGGAGGCGCGTCCTAATTGCATGGGTTCCTCGGCTCCGGTGTCAACCACGGCGGGAGGTGGAGATCCGACAGGTCCGGTGGTGATGGCAGTGGAAAAGGGGTGTGCTTCAGGGCCTGGATTGTAGGCGAGGAACGTGGAGGGTCGTGGCGTGGTCGGAGATGGTGATGAAGTGGCAGGCGGCAGGGTCCGGGGAGCTGGCCTCGGACGAGAGAGCAGTCGTTGGTCTATTCGGAGGGCGAGTTGAATCAGCATCAGTGCGTCCTTTATACGTAAAGCCAGTCCCTCGTAGTAGGCCGTAGCGGTGTCTCCCCAGGTGGTTTGGATGGCGAGGATCCTGAAATCCTCACAGACAATTCTCCCTGCCGCAGATGGTATAACTTTGAGTCGGTCTCCACCTCGGCAGCAGGATGTTCAAAAGTGAGTTTTAGTTGACGGGTGAACTCATTATATGAATGTGTTGTGTCCGAATCAGAGCGAAGAACCGCCGTGGCCCACAGCTGCCTGCCCTGACAGCAATGAGACGAGAAGGGCAATGCGCAACCGATCTGTGGACTATCTGGTGGAATTAAACTCAAACACAAGATCCAGTGTGGTTAAAAAAACATTACACTTCCCATCTGTGCCATCCCATTTGTCCGGTAAAGCTAAATACACATTGGAGGGGGGAGGGAGTGGCGGCGCAGCTGCCACAGCGACGGGCGACTGCCACCGCGACTGCCACCGCGACGGGCGTCTGCCGCCGCGACGAAGCCGCCTCACGGAACGGCGCGCTCTCCTGCCGCAGCTCCACGACCTCGCGGTGCAAGGCTGCGATGTCTTGGACGCTAGCACGGAGAGCTGCGACCTCACCATGCAGCTGCTCAATCAGCCTAGCATGTCCGTTCACCACATCGCAGAGGTGAGCGTAATCCGGTGGGTTTACTGCAGACTCAGTCATTCTGTCACAGGACAACCGGAGGCGAATCAGAAGACTAGCAGTTTGCCCGTGTAGCGTGGAGGATAAACCCAAACGCGGAAGCAGCGCGAGCAGGCAGGATAACCACGCGATTTATTCTTAGAACTCTCTCACACAGAGAGCAAGAGTTTACACAATTAAACCCACGTTCTAACAACACACACTCAATCAGGAAAATGGCACAAAATGGTGAGTACTCACGAAATTGGAGAGATAACGTCGGAGACGGCATTGGAAAACTCAATGATTGAGTGATGTGCGGCGCCATCTTGTTTCCTTTTATACTTCCTGAATCGCGACCATACTACTTCCGGGTCCTAGTGCCGGTTGCGTTGAGTGCGCATGACAAGTAGGTAGCTAGTCAACTTGAAACTGTGCAGTCTCAAGGATCTAATAAACATACAAAGGATAATTGAAGTGTAAATGAGAGAGACCACTTCTCTGCATGGGCATGATTATTGAGGTGAAGCGCCATAGCACATTTATATACTCCATATAATGTGGCGAATTTTATACGTAAGGCATGCTAAAAGGCTAGGTTGAGAACGGTTCTAAAAACTAAGCTTCTACTAATTTAATTACTTTTATAATGTGCATGAAAATTTTACTTGGAAATGTGAGTTGCATCTGGTCTCTTCCATGTTTTGGCATCTACAGTAGATTATAACCTGGAAGAATAGTGCTGAACTGACCTTTGTAGAGGAAAATATAGTCAGAAAAAAAAAAAAATCATGACCGTGACTGAGGATCACTTAAACACTGGGTGAAGTTGGATCATAAAAATTCGACAGTAGAAATCACAGCTATGTTTAATAGTAAAAGTAAGAGCATTTCCACACATACACACAATTTATTAGGGAGCATAAAGATTGGATGTTGGAGCAATGAAAAATGATAATTTGGTCCGATAAGTGCAGATTGTCCTTATTCAACCAGTGATGTGCAAAGGTAAGAAGGGAAGCAAGTGAAGCAATGCGCGCCCACAGTGCCTACTGTACAAGCCTCTGGAGTCAGTGTTATGATCTGGGGTTGCTTCAGTTTTTCAGGGAAAAAAAAAAGTCAGCTGATGACTTGAAAGTACTGAATGCCAAGGTTATCACCTCGATAGATTTTTTTTTTTTCATGATGACACTGGCATATTGCACGCTAAAATTGTGAAATATTTATCAGGCTTAAATTGTGAAAAAGCGGATTTGGCAGCACGAGGAATCATTTTCACACATCAATTGACCACCACAGAGTCCTGACCTTAACCCAGTTGAAAGTCTTTGGGATGTGCTAGAGAAGACTCTCCTGTTTCCAATACAAGATCTCTGCCAAGAAAAGAATGCAGCTATGGATTCAAATAAATGTTAGGATTTTGCATAAGGCTGTCGAAACAATGCCTCGCAAATACATACTGTAATCAAAACTGAAGGTGGTTCATTAAAATATATGTACTGTAGGCACAATTTTTTTTTTTGGTCAGGTATTATATATTTTGACTTTAAAGCAATTCTGTAAGTCACTCTGGGCAAAGCGTCGGCCAAATGCCACAGATGTAAATGTAAATGTGAGTTGTCTTTACTCTACTGTATATTATACAGACTGTGAGAGATTCAAGAGTCTCAGCTGTGTGTCTATTTCTCCCTCTTGTGTTTGACTAATCAATGGCAGACATGATCAGTAATCAAAACTGTGTCTCAGTGTCCATGCTCACCAAAGCTCCACACTTTTAGCTGTATATCGTTACAGTTACAATGGGATTTGCAGGTGCACTGATCATTA
This sequence comes from Clarias fuscus, assembly GCA_030347435.1. NCBI lineage: Eukaryota > Metazoa > Chordata > Actinopteri > Siluriformes > Clariidae > Clarias > Clarias fuscus. The sequence goes on from CM059218.1 coordinate 21,149,109, forward strand.
ATTTCATACAAAATACAAAATAGCTTAAAGTAAGATAAACACCAATACCATATACCAAAATAGTTTTGTAATATACAGAAATAAATGCAAAAGTTTTATGTTTTGGTAAAGGTAATATTAGCATTCCATGCTAATGGCGTACAGTGTTGAGAGGTAACCTTCACAGACATTGCACAAAATTTCATAAATATAAATAAGTATTATTGTACTTTAAATATTCAAGTGAGGGCATAATGTTTGGGTTGTCTATGCATCCTTCCCTGTAATAATCAGTGTAACCATCAGCTAAGCTGATTGGATTTTTAAATTGATCCAAACAGGTCAAGGTCACTGCAAGGTCAAATGTCTGAAAGAGCTCTTCTTTAATAGTTTCCTTACAAATTGGTGACAAGAAAAACTAATTAGACGCAGAGGCATCTCTGTTGACGCTATATTTTACTTGCTGTTGAGATTGTGAGAGGTTATGTAACTACTTTGTCTGCTAGCTAGCATCCAGCTTACAAGCTAGTGATAAGTAGTGCTGCACAATTAATTGCATAAAAACTGAAATCGTGAGCTGAAATCTTGCAGCTCTAGTAAGATGTATGAGTAATAAATATGGGTAATAAGTAAATGATGATAAAGTGTGCTGCTGTCGGAAAATAAGCAAGGAATCCAAATTAAAATACAAACATCAAATACATCAAATACAAACAGCCGTTCAATTGTAGTACTTTGATTTATTCCATAGCTAGTCTGATTGTTACAAATCGCTGACACTGGAGCCTTCTTCAAACAATTTGCATTATGCAAAAAAAATTCAAGCACTATATAACTTTTTAAGAACTTGAACTTTATTTCTAGGAATGATAACATATGAGAACAAGTGCGGTAATAGGAACCTGTGATATGTCTTGTGGCTGAATGTGCTGACAGGGCTACAGGTACAGAAAATTAATTCTATGCCATAAAGGATAATGGACATCAGTGATCATGTGAAACAGTCATAGTGTGTGTAACATGCTGAAGTCCCCTTATCCCCCCCTTCTCCTCCTCCCCTCACCACCCAAGTTGTTTCATCCCTGATGAGTCCAGTGCTGCTCATGACCTGTGCACAAACAGAAGGTGTTAGCTTTTTATAGGTCTTTGAGTCTAAGTGATCATTTCTAGCCCTAAAGCATCTCTGGTATTAGTGCCAAGTCTAAAATCCACATAATCTTAATTGGACATCATGTTAATTTTGCCTGCGATTTATATTATTAATAGAATTCGTCCAAACCATGTACACACATGTATGACAGAATGCTACTTTAATATCCATATACATTTTAATTTAAATCCACCCTATTATACATACAAAACATGGGTAACACTTCATCTTTTGTTTTTTTCCCCTCCCAGATGGTGCTCCTGCTCTTCCCCATATGTCCCTGGGATTACTGAACAGGAGGTCATCGTTAAGACGGCTCAGCTAATAAAACTAGCTGCTGAAATATTTGCAGTTAAGCTCATGGCTCCAGATCCATTTGTGGAATGTGTGTGTGTGTGTGCGCGTGTGCGTGTGTGTGCGCGTGTGCGTGTGTGTGTGTGTGTGTGTGTGTGTGTATGCCATTGTGTATGTCTGTGTGTGCATGCTTGTCCATCAAAGTGGGGTGTGTCTGTGCGTATCTGGCCTATACCTGCCTGTAAAGTCTTCCAGTATACCTGCTACATCTGTTACATGTGTCCTGAGAATAAAGCGTGTCTCCTTTTTAGTGTGCTTCCAGCCATATTATTTAAAGTAATTAACCTTAATTTGCCAAAAAGACAGAAATCTTTATTAGACCATTGCCTCTTAACTAGAGCCGAAGCCCAGTGAAGTCTATCTCCCCTAGCTCCTAATGGGGTCTCCATTTAATCAAAATTCATCCATCAGATTTCAATGTTGAATCATCTTTTAATTGGAAGTTACAATTCTGGTTAATAGTTCTATAATTCGCAGGCTCTAATAGTGGTACCACTGGGATCCACTCTATTTTCTGTCGCTCTGCACCTCCACACAGTGCCCGAAAGAGGTTTCCGTTACCGTTTATGTGTGCGTTAGTGTGTGTGTGTGCGAGTGTGTGTGTGTGTGTGTGTGTGTGTGTGTGTGTGTGTGGGCAGGTTCAGTCTTACCCCTCACCCCCATCTTTTTCACCCGTCTTGCTGCCAGCCCACAGAGACTCCAACACCAACACTAATAGCAGCCTGAAAATTGGGTCAAACTGTCAAATCGCACCCAGCAACCCAAGTGGCACACGGCTGCCCTCTTCAAATCAGACAGCAGCCTATATATAGTGTAGTGAAATCATATAGAGATGAATGGCAAAGCATTTTTCCCCCTTTGCTATTGATATATTATATGATATTATTATTCACAGTTAATACTGTGTACCTTTAGGCTTGTGTTTGCTTTTTTTTTTTTAACTAACACAAAGCAAGCGGTTGCTGTAATGATCTCCCCTTTGACAGAAAATTCATTTTATGTGTTTGCTACAGTCCCAATCAAAAACCTGCTAATGTATTTTATGGGATTTTGCCATGTTAAAGGTCAGCTTCTGTAATCAGAAAATTCATCCATAACATTTGGCACTTGGCTACCATGCTCTTTCAGTTGAAATTGATACGAGATGGGACGAGATGAGCATGCATACAGTAGACCAAGTAGCCTTGGTTTGAGGTACTAAAAAGATCCAGAAGAAAGAAATGCTGAGGAGAGCTGTAGACCTGATGCTCAAGTTCACGTAAGATCTATGAAGATAAAATAGTGCTGGAGCCAGTGTGGTCAAGTTATTATTGTATTATTTGGGTTTAAATAAGGCATGGTCATTGCCCAACAAAACAGTCAGGCATGGCTGTATGTCAGCAAATGATGATGCTTGTATTGTTCCTCTTCACTGCTTTCTATTCTTTCCTAAATTTGCTATTGATTGGTCAGGGTACAGCTGCCTACAATTGCACTGTGTCTAAGGCCGAATGTTCAAGGCTGGCACGTGCATCGTCTTACACCGCTTCATTCTCTAATTCTTAATTACCGTACTGGGCTGCAGCTGAAGGTCAGAGAGCAAGGAGGTAGCATGATTATGCTGCTTCATTCAGTGATAGTGGTGACATCCCTTCCATTAGACTTTGCTCTGATTTTAACCATGATTACACCTTGGACGAAATAGGAATGTGTACTATCAAGCTCTGCTAAGTTTATGTTTGAAAATTCTCTTTTGTGTTGTAGGATGAGCTGAAAATAGGAGGACCTGAAGGTGGGTAGTAATAGTGGTAAAGTCTGGAATTCCGTTTGGTCACACTGCTTGTGGATTGGTTAATCCTTTTTCTAAGCATTACAGCTGTTAACCATTATAACTTGATTAAACTAATTATGGGATGGATTCATTTGACTTTAAGGAAGATTGAGTCATATTTATGACCTTATATGAACATCAGTACAGTGAAATTATTGGTATTTGTGTGAGTATATGTGTGTGTCTAATGTTACTCAGTCATAAATATGTATATAAAATATGTCATGCCTCTTGTCAGTTAGTATGTTGAAATCAGTTGAATATTGGAGGGAATGTGATCATATGTGAGTGTGTACTGTATGTATGTGCGAGTGTGTGATTTGTATCCATGCTTCTCCCCCTCCTCAGAGGAGGGAGTGAGCCCCTCTCGACTGCTGCTGTAGGGTAATCTTTTACACTAGGCAGAGGAAGGCAGTGGAGGGTGGAAATGAGCTTTTCAGCCATGTTCCCTCCCTTATTTCCCCTCAGCCTCGCTTCTGTACCCAGTGCCCTCCTTGCTTTGCACCTCTATTCTTTCAGCTCGCGTTCTTCTTCATTGTTTTCCTCTCGCTTTGCCTCAGCAGTACCTGTGAAATCGTTCCGTCTGCCTCAGTCGTCTGCATGTCATCCAGAGAGCAACTGGTCATCACTTTGTTTCCCTGCATGCCTTTTGTCTCATTTGTCTCATCTTTATTAAAGCCATTGTTTTAGCATTCTGTCTCACTCAGGTGACCTATGCTTGCCCTCTAGGGGCTGAGACAAACCACTGCAACATCACTTTACACACTCTATGTCCCTGATATGAGCGAGGCCACAATCATACATCCAAAACCAGCCTCATTCAGTCCCTCCAGACATTAGACTAGTTCACAGGGCACCTCGTCTTTCCATGTGATAATCAAGGTGTTCCAGAGAATGCTTTCAACAAGATGGTTCCTCTTCAGTGCCCCCCGCAAAGCATCACACAAACGCGTATGAATATACCTCAGTGTGAGCAGTGAGTCTCGTCTGAAATTCAATTTCAGCTGTGTGGGTTTTTTAAGTGGAATGAGAGTATATTGAATATAAACGGCGAGTGCTTCATAGTCTTTTCATGACTTAAATGGAGGTTAATATGGGTGTTTTTGTGTGGTATGAATGAAAACCGAAATAATTAGACACACACACTCTCACACGCACACACACTCAGAGATCAGTGACATCCACATCATATGCAGGTATTTAACACTGGATTAATGTTCAATTCAGTGCTGCTTTAATCATTTCTGCATATCGTTTTGGAGAGTTTAACTATTTTTATCTCTGTTATGTATGTATGTATGTACTGTATGTATTTATTTATTATTTATTTATTTATGTACATTGACCTAAAAGTGTTCTAGAAATAATTATATTATAATATAAAAATATAATAATAATAATAATACATATGCTCAATGTAATCATCCTTGATTTTTTTCTAATTATTTTAGAGAGTGCACAGGTAATGCATAACCCAAACCAAATGTTTGATTTGTAAACAGTAATTTTTTTTTATTAACAAAAATAGAAATAGAACAAAAGTCTTAATATTTTAATTAACGCGAAGACATTTGTAATGACGTATTAATTACATAATAATTTGCATTGTGATGTTACAATAAAGCTGAATAGAATTATTGGAGGGTCAAATGATTAATTAATTAATTAATTAATTAATTTTTGTGTGACTGAACTTGTGTGCTAAGCTATCTAGCTGGCTAGCTTAGCTATTTAGACGAAGAGCAATGTTTATGTCATATCAGAGGTGGGTAGTAATGAGTTACATTTACTCTGTTACATTTACTTAAGTAACTTTTTGAAAAAGAATGTACTTCTATGAGTAGTTTTACTGCACTATACTTTTTACTTTTACTTGAGTAGATTTGTGAAGAAGAAATGCTACTCTTACTCCGCTACATTCTGCTACACTCGACTCGTTACTTTTCTACCATTTATTCTACACATGCAGCTGGTGGGTCTACCCCATGGCTGTTTAACCAATCAGACGCAGCAACAATAATCACATGACCCTGTTTGGCCAATCAGGTCTTCAGCCGGTGTTCCTTAAATTCATCCTTCCTGTGAATCCTACTTTTTTATTTTTTTATATTTTGACTAATATTTTTATTTCTACTTGTGTAATATTATTTTGAAGTACAGCTACTCTTACTTGGGTAAATTTTTTGGCTACCCTACCCACCTCTGCATATATTTTAACACTTTTGACTAATAATCAGCCATGTGATCATCATGTGATCATCATGTGACTACCCTACGCTAGTTAGCAAATATTAGCTGTTAATTAGCCATCTAATTAATTTTATGTTATTGATTAACAAAATAGAATTTTCTATACTGTTATATAGGTGTACTGTATATTAATAATTCACAGGTGTGTATTAAAAAATTTACTGTGAATTAAAAAGGAAATAACATGATATTGAAACCTTATTTTCTTAAACCTGTGACAAATGCTAGTTAGTTTACTACGCTAACCAGAGATTTGTCATCCATTAGGACTGGCAAGAGTTCCGTTTCAACTTGCATATTCATGTCTTTTTAAGATAATATTTAACAACTAATTTGTAAAACATAATTTGTAGCCGTTTCAAAACATATAGTAACTGCTAAATGCTGCCCATACTGCTGTGAGTTACCATGTCTTCAAGCGTTCGGCAGCACCTCATTTCTCTTTCTGTCGCCAGTCACTGAGGCCTGTTCTATCTTTTCATTTGCCTTCATCACTGGCACTCTTTCTCTGTCCATCTCTCTCTCTGTCCACCTTTCCTTCACTCCATCTCCAGGGTGGAAAGCGGTGACAGCGCTGGCAGAGACAAAGTGCAGACGTCCAGCTTAAAAGTGACCGCCCTGTCCTGCAGCTGCACAGCTGAGGAGCCGCAGATCTATCATGACCGGTGCGGCCTGCCACATTGTGAGAGACAGAGAAGGAAAGAGCGATAGGGAGGAAAAGTGAGGAAAACTGTTGTAGAGGTGCGGTATCAAAGGCCTGGATGCCTCTATGGCTGGAATGGAAAGTGTATAGTAGTGGTATAAAGGGGGATGTAAGTGGAGGGGTTGGGGTAGGGGAGTAGTGCGGCTCAGCTGTCTCCGGGACGAAGGGGGGGCATTAATCACTATTGGCGCACACCTCCGTCCCTGCCGCACCCTGACGGCCCTTCCACCCCTGACATAAATCATAATTCCTCCACAATAGATCCCCTCTCCGCCATGCTGCGGAAAAGTGTGCTACTCGTATTGATTTTCCCTTTTCTCCCTCTGCCTTTCCCATCACCACCTGTCCCCCTCCCCTCGCTCCCACCACCACCACCTCTGCTAAGTCATTATAAAACATAACTGATCTGAAATTCATAGAATACTAAATAAACTTTATGAGGGCACTTTACTGTATTCCCCCTCCCCTTCAGCTCAGGCATTAGAAATGTGGATAGAAAGAAAACTAATGATATAAAAATTACAAAGCATGCTCCGTGCTATTATACCTCTATTGATTTGTTTTTGAAGTGCACCTAGGCTTATAAGAGTTGCTGGAGGAGATTAGAGAGAAACCACAAAACGGAGTGAGAGAGAGGAATATGTGTCTGTATAGAATTGCAGAGGAATAGTGAGAAAGGAAGTATTAGTTGTAATGTTTGCAATATCATTTTTCTAAGTATGAACCTTGACTGCTGGGGAAACCCTTTAGACATGCCAAAGTGCTGAATGCAGTCACAGTCAAAAATCATCTTATATCATACAAATGACCTGTTTAGTTTCTTTTTTTCACCTATGAAATAATCTCCAGTGACCATTTTTAAGTGGAAAAAAGTTATTCAGTGTATTTTTGATGCTGATTTTCCTCCAAGCAACTCTGCTGCTCAATGTCTCTGTTGTGCTGTGAATCTGGAAAACACTTCCAACACTTTCTTTATAGCACATCTGGCCATGTCCCAGCTCAAACCAGAACTGCACTGCTTTCCTGTTTTAGTTTTTGGTGTTAAGTCCTCAATGCTTACCTTATGTCTGAAATCGCACCCTATTAACTATATAGTGCACTATTTTGGGTTTTTGCAATTTTGCCATTTTGTCTTGCCAACACTTTCTCCAGCAACCTGGCGCTGCATGTCTGACAGCATAGTGGAGAATATGCAGGGCACTAATGAACGTCCTGTCGTCCACTGCAAAAGGTTAATGTTTAAAATAATTTTTATACAGAATGTTCATTATAGGAGGGAAAAATAATTTAGGAATTTATTCCTAAAGAGCTCCATTGTGTTGCACAGTCCCAAATATTGTTTGCTTGGAATATAGCCTAAAAAGTGGTAGCTAATATAACAAAATATAAAAGTCACACACTCTTAACATTTCATTTAGTTAGATTTAGCTTTGATTACAGCACACAATGTGGTGACCAGTTCCTCATTTTCCCAGAAGGACTCTTTCATGAGTCCTGGAATATACCTGTGTGGGAAGAATAACTCCACTGATGTGATATCCTGGTCATTCGGTACATTCAGGTCATCAGCTGATCAGATTTATTTTATTGTCACATAGCATTGCTGAGCCTAGACCTGACCAACTGAAACAACCTCAGACCATAACAGTGCCTCCAGATGATGGTTGCATCACTTCACATGCTTCCCTTCTTATCCTGACGCACCATGACACCCATCCCCCTGAAATAGGGTAAATCTGAACTCATTAGACCACATGGCCTTTTTTCCATTGCTCCAAAGTCCAATCTTTGTGCTCCCTAGTAAATTGAAGGCTTTCCATCTGATTAGTCTCTGTTTAGTCCCAATCCTGGGTAACCATTACATGAAAATACTCTTACTTTCAGTATTAAACATAACTAATATCTGACAACATTTCTTAGACAAAGTTGACAGTTCAGCACTATCCATCCAGTTCTGATAATGAATGTTTGAATGTTTCTTAACCCAGTTTCAGTCATTTCAAATTTCCTTAGTTGTTTTCTTTGCATGATGCACCATTTATGAAGCGGTGTTTTTTCTTTTTTGGCCAAGCAGGGTAGAAATGTGCATTAAAACAGAATAAGAGACATAAACTAGTATACTGTATAATAATGAACATTTTCTAACAAACTATCTGAAGTAGAGAATAACACTTTTTATTGCATAAAAAATAGACATTTTAGCAAGCAAATACATCTTGAATTTATTTTTTGTATTTCCTACCATAAGATTACAATTAACCAGCCGTCTGTTTTTCATACTGCTTCTCCTATGTATGGTTGCGGGAGAGCAGGAGCTTAGCACAGGGAACTCAGGGGGAAAAGACAGGGGACACCCTATATGAGGTGTCAACCCATTGCAGGGCACAAGCCCACAAACTCGTATGCACTACAAGCTAATTGGACTGTGGGAGGAAACCCACCAAGCACAGGGAGAACATGCAAACAGACTAGGCGAGATTCAAACCCCACCAACTCTGGAGGTGTGAAGTAACTAAAGCCTGATTTATCCTTTTGCATCAAGTCTATGCAGTAGCTCTTGCGTAGCCTGACATACACCTTCCCAGAAATTTAACTCCAAATCGTGGCAATGGAACCCACAACAACTGATTAATCCTCCTCCAATGTCCTTTCTAGTTTCTGTGTTGGAGTAATATAAGTAGAAGTGATTGTTCAATGTGTGTTAGCTCTGATTCCAATAACATCCGTCCAGATTCATTCACCTTTGTTGGTAGTACACCAAAAAACACACCAGGGAGTCTCACCACTGCGGTGTCTGAGAAGTGCAAAATAAAATAACAAAACCGGAACACAAAATTAAAAATCCGAAAACAAAATAACAAATCCAGATTTGTTTTTGGATTTGTTGTGTTTTCTGATAATTTTTTGTTTTGTTTTCGGATTTGTTATTTTGTTTTACGTTTTGTTTTTGTTATGTTGTTTTTCTTTATTTGTAATTTTGTTTTCTTTGTTCGGTTTTGTTATTTTGTTTATGGATTTGATATTTTGTTTTTGTTTTTGTTAGTTTGTTTTTGAATTAATTTTGTTTTCAGTTTTGTTATGTTGTTTTTGGATTTGTTATTTTGTTTTCGGTTTATGTTGTTTTTGGATTTGCTATTTTGTTTTCGGTTTCATTTTGTTTTTGCATTTGTTATGTTGTTTTTGGATTTGCTATTTTGTTTTCGTTTTCATTTTGTTTTTGGATTTGTTATTTTGTTTTCAGTTTTGTTATTTTGTTTTGCACTTCTTCGCCACCATACACCACTGTGCCATAGAAGCACCACTGCCAACTAGCAGCTTGGAGGTGTAATTGCAGAGCGACTCAGACACACCAGCATACAACCTTATAACACCATAGCTCACTTTCGTATAGCCTAATGCATAGACTTGATGCAGAAGCATAAATTAGGCTTAAGCCACTGTGCCTCCTAATGATAAAACAAATCTAAGATTATTATACTATTTCAAAGCTTTCCATTTAATCATTTTATTGGCAGATAAGTTTTCTTTCTTCTGCTATTGAATATGAAAAGAAATGAAAAAAAAAGTAAGAAAATAAGAAAATATAAGAAAAATAAAAGCATTTAAAGCTTGAAATTTGACTTTATTCAAGTTGGTTCCGTGTGCTAAGCACATGCTCCCACACAAAAAATCAACACATTGCTGATCCAAATTTCTACTATGAGAAATTCTGTTCTGTCTTCACGTTGCATGCAAATGACATTATTTGAGTCAGGCAAGATTATTCATTTTTTGTTGACATTTAACTGAGAGGTGACTATGTTTACTAAGCAGTAGATTGTGTCAAACTTTTCTTTGCTCAGTTTAATTAGTGTTTCTGCATCCCTGCTCGTTCCTGATTCTGAAATGATCTTTGTTATCCATGCACGCTAATTAATCAGCTCAAGTCATGATATATAGTGCAACAGGTTGTGCTTCTGAGAAGGAGGGCAAGACAGTTACAGCATCAATGTGCGGTGACGCAACTGTAACTTGTGGTATGTTTGTCTTTGATGAAAGATTGAAATGCTTGTGGTCTCATTTTATTTACATAAAAAAAGATAAATTATTTGCTAGAATAAGAAAAAACAAAACAATATTTAAGACATTTTCAACTGCTGATATATATTTTTGTCGGAAACATGCTAATGGAAATGTTATTACGACTTAAAAGAAACCAGCATTGTATTTTTTCCCCAGATATTTCAAACATTTTTCATGCAGAACATATGTGTACAGGCAGGTATACGAAGCCAGCATACACTCAGGCTTTGAAGGAGTGGGTGGTTTGTCTCTTACGGGTTTGTCCTTGTTCGCTTGTCCTTCTCATTTCCATCTCAGCATTGTTTCGCTTTCATTTCAGTGCAGGTCATATGTGTGTGGACGTAGCATGCACTTGACCAGTGAGAGGGTGGTGTGAGCGGTGTTGCTAGTGGCCTGGCCAGGATTAGAGCCTAGGTGGAGGGATATTAATGTAAAGCGGAGGGGACAAGGGCGCTCCTGTCCAATTACTCTGCACCCTGTCACTGCCATCCGGCCGCAAAACAACAGAGGAGGAAAGGATTAATTGCCTTGGACTCTGCCCCCACTACAGGCCCAATTATGGAAACATATTGGCTCCCAGCGTTGCTACAGCCACTGCTGTGCTGGGATATTGTGTGAAATTTCTAACTGCTTTCAGAGGTCAGGACGAGTGGGTTGGAGCAGGGGATGTGAAAAAAAGTGAGGCAGTGGAGTGTGTGTCAGAGTGTGTGTATGTTGGTTCGATAAGCAGGTTGCTTGTGAGAATTTTATGGCAAACCAGCAAAATATTTGGTTTTCAGCCCAAACCATTGTACTGTTTTGTTGAGAGTTTCTCTGTAGATCGTGAACCCCAGCATGTTGATCTTCATGTAAAAAATATTTATGAAAATTAAGGATAAATTAAAGTGCTGCAATTACATAGAAATTAATATACAGTAAATGTCCTTAAAATGGAATAGTATAAATACAAAAATACAACACAACCTCTGAGGTATTGTTTAAATAAGCCTCATTATTAAAACTTAGTAAACTATACAATATTGTCTTCAACTAGCAGAAATTGACTTCCTGTCTTTCAGTTCAGTTTTTTTTTTTCTGTTAATTTTTCTCACCAATCCTGGAGTGACTTGGGCTTACTAAATAATTGTATTATAGGTAGAAAGGAGTATATCAACATTCTTAGTTATTTGTCTCTGGGACAGTCCACTCGCAGAGTGACCAACAATCTAGCCTCTTAAAAAAATCAAAGTGCTTTGTGATTGTCATTTCTACGCATCCTTAAAGATAAGTCTATTCCAATCGGAAAAAAAGTAAACAAATGTTGGTGCACACAGTTTATTATAAAACGATGGGTGTGTATTTACTTCTCGCATATTTATCAGTGTTGAAATACCAAATATATAAATCTGAGAAAGAAAAACCAGTCGATTCTGTTAAGACAAAGATTTATCTTCCTGACCTAGCGAGCCATAATGTGCCCCACATGTAGACCACACAGACCTCAACCTACTTTGGCATTCTGACTGATGCAGACTTCATGAATCCTGAATGAAATTGGCTCTTGATGAATCTCAAATATGCTCTCGTGTTACAGAGCAATAGAAATCCAATGAAACTCCAGCACAGCTGAAATAAAGCCATACATCCCACTCCAACCAGGGGACTGGGAGACAGGGGAAAAATGACTGCCGCATGGGAAAGCAGCAGCCGAGTGAAAGGAACCCCGAGATGAAGGGGATAAGGTATCGCCCTGGGTCCTGCGCATCAGCCCTGTCCTTTAGTGTTTGGGGTAACAGATTGGGGTTTACAGTCCCTGCATCGCCTCTTTTCCTGTGCATCAGGCAGACGGAGTGAGCCTAGAGTAAATCAGCTTGCTCTCCCTTGGTCCAATTTCCCTTGAGAGCTACAGGCCGGCTCACTCAAATCATCTACAGTGGCTCTGTTTGCTTTGAGACCCACCATCTTACAGAAAGCAGAAAGAAACTTTCATAATATATATACTGTATATATACAGTATATATATAATCACACTGTATGTATATATAATCACACCTTCTTACGAAGATGACACAATTGACTGTTGTGATGGTTCTTTAGATGTCAACACAGCGAGAAACAGCACCCACTTTTTTTTTTTTTTTGGCTTTGGGATTGGCCTTTTTTTTTTTCTTAGAGAGCTCAGAGGCATGTATGAGGATGATGGCTCCTGTTTGGGCAGGATCCAAGCACACTGCTGCTATAGTGACTAAGCACCCTCTCCTGTGACTCCATGCATACTCTAATGTGAATAATGTTTCTCCTCAAAGTCTGTGGTAATAAATGGAGTGCCATTCGGCACAATGGCAAAATCAGGACCCGTATTGATTAACTCTCATCATCGACTTACTCCCACTTCCATGATTTATGATTGTCTGTTATTTTTACATTACCCATCAAATTCATCTTGTCTTTCCTGGCCAGGGTTGGGCTGAGCAAACAGTAAACATTTAGAGTGTGCGCTTTGGTTCCCCTGTGTCGGTCCATTAAACGTGCTACACTCTCAGAGCCTTCCACAGCCCCTCAAGGCCCAAATGTTGTTTGCTCTCATATGACTGTGTGACCAACAATTTAGGTATATAGTCCTAATAAATAATATACACACTATGAAGAATTTCTCTAATTTCTACTCTGAAAGATTGTGTTCAAACCAGTATAACATTTTAAATCTGTTTGATACTGTATCCCGCTTTATATTGTGGGAAACTATTTACAATACTGCCTTGTATCCAAGCCCCATGTAGTGTATACTGTAACTACACAAATCTTTCTATAACTACATAGGAACAATATAGTAGGAATAGAGTATTATAAATTCGACTGTAAAAATAGGTTTCAAAAACATCTAATAAATTAATTATTATTATTTTTTTTTTTACTAAAAAAAGCTTAAAAAGCATAACTAAAATTATGTTATCAGGGTAAGTGACACAAGTTTTACATTTGAAATAACGCTAGGCCGTGGAATGACATATTAACATATATTCACTATCTAGCCTATTCTATTATATAAAAATGTGCAGTGAAGATTTTAATTGCAGCAGACAATTTTGGACTCGCCCTATAGTAATGATGTTGTAACTAGTAGTAGATGGCAAATCTAAAAATGGTGTAGTATTTGTATGTGCTTCCTGTGTGAGGGAAAATAATGACAAATGCAAGTTGATGAGGTCATTATACCACCATACAATAGCAGCATCTTTGCAATAGCCAGTAAATTTTAGAGCACATGTTCCCAACCAATGTTTTTAATGCTGTCTTAAATGATCATTATTACCTATGAGGTGTGTTCAAGTCAAACCCGGGACTTTTGATTGTGCAGAATAACAGAACACAGTTATAGGAGTAAAAACTGTTTTTATACTTACTGTATATATGTAACTATATATCTCTAGCTTTATTTCTCTATATAACCTCCTGCTACATTAATGCACCTATACTAGCTTTTCCCCAGTGCTGGAATACCATAAAAGTAGAAAGATTTCTCAGTACTTTGGAGAAATGATCAGACAACCTGGTCATGTCATCGTCACTGCTGAAATGTTGGTCTCACTGGAACTCCTTTTGGTCTGATCACCAAAGGTGTTCTTTTTTTTTTTTTTTTTGCAGAATAGTGCCCACTGACCTTTGCACCACTTGCCTATTACAGGAACTTGTCTTGGATTTATTGCCACATACCCTACACTCCTGATCTCGATCCAAGAGATTTACATGTTTGGGTCATTTATGGACTGCCTGAGAGGCAGCAGTTCAGCTTCAGATGTCAAGTAGCTAGTCTGATCATGGCTCCAGCGTACTGTTTCTTATTCTTTTTGGCCCATAAAACTTTTTGAAAATCATAGCCTTGACTCAAGATGCAATGCAAGATACATATAATTCATGAATTATAAATGGCATTCTAAATTGTGCATCATTCTGCAGTCATACATTAAAAAAAAAAAAAAAAAAAGTTTTTATTTGTTGACATGTCTTCCATACAAAAATAGAATTTTTGGACATCAAATACTATGTATTTTTATACATTATACATTTTAAAAATATTATTTCCCCACTTTTCCCCTTTTAGTTTCTTTGCAGCTTCTGGAATCGATCGTCTCCAACTGACAAAAATGCAGGATCTCCTCTCCTCCAAACAAATTTTCATAAATGTCAAGGTATGCACTAAAAGGTAACAGTAATCTTCCTCTCTTAGTCAGCTGGCTCTGTGGTTTGCAGTTTAAAAGCATAATAATACCCCAGAATGAGTGGTATCTTAGTAAATGTAGCATGTGTAAATAGAGGTTGGTAAAGATGTTCTAGTCTGACAGTGAGCATCAGTATTAGGGTCAATATTGATCTGTAATGTTGGATATGGCAGTATTTTTCCATTTCAACCTACTGATTTAATGATTGTGTTAATGTTTAAAAACCACATGGATCTAGTATAATACAGTAGAAAACAGGTCTGGTTACTAATAAGGCATTAGTACAGTATAAGTATTCATTACCGGTTAATATCTGGAGCTCAAATATCAGTCTTTATTAAAGATCCCAGGCATCAGATAAAAATCTGAAATTGCTACCTAGTTGTAAACGTTCAGTCTCATGGTATAACCCAAAGGCTACATACATTATATTATAATTTTGGCTTAAGCTTTGGCTCTACTTTGGATGAGTTTGTCGCCAGTGTGATACATCCCTTAGATGAAGTTATACTGTAAGTGTATCCATTGTTGGGCCTTTAATTATTTCACAAGTGGGATTAATGGACTCTGGTTTTGGAGAGCATCAGCGCCAACATTATTAAGATTCTCTCTTACATTTCTTATGCAGCTTATCCTGTACAGTGTCAAAGGAAGCTTGGATGCTACTGTAGCTTGGAAACACCTTGGACAAGGTGCCAGTCCATCACAGGGCACAAAAGCATGCCTACACTCAGACATATACTCATACACTAGTGGGAATTTTGGAAATTAGCCTAATCTGTAGGTTTTTGCACTGTGGGAAGAAACTGGAGTACCAGGAGGAAACCGAACGAGCATGGGGAGAACATTCAAACTCCACGCACACTGCACGCACGCCAGAGGCAGGATACTGAGATTCTATTAATGGGAATAATTTGAAAGTTTTTAAATAGAGAGGTTTTTCTCACATTGCTCTGGGGGTATGAGAGGGAGCTTGTGTCTTATTCCTATGACTCCAAGTAGGATACCTACAAATACATTCTTATTTGTTTGTTCATAATGGTTGATTTAAGTCAAATTATTATTGGACTGCATTCTGTACATGTTACATACAAAATGCTGAAATAGATAAAAGTTTTTCATGCATTTGTTAGACAGTAGGGTTAGATAATACAGTATATCAGTAAAACATCCGTGTGATGTTAAACTACACATTTTTACCATAATATAGTTTTATTATATTTCAATATATTTTTATTCCTTTATTCAGCTTTTATACTGCTTATCCTGTACAGGGTCACGGTGGGCCTGGAGCCTCTCCCAGGAGACTTTGAGCATGAGTTGGGTTACAACTAGGACAGGGGGCCTATACATCACAGAGCACACAAACATCTACAATACAGGCAATTTGGGAATGGCAGGTAACCTAAACTGCATGTCTTCAGACTGTGGGAGGAAACCAGAGTAGGTGGAGGAAAACCAGAAGCACGGGGAGAATACACAAACTCCACAAAAACCCGAGGTGGAAATCGAACCTTCAACCCAGGGGTGCGAGGCCACAGTTCTAACTACTACCGTGCCGCCTATATGCAATATTTTTAAAATATTGTTTCTAATTAAAATATTACAAACTATTTCTAAGGAGTCAATTTGAAGTTTAAATTTTACACTTCCTCTTTTTAAACTACAAAATATATAGATTTAATGCAGCATTGCTGCTGCATTTCTGTAAATTTTTGAGCAAAACCTAAAATCTCTTGATTTATATCATGTATCATCCTTCGTTATATAATGTTTTTGTCATATTGTTCACAGTATCAAATACAACATCAAAACAACACCATTCCTGTGGATTTTGGCTGTACAATTCTCTCTGGGTTACTCTGTGTGTGTGAGTGAGGGACAAAGTGAGAGAGAGAGAGAGAGAGATGCACAAATGCGCGTGTATTTCCGGTGTGTGTATGCAGACGTCAATATGTTGAAATGTTGAAAATCCTGAATATGTTCTGCGGGGAGTTGAACAAACAGTGGGAACTGTGATAGGCCCCTAAAAAAAATGAGATCCCATCCATGTAATTTGTCTACGCTCTGATAGCATCAGTCCTCAGTTGGCTGTACCAAGCAGGTATTACCACCCACTGACTGTAATCGCTAATGAAACCAGCATTGAGTTTATAATGCGCTAAATGATGCAGCCCACTCCAGATAAACACATCCTAAATAAACGATTTGGGTGGTAATTGCACTCTGCCAGGACGCCGTTAATAGAGTCAGCTCTGCTGATGAGAGGGTTAACTTCTTTTCCGAAGGAGCCTCTCACTGGCTCATTGCACTCTCATTTCTACAGAGATCTTGGCATTCCCTTGGTTATCAGTGTACTTAAAAAGAAAACCTAATTAGACCTAAAAAGGCCTTTTTTTCCATTTTCTCTAATTAGGTCCTTAACATAATTAGCAGGTAATGTTAATAATCCTCTTTTAAACTCTATTAAAAGGCTGTTTGGGAGTAAGTGGTTGAGGAGGATGTCTTGTGGGCTGTCATGGGCCCCTCGGAGGGTCAAAGCAGGAGACCAGAGAGACATGCCGGGACTACAGTTCATCAGGGTTGGAGTGCCACTGCATTATAGCTTCGGCCCCATAGGAGCTGCCTCATCATCAGACTATGTGCCCAGTGTATTAATATAATAACCCCTCCCACACACACGCGCGCACACTTTTCCTCTCTGGGCAGCACTGGGTCTTCATCAGAGCAGACAGGCGAACAATAGAAATTTTCAAGAAAAAACTGACATTTGTGTGACATCAGTAACAGCAGTGTTGCTTAACTAGGGGTGGAGTTAGAATCCACCAGGGGGCATTGTGTCTTCAGCAATGTTCTCCCAAATTACCATAAAGAGGTCTGGGACCATTGTCATTAAAGTGACTCTAGTAAAATATTCACATGGGCTTGGGAAAGTGCTCTAGGTTCCAGTGAGTGGTCTGTTGGCTACGGCGAGGAGGAGGAGGATGAGGAAGAAACCGCCGGCGACCAGAAGAGCCCAGTCCACGTCTTTAATTAAGTATCTGAAACATCAATTTAAATGTAAATATCTGTGGTGCAGTGCCACTCATGCGTAAATTAGAGCGTTGGCCCGGCACATTTCTCTCTCTCCCAACTCCCTGCTCACTTACTCTGACATCTGCTCACATTTGCCGGGCCCCGGGCTGTCCCCAACACACACACACACACACACACACACACACACACACACACACACACACACACACACACACACACACACACACACTCACACACACTCACACACACACACTCACACACACACACACACACACACACACACACACACACACACACACACACACACACACACACACACACACACACACACACACACACACACACACACAAATAATGAATATTCATTTGTTCATGTAAACTCATCCTCATTCACACGCACTCAGTGATACTGATGTTTGTTTGACAAGCAGCAGATTTCATACACTAAACACACAGGAACTGGTCATGCTGTCACTGCTTGCACTAACACATTTAGTGAGACTGAACTCAGATGTCTTACAGGTAGGTTTCTTCCACTCTATACCAGTAAATTAGTGCGCACTCTACATGGAGCTCATTACAGTCCAATTCTCTAGCAGAACACTGGATGTATGGTGTACGTCATTTTATCTGACTGTTGGGTGCTATATGCTGAGCAGTAGCCAGTTTTATTTTCTTACTGATGAATGGTCCTATTTTCTGTCTGGCACTTGTACAGGGCTCTATCTCTCTGGCTTGTATGAGGTTCTGTTTTCTTTAAACGCATCATATCCTATTTTCTGTAGTGTGGACATTTTCTGTGCAGCATGGCCATATGGCCCTATTTCCTGACTGGTATGGGGCCAAATTTGGTGCTAACCACTCCCTCTATGAGTCTTTACTCGTAAGTTAGAGTTGGCCAGGCTGATCTATTGAAAAAATTAAAAATTAAAAACAACAACCATAAAAAAAGGGAAAACCCTGCTGAATTATGTGGCTTGTGTCAGTATTTGAAGTGGGTTTAGATGCCGGATCCAGTCCTAAAGATCTCCTACTGTATGATCCAGTGCTATGAAATCTCAACTCAGGGCATGGATGCAAATGTCCTCCTCTGCTGAGGTGCTCTCTGATCTGTGGTGTAAACTCAATCACCTGGTGTTCGATTCAGTTTAGGCAATCAGGTGGTCTCGTCCTGTCCCAGTGTCTACCGGGGAGAATGTCTGATCTACGGTCAGTAAAGTGAAGGTGCTGGTCTGTCTGTTAGGCCATCAGGACACAGCTCATAAAGGCCAAGCAGCGAGAGGGAGTAATGATTTTACAGGGCTGCTGGGGAACAGGCGGCTCCACTTACAAGCCCCCGAGGACCTTCATTCCCCTGCCCATATCCCTCCGTCCTAATGGCCAAGCCGTGGCCTGGTGGGCACAGAGGAAGCTGTTCGGTCGTTTAGCTCTCTTAACCTGCGGCAGAGCTGATTAATCGGCTAATATTTAATCATTGCTGAAGAGAGAAGCATGAAGAAAGGAAAGTTCGAGTAAAAAGAGGGAGGGGGTTCATAATAATGTCCTTTGTGCTTCTCTAGATCACTATAATCTCTGTCATCTCATTAACTGGTGACACTCATGTAATGACTTAAGAAAATCTTTACATGGCTAATAGAAGCTTGGCATTAAGTCAGTACAGCTCTGCAGTGTATTGAATGGGCGTGCGTATGACACTGAGCTGCTAGTCGAGTCGAGAGTTAAGGGTATTAGACTGACATATACACTCTGAGGAACAATAGGAGGCTGTCTCTCAAAGCAAAAATGTCACATGTCTCTAATAATATTGTGGCATTTCTTGGTAATGGAGGTTCAACAGCACATGTGGCCTGTTCACTCAGTGCTGAACTTCCACTGCCTTCTAGAAGCCATTCAGAATTAGTAGAATTTCTAAGAACTGGAGTTTGAGTTTACTACCAGGTATAATGATAATTATCTATTTCCTATTATTTGTGTGACTTCAAATTTAAATTACCAAAAGCGTGGCAAAATCTTGACCGAAGACAGATCCTGCAGTCAATTTGCAACTCTATTTTAATGTTATAATTTATGAAAATCCCACATTTCCAAGTCAGAGCGGGAAAATTGGCCTGGACATGCTCAGGGAGAGGTGGGAGGGAGGAGACGGGTTGTTGATTGTTAGGTGTGCCAGGCTAGCACTGGTGCCCATTGGCAGAAGAGGATGCTTATTGAGGGCCACCGTGCCACAGCGAGGATTTCCCCAGCGCATTCAACAAACCGAGCTCTCTTCGCATCCTGGCATGGCTCCCTGCGCCCATTCTTAGTCAACAGGATTAGGCCTGCTTATTGCTGGCTCTCCAGGATCACCTACACTCCGCATTGTATGTGCTCTATGCTCGCTCGTCAGTTTGGCTACAAGACGAACATGCTTTTCCCCCCTGTCACTTGTGAATATGTAAAGGAGGATGGAAAGACAAATCAACCTCTGCCTCTATGACATTAGACTTGAATACATTAGCTATGCCATTTAAGGACTAAATAGAAACAAATAAATATTCCGCTTTAGCCTTGATTAAAGGCCCGTTTTAATTATAAGGCTATTATGTGCTGCTAGCCAAAAATGCTTGGCTACAGTTTCTGATTGCCTTTCTTCAGTGCAGAGCCTGGGCAGTAGATCTTAATGAATGATGGAATGTTTGCAAAATTAATTAAATAATAGGTTTGGCATTTTTTGAGACAAATTACACTTTGTTTTTTATCGTACGTGGCAGGCTATTGTTTGTTGCTGACACACGTTTTGAAGCTTCTGTAATGACTTTTATAGTCATGTGCAAGTGCGGTGAAATCAACATGGTCTAGATTTCACACAAACCGAACTTTAAACAGAATGAAAGTGAAACTTTTGAAACTTCCTATTGAGAGCAATTTTTTTTTATTATGGTTGTTTACAGCATTCCATAGTTGTCATTTAGTAAACTATTTGTGCTTATTTTATGAAATAATATGAAAGATTATACACTGCGTAAAAAGAGTTTAATTCACTGACTATGAACTGCTTCATCGTACTGGAGAAAGCTGTAAGGTGTTACAGGGTAATAATCAAAGACTTAGATTTACTGGTTTCACCTGGATGTTAATACATCACATCACAAAGTGTTTTGATCTTTAGTTACAGTGCTTTACTTTCTTTTAAGTTAAAAAGAAATTAAAAAAGCACTATTCATTTTAGCCAGAAGCCACAAAGCATAACGCCCACTATCTCAAATACTTTTCCACAGGAATCTGCTTAACCATTTTCCTATTACAAACATGTTCATTTTGTGAAGCATTGGCCCATAATAACTGAATTGTTATCATAGAAATAAATAATGTATTAAAACAAATGCTTTGCATTACAACCAGAACTACTTGTAAAACTGCTGTGATATTGAATTACTCAAAACTTTCTAATCAATCAGCACACCACAGCAGTATACAGTAGATGCATTTATTGTTGTAAGATAATAGAATTTATAATGTTATAAAAACAGATATTCCCAATAGAATTATCTAGAGTTCTAAATACATGTAACAATTTAATTGTGTTATATATCAGTTCATTGGTAAATCAGTGCAGCTGTAAACTGGAGGGTCATTTGGTGTCATTTTATGTGGAGCGTTTGCTTAAAAATAAAAGATAGAAAGATAGATAGAAAGATAGATGCAATGCTGTGAAAAAGTATTTGCCCCTTGCTGATTTATTACAATTATTTTGCATATTTGTCTCACTTACAGTAAATGTTTGAGATCATCAACCAATTTTAATGTGACAAAATAAAAAAAATGCAGTTTTTAAATGATGATTTCATTTATTTGGTTAAAAAAAAAAAAAATCTGTCCAAACCTACTTGACCCTATGTGAAAAAGTACTAATGCCAGATTTAAATCACATGCTGTGGCATGCTCTTGCTAGAAAACCCTCCAATGTGGCTGAGTTAAAACAATTCTACAGGGTGAACCAAAATTCCTCCACCGTGATATGAAAGACACATTACCAGTTATCACAAATGCTTTATTGCAGTTGCTGTCATCAATGGTGGCACAACTGGTTATTAGGTGTAGGGGGCAATTACTTTTTCACATAGGGCCAGCCAGGTTTGGACAGCTTTTCTACCTTTATAAATTAAAGTATCATTTAAAAACTGCATTTTGTAATTACTTGGGTTGTAGTTTCATGATCTGAAAAAAAAAAAAAAAAAACACAAAACAAAACAATAATCATAGCACTGTAGGGAGGTAGATAGATAGATAGATAGATAGATAGATAGATAGATAGATAGACTTAGATTTCATGAAAAAAGCCATTTATTTTAAAGGCATAAGGAAAATAATATTTTGGCTTTTAGTTTTTTGATAAACTTTGAAATAGCTAATTAATAACTGCACAAATATAATTAGTTTACTGGAAAAGTGGTAAAAATGCACTTTAACTATGGAAATGTCTTAGTAGAAATAGATTCCCATAAACTGATAAACTTTAAAATCTTCAGCCTCAAAACAAAATGAATCTAATTGGATCTAATCTCAGAAAAAGTAATTATGTACAGTAATTCAGTTTCGGTTATTAACAGCTCTGTACTTCAGCATAGCAACAAGCTTGAGGGAAAAAAAAGCGTCAGGTGCACTCTTCTGTTTCTCTGGTCATTCAGGGCACTGAGTCTCTGCATTCATTTTGCACTTTGCCAGTGTGCTGGAGGAATGTGTTTGAATGTTATTGCGCATAAGTCATTCTCATGGACCATGTTGAGAGAGAGTGAGAGAGAGAGAGCCAGCCTTGGGAAAGAGCACGTGCTGGCACCACACTGACCTTTGCTTTGGTGAGTGTTCTACTCAGAGGCATAGCTAGACCATATGCCAGGGCCACTCAGAGCCACTGTTTGGGTTTTAAATTGTGTTGAGTGCCATTTGTGTCACATTTAAAATGCTAACGGTACAGAATGTCATTTGCGGAAACGGGGCGTTTGCTCCAGAAAATTAATTCGGCTTACTCCTGGATCTGGGCTCCTGTCTCCAGGCCAGTATTATGCTTCGCCTTTGACAAGAGTAATATTTAATGAATAACACTATTAATAACGGCAAGGTCTCAGGGGGATATTTCTTGATAATGGATAGGCACAGACAAGATTTTGTATGAGTGAAAGGGCATTGTGAGGGCCTCCGTTTATATATTTTTTAAAACTCATTTATTTATTTTTGGCAGGCTTAGAGAGAATATGTATGTTTTTATGCATTTATAAAGATTTGCTGTACTCCTGCCTTCTTAAAGCGAAGTGTGTGTGTGCTCTGTGCTAACCATAGTGCTGATATTCACTCATAATAAATATTTCTGTAAGACTCCAGAATTCACTGTTTTTCCCCCTCTCTCTGTGCTTATAGCAGCTGCTCCGTGCGGTGCAGTCCCATTTCTCATTTCGGTGCAAAGCCATTTGTCTTACGTGAGCATGTTTGCTCTGGTTGAGGAAGACGGAGAGTTTGCACACACCTTTTGTCTTTTTATTATGTTCATGAGTGCATGTCTGTCTGCACGTATGTCCATGTGTTTGTTCATCTGTGTCTGGGTGACGATAATAATAATCACATGACTCAAGGTAATGTTCCATGAAAATAGCTGAGAGCAGTTTAATTATAGACTACAGCAGGAACGCTGCTAGTAAACTTGATTCTTTTTTTCATAAAAAAAAAACAACATAATAAGCAATGTTTATTTTCATTTCAGAAATCAGATGGACTTTTTTTTTTTTTTTACATTTTTTTATTTATTTTTTACCTCAGACAAAGAAAATCCAATTTGGGCAGGGATGCTGAGTAGGAACAGGTACACCAGATTTCATGCTTCGTATACAAATCCAACGAAGAAATATCCATGAACTTAAACACACAATTTCCTCCTTTAATTGTGAGTTTTTCCTCCATTTTGTTATTTTGCTCCTTTAAAAAAAAATTTTTTTTTAAAAGATTGATATCTTTTGTTATTGGTGCTTTGGCAGGTACTATTTGTTAAAAAGTACAATACCCTGCATGGTCAGAGCAGGAGTATATATTTTTCTCTTCTTTAATTTTACAGAAGCACACATGGCTATATGTCATTCAACAAAAAAGTGGCTTTATTTTTACAGTATTTCGAAGCTTAGTTTGCTTGCCCTCCTGTCCTGTTTAGTCATGGTGCTAGCCACTGACCCCTGCATGTCCTTCACACCAAAGTGAGGACCACCTTATAATTGCGGCGGGCGGCAGCTTAAAACCGCCAAATCATAAAAGCCGAGAGAGATCCAGTGAATTACGAGGAAATATGGCCTTCCTTTACAGCGAGGGCTGTGAATGAAGCCATAAAATTATGAGCAGTTTTTATGATGGCCCATTGAAAGGGGATGCTTGTATATTGATGGTTCACAGGCTGTATCCCTCTTCCCCTCGTGCTGGGGAAGAGCTGACGAGAGGCCCCTGTGTAACTATTTTTCATGCATTTAATATATTAATTATCCGGTAAATGTTCCCCAGGCAGTGCTTGGGATGTTGGAGAGTGACAGCTTTTCGATGAAGCTCCCCCACCACCCCATCATGCTGCAGTGTATTACGTGGGAAAGGTCGGCCTGGGGTTAATGTAACTTTTTATTTGCTGATTTTTCATAGGCGGATGGAAGCAAGGAGCAAGGCTAGTTTGGACGAAAGAGCGAGTAAGAGGGAGAGAATGAGGAAGGTGGTGTACAGAGGCCGAGGCAGATAACAGCCAGGCTGGCTTTTTTTGTATGTGTGCGTACGTGTGTGTATTGTGTTTGGACTTTTCTGTGCCTTCGAGTCACTAAATGTCTCAGCCAGGCTCCATCTTCCTTTATAGAACAGGTATTGTGAAAACTAAGTACAGAAGGAAAGGCTGGAGCAAATAACTGCATGCACAAAGAGAGCACAAATCATACAAATAAATAATAATAATAATAATAATAATAATCATTAAAAAAACAAACTTGAACGGTTAGACTGACATTACAACAACATTTTTAAAACTGTCTTATACCGCCATGTTTTTTACACTGTGAAAATGGGCTAAAATGGTGCAGTGATGCAGCATGCAATGTAACCATTAGTGTAGACCTCTTCCATTTGCCTAC
This sequence comes from Clarias fuscus, assembly GCA_030347435.1. Lineage (NCBI taxonomy): Eukaryota > Metazoa > Chordata > Actinopteri > Siluriformes > Clariidae > Clarias > Clarias fuscus. The sequence continues at coordinate 21,173,776 of CM059218.1, forward strand.
AATTAGGTAGCTGCTCTTTTTGATGGGAGAAATGGCTTTTTAATCACCATATGTAGCTGTGCTAATTCACAGGCTCTGAAGTGCTGTCAAGAAACAATTGAGTGAAGAGGGTCTGAAGTGATCAATTGTCTGTGGTCTCCAGGTGAACTTCTAATTTTCTGCACATTCCGGCATCTGATTGACTTAATTAGACCGGCCCGCATTCTGCTGATTGGATGTAAACATTAATATGCCAGAAAATGACTTTCTCGACGTTTTCAACAATGTCCAGAGGCATGCTAAATTGATCAGCGATTGAGAATCAGACATTTTTGATTAGATTTGATTCAAGCTGGAGATAGCAGGCCTTTCCTTAAAAAAAAAGAAAAAAAAAGCCTCAGTTGTTCACACACCCTCGCAGTAGGGCTTACTGATTTGATTTGCCATGGTGGTTAATTCAATTCTACAATTTAAACTCAAAGTTGGGCTGAAACTTCGAGAAACGTTTGGATGAATTTTTGCTCCGCTGTCCCTCGGTGAAATAGGAGCCCGCCGCTCCAGTGCTTATAGAGTAGATCACCTATAAATCATAGTGTGATGGACTGCACAGGGTGGTTCGATATCTCATCACGGTGCTCTGAACTCAGTGTTCGGTGCATTCAGACTACTCTGGACCTTCTGAAGACGACGTATAAGGCTGCATGTCTTCAAAGCCGACTTTTGCAGTAGCACTTCAAAGCATAGATATGAGTGTCATCTGCTCGGCAGTGTACAAATTACGCATATACGCTATTGCAACACTAGAATTCCTCAACAAAAAAAAATATGCATTTCTTTTTTGTGGTTTTAAGATTGATATATGGATCTTAGCTGCATACTGGATGTCATCCTGCCGGAAAACCCCTAGCTCTTCTCTGGCACCCGTGCAAGCCCCATTACCCCTCGAATGCCTCTCAGTGGCTCTGCTGTGTGCTTAAGCACCGGCGCTAGTGTAAACGACATCTCTGTGGCTGGAATGAGCTTTGCACAGTTTAATAGAGGTCCACAAGTTGACATTAATATAGTGGGGCTGGGCGAAACAGGGAGCCACTCCTTCTCATAGATGGATGAACGCTCTAGCAAACAGCACTGACATGGAGACAGCAGTGCTGCTCTCAGATACGCGAAAATTGCAGAAATGCAAAAAAACAATTATTTGCTTATTGTAATGAGAGAGGGGGTTTGGGGGAAAATGTGTCACAGGTTTGACTTTTTTCCATACAACAAATTGTGGATGGAACATCAATGGGAGATATACACAATCTCACACTTCAAACATATTTAAAGACATTGTGAAAAAGGTCAAATCAGACTTTAATAGAGCTAGTTTATTATTATTATTATTATTATTATTATTATTATTATTATTATTATTATTATTAAACAGTTATTAAACAATTATTAAACAATTCTACATTACTGTATGTATTGTCAATATCAAACTTTAAATACAAAAAGAAAAACAAGGAAACAGTTAAAAAAAATATGACTTTGAATTGTGGATGCCTCATTATACAAGTACAGTATAGGAGACAAAAATGTGTTGCTATTTTTGTTTACTGGAGAAGAAATTATATCATCACACCTGTTCATTTATGCAGCTACCCAATTAGCCAATTGTGTAGCATAGAATCATACAATCATGCGAGTGCAGGTCAAGAGCGTCACATAACATTCACATCAAACATCAGAATGAAATGTGATCTGGTGCCACTCAGGGATTTCCATTGGTTTGAGCTGACTGGAAGGCTTTAGAGACTTGGATAGCTACTCTGTACACTCATGGTGAACAGAAAGGCATGTCAGAATGCATGAGACGCAGGACCTTGAGGTGGATGTGCGTCAACAGCTTTTAGCTTCTGTCGACCAGAAACAGGCATCCTGAGGCTACGTTAAGCAGTTTTTGGGGAATATAAAACATCAACAGGTTGTTTTCCAAACTGCAGATAGTTTTACTTATTTAAAACTTTTATTCGCAGAAAGAAGCGAACACAACTGCCTATAGAATAAGACAATTTCTAAATGGATCCATACCAAAAGGCCAAGAAATATGTTTAATACATTTATATGCGTTCTAAAATAATTTCCAAATGAAATGTATTATATACATTTGTCTATATTCAAGATATTATTATTATTATTATTATTATTATTATTATTATTATTATTATTTGCTGTATTTTACTTGCTGACTTTAGGATTGCATTTAATTAGTCTTTTTTTAATGTTCATTGTTTGCAGTTTTGCAGAACAGTACAGTCACCATTGTACCGTCCCTCAGTACAGTTTATTTTCTCCTTTCCTGTGGTTTTGTTTTCTTTCCCCTTACATTACTTACTTATTCCTTATCATTGTCATGTGTCCTCTCAGCTGTACATTATAGACCATGTCCACACTGTACCTCCCCTTCTGCTCAGCTTATCTTCTCCACAAACCAACCTTCCCCTCCTCTGCTCCCATACTTCCATCTCTCTTTGCTCAGCTCTCTCTCTCTCTCTCTCTCTCTCTCTCTCTCTCTCTCTCTCTCTCTCTGTCTCTCTCTCTGCACAGCCGTCACTCTGAATTATTTTCAATGAGCTCTTTTATAGCGTGCGCCAGATCTGAGCTCCAGCCCATCACTGAACGCCAGGCTCCAGACGCGCTCTGCATTTCTATCAGCCCTGAGCCCTCTGCCTGCTATTAACCTCTCTCTCTCTCTCTCTCTCTCTCTCTCTCTCTCTCTCTCTCTCCTTTCACTCTATCACTACTCTCTTTCTCTCACTCTCACATACTCTTCACCTCCACCTTTCTTCTCTCTACCTCTATTTCTGTTTCTTCATCTGACCCTCTTCCCAATTCTCTCTCCATACTATAGCATGGCATCCTTCTTGCTTTTTAAAAATCTTTTTCTGACCCTTTCTTCCCTCTCGTTCTTCTTCTACCTCACTTGTTCTATTGCACCTACTCACTCTGTCACAGTGACTGACTCTTTCCATTCCTTGTCTTTTACCAGGCACAGAGTAATTGCAAATTATTTTTCCTTATTCGACGTTCCAAATGCAGACTGAAGATTGTAACTGGCTCAAATGTCTACTATAATAAAAATATACCATACATTTCAGTGGATAAAAAAATAAAATGAAACTGTCAAACAACAAGCTCTTTCTTACACATGAAGAGTCTGCTACATTATGCTGCGATCCATGACTTTCAACTGTATAACCACCTATGGTAAGGTCATAACATACAGCTATGAGTACACAACATCAGATTAAATAATGGCATAATAAAACTATTGTAATGTCGTGGTATAACAACCATCTTTACCATTCCATAGTAAAACCATGGCAGAATAAAATGCAAATATGTAATAAACAAGTTATCATAAAGCACAGTAGTAAAAGCACGGTCGTACTTTGCTTTATTGCATAAGACTTTTGAATTGGTTAGAATATGTTGATTACTTTTAATAAAAGCAGCTTTGACAAGAGTGCTAGCGGTAATTCAAATAACTGCTTTGTGTTAATATATGAATTTATAAGCACATTATCACTAATACATTATTGTCATACAATACATTAATACATATATTGTAAAGGTAATCAAAGCCAAAACTATTTATAATAAAGAGATTTAAAAATATTTATTTAATAAAGAAACATATATAATCATTGATAGAATTCAATGAGTTGTATGGAAACAACAAAATGTATTAATGTCGACTCAGTTGTTTGTACTTTTGCAGTAAAATTCCTAAGGATCCAGTGTTATGAGATTATCTGTGATCTGCAGTTTTGAATTGTACAGTAAATGACAACAGGAACATAAAATGTCTCCACAACAAAATGCAACTATAAATGGAGATAAATGAACAGTGTGATCTAACATCCATTACATAACACGTAGTTTCAACTGAGTAACGTGATTGGACGAGAGACATTCCATGGGTGGTAATAATAGACCATAACAGAACTGGAATGTTTATGATCTATACAGTATGTATCACTCTGCATCCCAGGTGTTCTAACAATCATTAATTACAATAACAGTCAGTTGCAGCATAGGTGAAAGTAGGTCTGTACGGTCCGCTGTACTAAAGAGAGAGCAGCTGCCTGTCATAACCCACATTTTAAAAAGAAACACGACTGATGATGCTGTCATCTCAAACTACACTTTGTTTACTTAGTAATTGCTTCTAAGTAATTCCGAATTGCCCCATGTTGTTTTATTTATACCTAAGGCGAGCTACAAAGCTACAAATTCTAAATTCTTCCCTAACCCCTAATCATGACTTGTCCAGTTGTGTCGGACAAGTCATTCCACACCCTACGTAGTGCACTAGCTTTCAGTTTAATGCTATTTGGGATTTAACTCTAGAACCTGAAACAAGAAACTTACGAGATTAACAGGAGGACTGTCGACCATCTCTATGTTTTAATCTTTTCACTGTCTGGCAACATACAGTAGTACTTAATTATTGCTAAATTAGTAAGTAGCAGAAAATAGAAAGAATTTAAAACTACTTTATGTAACTGTTAATTACACTAAATGTCAGTTGCTGGGCAGTGGTGGCTCAGTGTGCTAAGGCTCTGAGTTACTGATTGGAAGGTCAGCGGTTCAAGACCCAGCTCTGCTAGGTTGCCGCTCTTGGGCAAGGCCTTGAGCAAGGCTACTCCAGCGGTGCTGTAAAAATGGCTGACCCTGTGCTCTGACCCCTGCCTACTAATAAAGCTGGGATATGCAAAGGATAAAATTTTTTTTAGTGTGAAACTGTTTGAACTGCTACCTGCCGGTCGGCTGCTCTGGCAGTTGCTGTTAGTTAATTGCGCTAAGTTGCAGACTTAAATAAAGAAAAGAAAATCATAATATGCTGATAATAAATGGTGTTTGTGAAAATGTAGTACAACATCATTATCACACTCAAGGTCATGCTGTCGTAGTGAATAGCAGCACAGATGTGATATCTTGGACACTCGCGCTGCTGCCCTCGTGCCTATGGCTAACTCCCTTTCATGTGATATTGCTTAATTAATGCCTTGCTTTAGTCATTACATAACATATGCTAACTTTAACTAGCAGCGTATAATCATTGTAGCAATATTGTCAAAATACTGCTTAGTCAGGGTCACAGTTTGTTGAAACTTTTTTGTTTGCTGCGCCGACTTGAACGGAATTATGTGATTGCCTAGTCAGATAAGAATACTGTAAATCCAAAAGTACATTCAACTTTGGCCAAACTAAAGGTATTGCAATTGGGTCATTTCTTATCTTACTGCATATTTAATCTGATTGAAACATGCTAATTAAGTATGCTAGAGTACTTAAAAGATTACTGATGAAGTTATGCTAACTGCCTTATGATCACTGTACTGTAGGCTTCATGGGTGAAGACTGATAACAAAGTAAATGTTCTTACTTTGTTGAATATCTAAAAAAAAGCCTGATGGGCTTTTTTACCATATCAAAGCATTTCTAAATGTATAGTGACAGAGTTGCACAATGCGATTAGTCACAATTACAGAAGGGTGTCATTCTCCTCTAGTTAAAGATTCTCACACCACGCTACAATATCTTATCACAATTAGACCTAATGTACAAAGAATAATCTGGTCATATACTTATTTTATTCTCTTTTCAGTTAAAAGACTCTTTTCAGGAACAAAATAACAAAACAACTGAAATCTGACTTGAATTAAAAGTTCTACGGCTGCATATTTTTGGAAGTAGTAATATGATGTGCTGTATTGTTTCAAAAAAAAAAAATACTGCTCTTGTACTCATCATTGAAAAATCTTGAGAAGACCTCTGGCCTGTATTCTGATTAATATAATCTAATACTCATGTTGAGCACACTCAAAATTGTTCATTCACACTCACATGGTGTCTGGTGTGTGAAGTGGAATAAAAAAAAAAAATAGGAATCTGACCAGTGATTTACAACTCTGAACACTGGACTGGATTTGTGTCATTGTTGTAATTGTTATAACTTCACACCTCTAGTAAATGACCCCAAGTCAATGAGATGCTCCACTGAAGAGTTTTCTGAATTAGCTAATCGCTTTGCATAGTTTTTTTGTTGTTGCTTTTGCTTCATAATGTAAATACAGAAGAGAATATTGTAAAGACAACTTATACTGGAGTGAATGTGGAAAAACTAAATACAATTAAGCTAAATCTCTTGTTTTCATTTGAAAACATGCTCTTTAAACCTAAATCAGTTTTTTGTTTTAAGGCAACTACTCCAAGCACTGATCAGCCATAACATTAACACCACTGCAAAGGTGAACTGAACAGAATTGATCACCAAATATACACCAGCAAACTGGTGACAGGATCATGTACACCCAAAGGTCACCCATGCTTTAGTCTGTCCAGTCTGATCACATAGAAAAAACAATGCTGGCCGCAATACATAGGCTCCAGAACTACAGCATGTCCACCAAAGCCTGCCACTCATGGGGCCCAGCAGGCAAAAAGCCCAAGGCGACCGACTCTGCCTCCAAACTTCAGAGATCTCAATTTGATTGAACACCCATGGAATGTGCTGGGCAAATAAGTTTGATCCACGATGGCCCTACCCTGCAAACCATTGCACCCAAATGATCCTCTCCCAATGTCCTGTTGCCAGATACTACAGTTCACCACCAGAGGCTCTGTGGAGCCACTCCAAGAGGGGACAGAGTCAACCCCGTGGCACAAGGGGAACCTGAAATCTAGGTGGTTTTAACGTTAATAGTTTTAATAGTATGGCTGATGGGCATATGCCTGAAAACGTCACAGACTCTGTAGATTTGGTCATATGAGTGACTAATGCTACAGAATTGAATAAAGTATTAACCAATGTTGAGGGTTTGAATCCCAGCTCTCGTCTTGTGTTTGTTGCATGATTTCTCCATGTTTGATTGGTTTCCTTCGGGTATTCTGGTTTCCTCCCTCAGTTCAATGACATGTTGTCTAGGTTGATTGGCATTTCCAAATTGCTCATGGTGTTGATTAGTTGTGAAAGTGGATGCTTGTGCTCTTCAGTGTGTTTTCACACCATCCAGGGTGTACCCCACCTTGTGTCCTACATTCCCTGAGATCCCTGATTCCAAAATCTAATCCACAGTTGTTTGCAAGCCCTTTTTGAATTGGAGTGCCCTGGAGAAAGCTTTTTCATGCTTTTATTAGTTCACGGCTAGAGTATTGCAATGCTCTTTATGTTGGAGACACTCAAGCACGTTTGCTGACCAATAATTGTGAACATGATCACATCACACCAATCCTGTATTCCCTCCACTGGCTTCCAGTACATTTCTGAATTCAGTTTAAAATTTTTGGGTTTGTTTTTAGTGCGATTAGTTGTCCGGCCCCTTCCATACTTGTGTGAGACTGTAAGCTTTTATCAACAAAGTATAATTTTACGTTCTGCTGACCAAGTCTGGCATTAACCTGCCATTAACAAAGAAATCTCAACTTAGTTGAATGTAGTCAGTTTATAATAGCATTATAAACAAAGGAGAAACATTATTTTATATGAGGCTTGGTTTACTTCAGCATACTGAGATATTTTACTGAGATAGGGCCTGAGGAAGGGTGTTCATCCTGAAGATCAGCACTGCAGTCCAGTGGGCTTATCCATATCCCTAGTCAAATGGACATAGGTATCTCCAAGGTCAAAGCTAATGATGAACTTACACAATCCTTGATAGTTAGTAAAGTACGTTGATGAACGTGATTGGATGCTAAACACTCACTCACTCATCTTCTATACCACTTTATCCTGTATTCAGGGTCGCAGGGTTCCTGGAGCCTATCCCAGGAGACTTAGGGCACATGGCAGGGTACATCCTGGACAGGGTGCCAATCCATCGCAGGGCACAGACACACACACATACAAGTATGCAATATAAATAATGTTCAATTGATGTGTAAGTACAGTAGGACAAACTATATTAAGTATAATAATGAAGTACAGTTATGCAAACATTTTCCATCCAAACTACAGTACATGCGGCCTGATGTTATATCCTCTATTTAAAATGACAGAAGTCGCTATGAGTTTGAACACACATTTACACTGTACACTGAAAAATTAATAGATACATAAATTCTTGACCATTATGCCCCCTTGCCCTCCTTATTTCCTCTCGGTAGCCTGTACTCAGCAGCATATATCAAAATCCATTTTGGAGATTGTCACATGGTCTGTTGTTTATGAGATACCACGTAGGTAACAGTACAGCCCTCTAACTTTTCACTTGTCACCATCAAAGTCAGCAGCATGCATTTATCTATTTAAGCATGCTACTGTACTGCTGTACATTAAGCCAGTTTGGTGCACTGCACCTGTGTTTATTTATTTATTTTTGTCATGTAAGGTGTAATTCACCTACAGAAGCATGAGATCTTTTAAGAATGCTTTCTTATGCCCAGAATTCACTCAGGTTTATACAGCATGTCAATCAATAACCTGTACGATAAAGCTGAGTGAAACTGAAGGGAAAAAAAAAGTTAGGTTAACAAGTACACCTCCTCACTTCATATCTGTAAACAATCATAGCAAGAGAAATGCACAATCTATGCTTTAAAAATGGGTCTGTGCAGTGCAGGAAATTGCAGAGTACACAAAAGCGAGAGAGACGAGAGTGAGGTCCCTGTCAATAAAGGGAGGGATGATTACAGCAGATAGTGGCAACTATTGCATATAACCCCCATTCAGAAGCACTCCCCCTACTGCCTCCCAACGCAAAGAGCTTCTTCCCCTGTAATAACAGTTTACAGAACAACATTGTACTGCCACATAATAGCCGTGTTATAATATGCTCTAACAACTCCAATTATCCCTCTTATTGATTCAGCCACACATTTAATAGGAACGGCCACACCTCTTGCATTATGAGTCATTAAAGGTGTTGAACAGTGAAAATTTTAAATTGTCTGCTTCTAGTCCAGGCTGGATGTGTCCCTGACAGCATAATTTGTTCCCCATTTGGCCACTGTAAACATCACACAACAATCATTTCTCCCTAATGTTTTCTGTCTCTCTTAACAAAAGTGAGACACGGTTTCGGGGAAAGCGAAACAAGACAAAGGCAACAAAACTAGTTTTTGTTGACAGTATTTAAGTGGGTCAATTTTTTACCATCCTTTTCATGCCTTGTTTTCGCCTTTAAAAGGTCGGTTTGGTTATAATTGCATGGAGTGCAGTAGTTTTAGCCACTCCAAATCTCCAAATTATTCTTTCCAAAACCTGAATCTATTAAATATATTTGCAAGCCTTTTTTGCTTCTGTCTGAGGCTGCTCTTAGCTTTAGCCATCAACATAATTTTAAACACCTGTTGCAATCATTCATATGCCTTCTATAAAATACTGTTCCTTTCTTTGGTCACTGCTATCTATAAATCCTATAGACTTCTTGTTTCTGACCTGATGCTGGCTTATGACTTCATTTTAGTTATAGAGCTTGTGTTTAGGATGTTCAGGCTTCTCATCACACTCCTCCTCCTCTTCCTGGTCAGTTTGGTTCACTCTCGCTCCACTGGCCCTTTAAGGAACTTGTGCTCTTCACATGTCCCACATGCACTCATATTATGCCATATTTCTTTTTCAATAGACCATCTGTAAATGAAAAAAAAAAAAAAAAAAGATAATATATGGGTCACCTTCACAGGACGTGCCATGATTATTGACCAATTTCTCATCAAACATTGCATTTTATTGTTCTTTGATCAATACTTTGCATCCTGCGTCAAATGCACAGTGCTTCAATCATCACTGTGCAGCATGTAATCATAAGAAATAGATTTAATCTGAAATATGTGGCCTGTACTGGGATCTGCTCTCACACCCTTTGGCCATTTTATTAGGTACGTGACCTTGTTTGTGTACCTAGTCACAAATATTTGTTCAGAGGTGGTCCTCTGGTGTTATTCGTGTACTACTTGAGAAGGGGGGTGAAATGTGTGCAACAAATGAGCAGTTTTTTACTGACAAAATAGCCTATGTGTACTGTATAGCCACAAGGTGTTCATAATAAAGTGGCCAATTAGTGCAAGTCCTAGGACTGAATGATTATGTTTTTAACTAACCTAAATATGTGTAAGTACTGAAACCAACTTGTGACCAAGCCTGACTATTGCCTCATGTTAAACTTTCTTCCGCATGCTGTAGACTTTAACTTTTAAGAACTTCTACTGGAATCATAAACCTGTCCTATGCTCATCTGAGGACGCTTATTCATAATCTGTTTATACTCAGATCACAGTAGAGTTTGCCGTCTTGTACACCTACACAGCATTATCTGTTTTCTACACAGAAAAAGAAGAAAAGGTTCACTCTGGTTTCACTTAAAGTTTCCTCCTCATCTCAGGGTGTTTTTCACTGCCACTATCACATCTGTTTTGCTGATTGCCAATCTACATCCACATCTGGATTTATTTTATGCTGCAATGAAATATATATTGTTAAAACATACAATTCATTGATTGATCCACTTTATTGTGAAATAAAATCCTTGCTCTTTGAGGCTTCAGGTTTACATGTTCGCGTGGTGTTAGCCCCATTTGAATAAGCAACTCAGTTACCCTCAAGGATAAGCATCTGCGAGTGCATTTTGTGAAACTTCTCTCCAATGAACTGTATAGGACTGTAGTGTGAAGTGTGTCTGTCTAGGTGCTGTCAACCCCCTCACAAATGTGTTTACACCTAACAGGTTCTCACTATAGGCAAGCAATGTGCAGGCCTGCTGATGAGAGGTTGAGAAGACTTTCATGGGCAACATAGAAGTCCCCATCCTCTGCCTGTTAGTGGCAGAATGCTTTTGAATCCTGGGCAACGGGGGCAGTCATGGGCCCCGTAGGCAGGTGTGTAAATCCCTGAGAGCTGGCCAGTGTTTGGTCCAGCTGGTGGGGGCTGTGTTCAAGGCATGGCAATTTGGTGTGAGGAGCCTGTTCACAAACATGGGCCCGCAGAATCACCACACTAAACCTCACACATAGGCAGGCCACAGGTGGGGAGGGAGGCTCTGTTTAATTTTCAGCCTAGCTGTGAGGCTGCCCGCCAGTGCCAGAGTAAATGACACAGAGGTATCACTGTAGAACTGTTTGGTATTGCTCTGTGGTACTGTGTTTGTGTATCACAAACAACACTCAGGAGCCAATAGGACCAAAGCCATGATGTCTCTAGATGTTAGAAGAGCAACAAGAATGTGAAGCAAGGAGTGAAAAGTGGTGTAAATAGCCAGCTCAAAGAGAACAAAAAGAAGTACTTAGGGAATAGCATGAGTATGGCACCTATCCCTCTGAAAATATACTTTTGGAAACGGAGGCAGAGACAGGTGCCATTCCTCTGTGGAGCCACAGTATTGGCCCAACCCAAGGTCAGTAGGCCAGGCATTACAACAAGTGACCCAAGCTCAGCTATGGATAAATATATTCCCCAAGATCCTGCTCCAAACAACACTCCATCTTTAATCCCTGATGCTTGCAGTCAACTATATAAACTATTAACTGCACATTCAGTAAATCCCACTGCAGAAAGGGCTGTAAAATTGCATCCACCCAGCAAACAGCACAGTAAAGTGCCCTTGCTGTATGACATGATGGAGGCCAAAAATAGTCATTTCCCACTACAGCCTTTTCAAATTGAGTCTTATCCACTCTGGCAATGCACCCCCCGTACCTCCGCCCCAATTTCCCCACCTGTCCTTAAATTGTGCTTTCATCAGCAGTGGGTTATATTAGGTGGAAAGGGCTGACCCTTGAGATGGGATCTGTGCAGGTTTAACAGGTCCTGTCCTCAGGTGAGTCAGCACGGCCAGCCGACTTCATCAGTCCAGTAATGAGCTACCAGTCTGCCGCCATGTTTAACCTCTCACATTCAACGCTACCTTGTCATGGAAGAGGGAATGACCTGCTCTTGTATGGTCTCATTTTGCTAGTGCTCTTCGACCCCTTGTATTGGTTATTCCCTCCAGAGAGTAATGTCAGCCACCATCACCTATCAGGGTGATCTGCTTCGTTTAGACATAACAACTCCATTGGTTGGCTGGTGTACTGCAAGATGCTTTCAGTTTGAAACATATACTGTACACGGCCTTCTCTTTGTATTGAAGTCAAGACTGTTTGTCAACCCAGTCCTGCATTGGGTTGTAATGCATTATGGGCTTTTCCTGTGCTGTTCACTCCTTCTTATATTCTCAGCAACCTCCGATCCTCTTGGCAGATCTCTCACCCACTACATGTCCAGCCAGCAGGGGTGCTGAAATCACATTTTCTGCACCTTCCATCAGTGACCTGAATATGTCTACACCCTCCACTAACAACTCTGAAGCAGTACACAGAGGGAGGGCAACAAAGATGAAAGAAAAAGTGAATGACATATGAGTTCCTGCCATCTAAGAAGTGGGCAGGAGGTGGCAGTGTATTTGTTGGTTGAAGTGGGGCACTAGGGGAAGGCAGGGAACATTGTTTGCCCGCTTCAGAGATACACATACCCTATTTCTTTAACCCAGTCCTCCCACTGTGCCCCTAATGCTCACAGTTTGGCTCTCTGCCGGGGAATATCCAAACTCCTGTAACTGGCAAATCCTGTGCTCATTTTCTACATGCAGTCTTTTTTCTTACCCACCACACATGATGTGCATGTATCTTTGTTGTTGTCATTCACAGCTAATAATTCATTCTACTGTATAATTTAAGGTACATTTTACATAAGTATAAAGCAGAAAAACATGGTCCAAGTTAAATTCCTTCAGAGTAACATATCTACTAGTCCACTCACTTACTCACTCATCATCTATACCGCTTGATCCTGTATTCAGGGTCACGAGGGGTCTTGAGCCTATCCCAGGAGTTATAGGGCACATGGCGGGGTACACCCTGGACAGGGTGCCAATCCAGGGTGCCGCAGGGCATATCTGCTAGTTGCAAAGCTTAGATATTAAGATTTTTCTCAAGGTAAAGGGTGGTTTCACTACTCAGTATGTCAACTATGTTACTAACTTCTAACAACAAATTCTTACTCTTACTTTATGTTTTTTTTTTCTTTTCTTTTCTGGCATACATACAATACAAGATCAAACTTCCCAATATACTTCTGTCCTGGCAACGAGTTTCCCAACGAGCCCTGCATCTCTTTTTTTTTTGGATTAAAAAAACGTTTTGATGAGTTAGAAAGTGAAAGTGTACTCATATGGATAATGTGTGAAATGTGTAGACTCATAACACTAACGACGTAGGAATGATTGCTTGATTATGTATACTACTCAGAAGCATCGCTGACATTTTTCCTTATTTCCATAATATCAGGGGTAGAACTGCCTGGCTGACCACTTCAAATTTTCCTGAACAGTTTGTAATATTTGAACAAATAATTGAATTAAAAATAATTAAGAATTTGTAAACCATAACAGTGTATGTACTGGTTATGATTAACATTAATGGTCAGTTAATATACTCAATTGTACATTGAGCTATTATAGATAAAATATTTCAGGACATGTGAGGACACTTTAAACTGTTTTCCACAGACAAGAATGTTATAATTTGGTGCTGGTCACGTGGCACTGGGACAAAATTTATACGTTTTGCAATATTATGACAATTTCAATGAAAGTAACAGCCATGGAATACAGTATACCACAAATTACATAATGGCTTGTTGACAAACTATGTACAGGTTAGACTACCATACTCCTCTCTCCAGTGTTGCTTCCTGTGGAAATGAGTCTCTAATGAGTCAACAGGACATATACGCCAAATATTTGGTTTATACAGTTTAGATAGAACTCCAAAGGAAATCAAACTACAACCTTTCCGGTGTGGATTACAGATATAAATCTTTTGTTCTGTTATATTTTGTGAAGGCAATCATGTTTACTTATTTTTCAAACTTAATTTCTATCTACAACAGCTATGTATTTAATTGAAACCCACTTCTAATGAAAGTATCTAAACATATATGCAAACTTTATCTGTGTTTTAGTTTAACATAAAGCCTTCATTATCGGTCTCAAATGTATTTATTTATTTATTTATTAACCCGCTCACGAAGCTATTAATTTTTATGTTATTATTATTTATAATAATGTTATAATAAATAAATGTTTTTAATTAATTTGGCTCAATTTCTCAAAATAAAAACAAACACGTGGCAGACAGTTACTAAGGAAGCTGTAAATGCATTACAATGTGACAGGTTCAGGCTAATAAATATGAGGTTTATCCTGTGTAGTTGGTCCCTTGTTTTCTCTAAAAAGAACATCTGCAGTTTGCCCAAGACCATGTGGACAAAACCAAAGCCTATTGCCTAAACTCATTTCAAATAGAACTTTTAGGGTTAAAAAAAAATTGAAAATCTATCTCTGCATTCCAACATAAGAAACTCACCCCAGTCTTGAAGCATGGTGAGTTGGAGCAAATGAATCCAACATTAAATATCATTGTCGGCAAAAAAAAAAAAAAGTAAATATTTGCTTTTAGTAACTGGTGTGACCCCACTGAACAGTAATAACTTTAACCAAGCAGTTCTAAAAACTGGTCCTCAGTCCTGCACAATCGATTAATCAATTTTTGGCCCATTTCTCTTTACATGACTGCTTCAGCTCAGAAGCATTGGTGAATCTTCTTGCGTACATGTTGGGCTGAACATCGACTTGGCCATTTCAGAATTTAGCATTTCGTTTGTTTTCATTATTTCTTATTTCTTTAGACCTACTTGTGTGCTTAGAGTCATGTTCTTGCTGCATGAACACTTACCATTAAACTTCATGGATACATATAATATGGTCATCTCTAGAATTTGCTGGAATGATCCAGAATTCGTAGGCGCATCAATAATGGCAAGTAAAGCACTCCAAACCAGAATACTGCACCCAGCATGCTTCACGATTGGGATAAGGTTCTTAAGCAATAACCAATTTTTCACTTTTCTTTTGAACCAAAAAGTTCTATTTTGGATTATTCTAGGCAATAGGCTTCTGTCTTGTCCACATGTAAGACTTGCAGCAGTGTTCTTTTTGAAGAGTAGTGGCTCCCATCCTGCTATGCTGCCATGCACACCATACTTGTTCACTGTTTGCGAGATTGAATGGGATTTTTTTCTGTCTTTTTTTTTTTCCTGTAATATTATTCACAAGATCAAGGCATGGCACACTTTCATAGAGCAGACCAAGTTTATGTTCTTGACTTACAGGAGAGCCTGTTAAACCAATGACTGGTTGCTGTCTTGGAGACTTCAAATACTCCATAATATTAACTAATTAATATACTCCTTCAAGTTATTTTTCCAACAAAGATTTTTAAGCTTAGATGTTTTAACTCAATAAATTAACCTTAAACCATGATGCTTTGTGGTGTTGATTACATTTCGGGGTTAAATTTATGCAGAACTACATACAATTGCAAAGGATTCACAAACTTTAGTGATTCTGTGCATACATTTGTAAAGAGATGAGACTACATTTCCAGACTGACAAATATGCCGCTGTGCATAACAACACTGTACAGCTCTACAGGAACAAAGTACCAGACCAATTTTGATAGATGGATAATGGATGAAAAAAAAAAATCACAAAACATAAGTAACACTGCATTTCTGCAGCGCCACCTCATCATCTCATCCATAGGTGCCTATTTCAAACCCATTGGCATTAACACTCAGTTATTTCTCCTTTGCTGGTATAATGGCCTTCACTCTTCTGGGAATACTTTCCACTAGATTTTGGAATATGGCAGTTGGGATTTGTGCTCATTCAATCATAAGAGCATTAGCGAGGTGGGGCACTGATGTCAAGTGAGAAGGCCTGGTGCGCGCAGCTGGCATTCCAGATCATCCCAGAGGTATTAACTGGGGTTGAGGTCAGGGCTTGGGCCACTTAAGTTCTTCAACATCAACCTTAGAAAACCATATCTTTATAAACATCACTTTGTAAAAAGGGGAATTATCTTTCTGGAACAGGTGTTGGTCTGTTAGTTTGAGTGAAGGGAAATTTTTACTGCTACAGCATACAAAGACTGTGGTAAAAATAGTGGTAAAAGTTTTTGTCTGCACAGATTCAAGACACCCTGTGCCAGATGCAGCAAAGCAGCCCCAGAACATAACAGAGCCTCCTCCATGTTTCACAGTAGGGACAGTGTTCTTTTCTTGATATGCTTCATTTTTCCGTCTGTGAACATGTTGTGCTGATGAGCTGATGTGCCTTGGCAAAAAGTAGCATTTTTGTCTCATCTGTCCATAGGACATTCTCCCAGAAGCTTTGTGGCTTGTCAACATGTAGTTTGGCATATTCCAGTGTGGCCTTTTTATGATTTGTTTTCAACAATGGTGTCCTCCTTGGTCGTCTCCCATGTTGTCCACTTTGGCTCAAACAACGACGGATGGTGCGATCTGACACTGATGTTCCTTGAGCATGAAGTTCACCTTGGATCTCTTTAGAAGTCTTTCTGGGCTCTTTTGTTACCAATCGGATTATCCGCCTCTTTGATTTGTCATCAATTTTCCTCCTGCGGCCACGTCCAGGGAGGTTGGCTACAGTCCCATGAATCTTAAATTTCTGAATAATATGTGCAACTGTAGTCACAGGAACATCTAGCTGCTTGGAAATGGTCTTATAGCCTTTACCTTTAACATGCTTGTCTATAATTTTCTTTCTAATCTCCTGAGACAACTCTTTCCTTCGCTTCCAAACAACACAGTGACTACCTGGAGCCCTATATATAGGCCCACTGACTGATTACAAGATTGTAGACACCTGTGATGCTAATTAGTGGACACACCTTGAATTAACATGTCCCTTTGGTCACATTATTTTCAGTATTTTCTAGGGGTACCATCATTTTTGTCCAGGCCTGTTCCATGAGTTTATTTTTTTAAATAATTCTGTTGAAGCCTGGTTGAAAAGCAGTGTCTGACTTTCATTGGTTAACATTCATAGAATTTTTATTTATTATTACTTTTAACCTGTTCTGGAACTCATGGTGTCATGTTCAATGGAACATACAAAACAAAATTTAATCATAATGGTCTTTATCTTTATTGCCAATTTCAATGAGCATCTTTCCAGCTTATCTTTTTCAGTTATATTATTCAGAGTTAAATCTTGAGTGTTGTGTTCAAACCTTACACAAATGATCTCATGAAAATCTGTGCAAATATGAACAAGCAAAGGACAATGTCTTTGGATTTCATTCAATGAAATGGTAGGCAAAATAATCCTACCCCTTTAACCTTTTGAAACTTCTAACGCAACTTCAGTATTTTAAATAGCTGTAAATGTGACCTTGGAAGACCTTGAGAAAAGATGAATATGTTTTATACTTTAATATTTGTGTTGACTTCGTATATGCACAAAGATGTTTAAAAGTTTTATCTTCACTGTGTTGCCGTTGCTTTGAATGTTGTGAGCCACTATTTCATTGCTTACCTTAACTGAACCCACAACTGCCCGAAGCAAGTCACCTTTGGAGGATGTGTTGCTATAGCAATACAACTTGCTTGAAGGTCTGTCACCACAGTGACATTGATAAGTCCCAAGGTTAGCTCTTAAAGAAATAAATCCCACATCATAGCATACCCTCAGGAGCAGTTCTAAGTTTACTAACAATGAGTCTGACAAACATCCATCTAGCCACCAAAAGCTGCCCTGCTCCATTCAGTGCTTTGAGATGCATAAGAACAAAAAGTGTCACTTTCTGTCACTGGGCTTACAAGTTTTGCAAGGTTTGCATGAGCCGCATGACATCGCGGTGAATGGACAGACCTAGCAATCATAGCAGAAATCAGCGGTATTTTGGAGATGGTTATTATGGGAAAAGATGTTGTATATGGGAGGCTGTGTTCTCATTGCATTGAGGCCAGCCCTGAGGGACCCACTGAACAGCTCGCCTATGTGCGACTCCTGGTATATGGCAGGCTATGAATTACATTACATCTTCAAAATAGGCCCCAGAGCTGAAGTAGCACTACATCTTCAATTTCAAGACACTGGGAGAAAAAGAGTGCTGTGAAAAAGCGAGGTAGAGCGAGAGTGTGAGCGAGCGAGCGAGAGAGAGAGAGAGAGAGAGAGAGCGAGAGAGAGAGAGAGAGAAGGCCGAGAGGAAAAAGAAAGCAGATTCAATCTTCAAGCACCTTACAAATGTTTGCGTCAGTTTTCTTGTTTAAAGGAGAAGCCACTGAGAGGAGACGGCAAGAGGAGAAGTAATGTCCACGTCTAGTTTCTCCCTTTCTCCCTTTTCTCCCCCCAAACTGTAGTGAAAAGATTAAATTGTTTACGAGCTCGGAGGCTGGCTGGCTAGAGAGGATGAGCCGAGAGCGACAGAGATAGACATTCTAATTCGTAGCTGTACTTAGCGCCCCGGTCCCTCTGTGCAACCACTAATTCTTTTATCTGGCTTCAACACTCCGGGCTGCAGCCACATTCAGAATAAGAAAAACTAAGTGAAAGAGGCAAAAATGACTGTTTTATACGCTATACAACTGATAAAAAAATCTCTACTTGAATACTTAATTCCTCCCCCACCTTTTTTTTTTTCCCGCCTTGCCTCCTTTCTTTTTCTTCTTCCCTCATCTCACAAAGAGGACGAGTGACTGTAGTGTTTAACCCTTTATCTAGACTGAGCAGAAAGACATTTGCTGCATCTTTCCCCTCAGATTTCCCTCTTGGTGTGGTGTGCCTGTGCACATGCAGGCATGCATCTTGTGTGTGTGCATGTGTGTGCGTGTGTGTGTGTGTGTGATAGGAATATAGGCTTGGGGTTAGGAATAGTGATGGGGTTTGCTTGCTGGTTGTGGTTATGGTGTTGGTGACGGTGAAGGGATTGAGGAAGGCAGTTAGGTGGTGGTGGTGGTGGTGGTGGGGAGGAGAGCTGGAGTCTGGGAAAGGGTTCGAAAATACAGCATGGAGAAGAATTACTGTTATCTACGAGGCAGAAGAGGAAGCGGCGAGATAAGAAACTGCAGCAGCTGGGACAGAATCAGGCGTGCAAGAAGTCATGTTTCGAGGGGGCCTCCGTTGTAAATTCACCTCGTATTCAGAGCGAACGGTCTTTGCTTGTCTGTGACTTGGGTGCTCAGGAGTTTTTTTTTTTTCTTCTTCTTCTTCTTCTTCTTTTTTTTCATTTTTTTTCTCACACCCCCTTTTGCTCTCCCCATCCCTTTTTTTTTTCCTGAGGTCTGCTCCCCCGATAGAGGTATTGTGTGGACTCCACTGTATAGAAAGCTCATCAGCGCTGGTTGCCTTTTGGGTGTTATCGGCTGGTAAGGTAACTGCGCGCTTATAGACTGCACGCAGATAATAGTGGCAGAATAAAGAAGATAAAGGGGGAGCTCTTCTCATTAACGGCTATCTCAGCCACTGCAGACATTGCCAGTATTGAGTGCTTAGTATGCTGAGCATAAATTAAAAAACGGATGAGGAATAAAAAAGGGGAGGAGGACTGAAATGAGTGAAGGAAGGAAGGAGGGGAGGCCATCGTGGAAGGCGAGAGCGGGAGGGACCTCAGGCATGGACGCTTTGAGCGATTTATGCAAACCATAAAAAAAAAAAAAAAAAAAAAAAAATTCCTACCAGCTTACCTTCTAGGGACTTCAGAAGCCTTTTCAGAAGATGTGACACAATGGCCATTTTCTGCACACAGCCTTCTTATGCTCCTCTCCAGGATAGACTCTGGTACCCAAAGAAAACCTTACAAGCCTTATTATGCATATTTCTGTTTGGTTGGGTGGTTGAGTGAGCTATGATGGTGTGCTGTTATCTGCATATCCCAGAGGAAGAATCGATGAGAATTATTACAGGCACAATACTGCCCCCACTGTCTGCATCACACAGGGCGTCAAGTCCATGGGAATAAGACTTTTGCATTAATATTAGTATGACGTCTACTTTGACTGTAGTTTTGAAAAGCCAGAGAACTACATCTGTTTTCTCTGAGTTGTCACCAGTTAACTCATCCTACTGTCTTTGCATCAGTACAATGCACAAGTCACAGACAATTTCCTGCAGGCAGCTTAGAGCCTTTTTCTGAAGTGTGTTCAGCTGATATACTTTATTTACACTCACACATTGTGAAAAAAAAAAGGAAAGCGCTAAAGAAAACAATGGATCATTTTCCAACTGACCTATGACAGTAGGAACGTCCTCCCTTGTGCAAGTGTATTTTGTACATGTGTGTTTTGTTCGGCTCTACAGATGACCATTAAGCTGTAAATAAAGCCCCCTCCTTTCTCTCTCTCCCTCTCTCTCTCTCTCTCTCTCTCTCTCTCTCTCTCTCTCTCTCTCTCTCCCAACCTGCCAGTGTGGAGACACAATCCCAGCCTGCTCAGGCAGACATGTTCCTGATAAACCGCTGCTCTCTTGCAAGCTTTACAATGGAGCCCGGATTCATTTGCATGACACAATTGGCTTGCCGTGCTGATGTGTTGCGGCTAGACAAGTGTAGCATTACAGGGAACAAGTTACCATGGGGAAGGTTAATATAGACAATAAGGGAAGCAGATAATGTGAATTGGGTCCCTGTTTTTCAAACCTCTTATCTGGGAGGCGAGAAAAATCGGCCTGCTTTGAATACGGGCAGCCATTTTAAAGGGCCAGGACAGACAGGGGTGCCAAGCTGTGACAAGCTTTTACTGTTATAATTCATTCACTTCAGTTTAGATATGCCGTGTTATCTCAGGAAATAAGTATTTTTGCAATGTTCTCTACAAAACTGCACTGAACTTTTAAATGTAGATAAATCTCTTTATGTTTGTAGTCCTATATCTGTTTTACTGTATATGCAAGATTTAAAAAAATATATAATTAAGGTGTTTCAGTATAAGAGCTCGATAATGCAGATCAGATTAGTGGCGTAAAACATGACATTTACGCAATATTATGGGATGTCTCCTAGAAGTAAGAACAGTATTCAAACTGGTGTTTCTATAGTATTTTATTGCATTTACCTTGGATAGTCCTTTTAACAATGTATACAGTGCAGCTTTACAGAAATTCAGCAATTTCAGCAAATGAGCATGCCGCAGATTTGTTAGGTTATTAACCATTACTTTTCCCCAATTAGAAACTATAAAGCCCGACGATACTGTACTGTACAAGGTTGTGGGGAGACCAATAGAAGACTTCTGTCGTGAGACATGGTACCTTGGACAGGGTCCCAATCCAACGGCCAATTTACCACCAATTTGGGACCACCAATTAGCCCACTCTGCATGTCTTTGGACTGTGGAAGGAAACTATGTTTGTTTGTGTACGGAGTCGAACAGTAATTACGTCACTTCCTCTTTTGAGCACGAGTGCATACACATGTCCCAGTTTCTCTGCTCAGGAATGCATGGATCGTTCCTTAGATCACCTCTGGGATTGGTTCCTGAGCTCGGAACGATTGCATGCTCACAGACAAAAATCAACTGGTCCTGGAACCAAGTGTGCTCGGAAACGGTTCCCGGACCCCGGTGAGAAAACGCCCTATAATACCCCAGAGGAAACCCACCAAGCCTGGGGAGAACATGTAAACACCACAGACCTGATAATCAATCCTTCAACCCTGGAGTACTGGTTTTAGCATATGGCTTATTATGTTTTATCGACTCTTGGCTGATGGGTTTGTGCTGCATGCTCTGATTCTCATCAAGCACTTTCGTGGTGTTCAGACCACTGTGATATAAAATTAGTTTCTCGAAAGTTGCTCCAGAAATGAGAGTGTGCTGTTTGTCAATGTAAAAAGAAAAAAAGTTGGAAGCCTTTTGCGTTTAGCACATGCTCCCATCCACGCAGCAGGTAAAGGCTCAATTACCATCCTTCAGCAGACCCCTAACAAGGCGACAAAAGGCCCTAATTTTTAATTGAATATTTAGGCTGCTGAGGAGCAGGGCAGAGGAGGGAGAGGCCGGCAGTCCGGGCCGAGCCTCCCACCGTGGCTTCCAGATGGGCTGGCCTGCCAAGGAGGTTGTTAAGAGCCAGGATTGAGTACCTTATGTGGTGAATTAAGTTTAAACCCTGGGGTGTCGGGGTTCTACAGAGAGAGAAACAGAGAGAGAGCGAGAGAGAGAGAGAGAGAGAGAGAGAGAGCTCTAAATCTAGGCAGATATGCTCCCTTGTCAAGTGCCCCCCCCCCCCCCCCCCCCCCCCCATCATTGTGACATTTAAGCCATTCATTAATTAGAGGGCTGTGTGATGAGTTTTCTCTGTTGCTCACGAAAAAAAAAATGGGACATCACCCCCCCCCAATCGTGGCTCATTTGAGGAAGCAGTCATTAGATTTTTTTTAATGGCGTATTACGGCGCTGTGGCATTACATGGCATCAGGAGTTATCAAAAATGGAAATGTGCTCTGGGCGATTTTTCCATCTCTTTATTCCTTTCTGCCTTTCCATTTATTTCCCATTTCTATCAGATTTCACATGTTAGCCTTTTAGAGCCAGTGAAAAGAGCAGGAATCTAAAAGTGGCCAGATTATGTGTTTTCAAAGAACATGTTGCATTTTTACATGTGCATTGACACACCTTGACCTTGACTCTCATTCACAATCATATTTAATGAAACTGATATGAAAACTCCATGCACCCAGGTTTTAGGAACTTTCAGACAATACTTCTTTGTGTATTTGTGTAAACACGTGTCGACTTTTTGCTCTAGAGTGTGGGTCAGCCTATTTTATTTGTGTTTGTGAAGGAATGGATGACCGAAAAAAGGGATACATTTCCTCTTGGAGATGACACCCCATTTGTTTTCATTTTGCAGATGGCCGTCTATGCCAGATTACATGGCTTGCCTCCCTACAGGCCCCACGTTCTCGCCCGTCTGCTCTCCGCCTCTCTTAACGCACCTCCCATTATTCCCTAATGGATCAGGGACAAAAACAATGACCTACTAAAGACCAAACAGAGAATTCACCTGTGATTTATCTATTTACTCCCCTGCTCCCTGCCATAGTCAGGGGCACAAATCATCTGTTTTCTTCCCATCACCCCACTGTCTTTCTTGCACTAGAGGAACTGTTTGAGAAACATCTCACAGAACACAAACAGTTATGGTAAAGAAATTATGCTTATTTTTTATATGTAACCTGTTTAGAAATTATAACATTGCATTTTTTTTCTCAGTCTATTTATGTCTTATATTAAACAGAGTTTTCTATAATATGCAACCAGTGCGGTGACAAAAATCAATAATAATAATAATAATAATAATAATAATAATAATAATAATAATAAAAACTACTCATTATAGTGTGTCCTCATGGCTGGGAATGATGAACAGCTGTCAACTGTTTTCTCCTTGTAAAGCACGACCACATGGCTTAGGGGGGGAAAAAAACAGGAATGAGGTTTAGTAAATGGCTGCTCATTCCTCAACTGGTTGGTATAAAATCAAGTCTGATAAATAGAGCTTTTACCATAATTCAAACACCAGTTTAGCAAGTTTTATAGGCTTGTTAAAGGCGCAAATTGATTGGTTTTGTGAGCTGCGTATAAAATCTAGACAAAAAAACATTATCAAAATAACAAAAGATCAAAATGCAGAATTAAAAAGACACTAATTTATGTATTTTTGTGGCGGTGGAATTTCCATCACTTCATGATGAATTTGACTACTTTTCTTTGAACTTTACATTTTATTTTTTTAATTCTATTTTTAGGTATTTGTGATCTCCTATGCGGCACTCAGCAGATGTTACACAACAGAAGGGTCTTTAAATGTCTTCTGCAATTGTTACAGACAGTGTTTTTAAAATAACACTGATCCACTTTCAAGAATAAAAGCAATTTAATTAGGAAAAAAAAAAACCCCACATAGAACTTACATGAAGGGAGTAAAATACCTGAAATGTTCCAACACTGCTAGTAAATGGATCCCTGAAACAAGCTTAAGGGAAGCCTCACACTACTTGACCAACAAATAACTTAAACTCTATTTTTAATTTTAATGTACCAAATGCATTATTTAGCCCACATTATTTGATGGTTTTTTCCCCCTGATGTGTTTTGCTTCAGCCAATGTGGCGCTGGCAGAGATTGCCTTGTTAAAGATTAATAAGACTGCCGTGTGATCATTTTAAGGTTAGGAGTGGTGCAGATTTGGTCTGGAAACATACAGTGTGTGTGTGTGTGTGTGTGTGTGTGTGTGTGTGTGTGTGTGTGTGTGTGTGTGTGTGTGTGTGTAGTCTGACTTGTGTCCCAGTATTGATCGCTCTGGCCATGCAGGTGTCTGCCCTGAATGCTGTTGTGCACTGAGGCGTACAGAGAGGGAGAAAGTGAAGGAGAGAGAGAGAGAGAGAGAGAGAGAAGGCCATGGCTGGTGAGACTGACGCTGACATCCTGCTGCAATCCGGTTCTGTCAGCAGAAACAAGTGGAAACGCAGAACCTCAGCATCCTCAGGTATGTGCGTGTGTGCGTGTGTGTGTGTGTCTGTCTGTTTGTATATGATGCTGGAATAAGAAATCAGTGACTTAACATTATACATAATTTTATTCTTTGAAGATTCAGTTATAACCTTGATAAACTATACTTGCACCTACAAGGCATACACTCTTGCTGATTAGATAACTAATAAAATATAATAGGGTATGAAAATAAACGGAAATAGAGTGTATAGGAAAAATAATCATTGCCATATGGATGTAGGCTGACACGTAGAGGAGTTACTCTTAAAAGTCTGAGGCTTTTCTGGATTATTATTATACTTTTCAATAAAAGCATTTCTAAGAGCAAGTGTTTTATTTCACTTATACCACAACCTTCTGCCAATGCTAACATTTTTACATTGTAGTTTTTAGACATTTGTGGTTACTTTTAGTATTGTAGAACATCCACTAAACAAATACCCCACAATGTATATAAACATGTATACATGATCACCCACATCAATACTAATCTTAATTATCAATCATACACCAGTAAACTGGTAACAGGATAATAGCTAACTAAGAACTAAGACTAGTCTGTCTGGTCCGATACTACAGAAAGCCAATGTACCACAAAAAAGTTGAAAAAAGTCAACTTCATTATAGTCAAAGTCAAAGTCATTATAGTATCAGAACACTCAGCGCATCACAACTTGCTGTTTATGGGGCAAAACAGACAAAGAGTTCAAGGTTGCTTATCCCTCCAAATTCCCCAGATCTCAATTTGATTGAACATCCGTGGGATGCACCGGAAAAGCAAATTTGATCCGTGGAGACCACAGCCCACAATCAACAGCACCCAAAGGATATGGCACTAACTTCCAAGTGACAGACAACACAGCACAATACCTGAGAACCCAACCCCCCCCTTCCCCCTGTTCTAACCCTAAACCTACCCATAACCCAAGGAATCTCTCTAATGATATACGCTAACGGAATCATGGATTTCTGACAAAGAGACTCTAGAAATTGGATCTTCAACAAGGAACTTAAAGCATGGATGTTGACTATACGAGTCACGCACATCCACTGAGACTGAGCATGAGAGACGATTACCCACAATCCCATAGCACACAAGAGAGAAGAACTATTGGCTCAGTTGTGATCATGTGACACTCGGCAGTCAAAGTGCATGCATACCTCGCTCGTTTATTAAGCTCAAACTGATTACAAATTTTTGTGTCTTGCGAAACAAATGCAGACCAAGGTTTGCATTACTTGCGATCCAAGGTTCCACTGTACATACTGTAAGGGTTTCCAGACAGTTAGAATAGATTCGATATCTTTCTCTCTCAGGTAGTTACACTTGAAGATGAGTTCAAACAGGTGTGCTTACATTCCTCCATAAAACACTGCCAAAACCGTCAAGGTTAACTTATATGGTTAACACATATCAAGGCATACAGTAGATGTACTTGTGACTTTGTTCTCGTGGAATTTAATTACATACTCATTTACGTGATTTTTTAAAGATCTATGATATACAGAATGGGTGTTTTCCATTAAAATATCTTCTCTTCCCTGTGCTGATTGCAATGAAATAAAAACCTGTGTTGGTCAAATACACCTGTGGAATTCGCGCAGTAGTTTTAACATGATGTGTGCACAGACAAAAAACAAAACAAAACAAAAAAACATCTTGATGTGTTCTAATACTCATCTTACATACCCCCCCCCCCCCCCACACACACACACACACATGCACACACGCGCACACACGCACACACGCACACGCGCGCACACGCACACACACACACTCGCACACACACGCACACACACACACACACACACACACACACACACACACACACACACACACACACACACACACACACACACACATGCATTTAACAAAAATCTGCAATAGTTACATTACGTATACAGTACATGTATAATTTGCAAAAGCGTATACACAACACAGATATACTCCAATGTATACACCAAAGTTCATACTGTACTTCCTTAATAATATAATACAGTATAAGCTTCCAACAGAAATATGGAGTAAAAAATTTGATTAAAGACCAACTTTTCTAGGCAAGGCAACCGAAAACGAGTGACCGTGTTTACAGAACCTAAACAAAACCGCAAAATCACTGTAAAATGTTTTTTGCTTGAATTTTTAATAACATTATTTTCCATCAACAAATTGAAGCCTGAGCCTAAACATTTTCCTCACTTCCTGTCCAGATTTCATCACTTCCTGCATGTCTTGTTCTAGGAAGATTAGGTGATAAATATAAACATTAAATAGTGTTAAATATATAGTTGATTTTTTTTTTTTTGAAGATGAGACAATGACAGAAAAATCAGTTAAGAATGTATTTTTCCTATGATTCTGCAAGCAACATATTACAGCACAAAGTACGTAGAAGGGTCTGCTGCAAATGGTAAACATGTTGGTGGTTTAATGCAACATTTGGTTTTATTTATGCATTATGAATAGTGTTAGCAATCATATGTAAACAATGTTATAAGCCGCTTTTTTCCCCCATTTAATTTCCAATTAAACACAGAGAGCGGCATGCAGGAGCATGAATATCCTTTCTATTAAGAACAAATCAAAATATGTTTTAATCAACAGTTCTTCAGATTAATCATCCCTCTTTATTTCTCAATCCAAATATTAAGAAGGAAGATTCCAGATCCTTATGAGCTCTCCAGGAGATCTCTGCTGTTCTCAGATGATGCTCATGTCCACTTTGACCCTTTCCCCATCTCATCAGAGTGGAGTCAGGTCTGCACAACACAGTGCTTATATCTTACCTTGATCTCATAACGGCTCCCTGAGGAGGCATTGTGGTCCTGACTGGTATCGACACCCCACGACCATTGAGAAGTGTCCAGCTTTATGGAATATACATGATGACCTCATCTTGTCTAGTGCTAACCTGCTCTTCTTGCTTTATTGTTGTCAACAATGATTTATTTAAAACCCCATTCCCAAATGTGCGATTAATACGTACGATTCTTTTTCCTGGGGTTATACCCTCAACACCAGTTATTGACTCTTAAACTGTCAGTTAATACAATGCAAGGACAGGATCTTTCTCGGTTCTGAGTTGGTGAGGCACCTTAGGATTTATCCCATGTCCTCATTTTCCTGTGTTTTTATATGTACATTGTAAAAGTTTTACAGCCAAGGCCTTCTCAATATCACTGCAGGACATATTTGTGACAAAACTTAGTCGAATGTCTTCTTTTCTTCTGAGAAACAGTAAAGTTTACATATGGTCTTATTACATCTAAGATACAATATATACAAAAGAAATAAAAACTGTACATACATTGAGCACACGAACTCAACCTTGTCTCAGGCTCTACTGTCATTGTAGTTAACCTTAGAGGGCTGGAGCCATTTTATCTCAAATTTATCAGAGTGGAATTGGTCCCAGGTCATTGTCAGGCAGCCATAACCCTTTTGTGCTGGCTCTATTGTGGCTGGAGATAAAGTGTTGAAAGGCAGACATAGCTTGGCTGGCAGCCGCCTCCCCTCTCCAGGCCATAATGTGCTCGAAGATGAGGTGGCCGTGCATTTCTCTCAAGTGTGCAATGCGGGAATGTCGTTTGAAAAACACTCAGTGAAGACTGGTTCCATCATTGCGCTCCAGGATAAAAGGCGTCATTTCAGAGGTTTTCATTGCCCATTTAACTATCCTTGTTCCTTCTTCCTAATATTGCCTGTAAATTACCATTTCAAATCGACGGCCGATTGCTGTGCAGGGCAGACCGTGCTGGCGGCAGACGCCCCTCAGGCTGCGTGCTGTTTTACACATCCCAGCCACGTTCCCTTGCAAATTTCCCTGATTAGATTTGTAAATAAAAATAAATAATAAAAAAACCCTATATATATATATATATATATATATATATATATATATATATATATATATATATATAACATGGAAAAATTAATCTCTTTTATATTTCTTGGTTACATTTTTTTTTCATGCCGCATATTTGAAAGATTTAGAATGTATTTGTGCCTGCTGCTTTCAACCATTATATGCTTCACTTCATACATCTTTTTGTGCTGCTATAAAACAGGCATTGACTGCCCGTGTAAATTGTGTTCCCCACAATAAATTATATGCATACTTGCAACACAAAAAAAGCATGACTGCTGTGCCCCCATACACCCCCCCCCCCCCCCCCCTTCCTGTGCATTGGGATACTAATAACTGGACAAGACACACACGGGTGCTTCTATGTTTTTCCATCTCAGGACGTTTTTTGGTGGAAGTGTTTTTTTTTTTTTTTTTAAGTATTGCAGCCCAAACCAGCACAGCCTCTCTTCCTTCATCCCAAACTTCTATTTCTGTCATGTTCTTGCTGCATTGAGCTTCTTGAAAATGCCAGTGACCTACACATACCCATGGTTCAGTGGCTAATTTCTAGAGCAGTAGTACTCTCTTTATGTCTTCAAGGCTTCTTGCATCCACTGTGTGTGTGAGGACTGCTTGTGAAATCTAATGTACACTCTATAGACTTAGGGGCCATGTAAGGATAAGTTGGTTCTCATAAATGCATTAATCACAGCTGCCAGGAGAGCTCATAAAGTTAGTGATGAGCCTGTATGTATTTACTGTTTCTGCCCATATCTGACTGTGTGTATGGTTTTTGTGAGGAAATAAAAAGCCTAATTTATTTGATTTATTCATCATCTTAATGTGATATTTAAGGGAATAGGGAACATGTTTTTGGGGTACGTAGATCCTTCCTAAGACATTCATAAGATTGATGCTTCATAAGACATTCATAAGCACTGCATAACTACGTCTTCGAAGACTTTTAATATGCTTATGTCAAAAGTTTAGAATTTGTATCTAGCGTATTTTTTCTTGAGCTTCAACCATCATTTTGGGTAAATTTGTGAATCATTGATATATTATTATTGATAAATTATACAAAACTCCTAAACATTTAAAACATTGTTTATTCACCTGATACGGTACATTCATTCACCTGATAGACAACATCTTACATTTTAATTAAATAAAAAAAATATTAACAGAATATACAATGTATGATCTTAAATGAATTGCAAACTACCGCCTTGGTAGCTTAGGAGCATTTAAAAGCTACAGTGTAAAAATTTACTTTATTTAAAGGTCTCACTGAAAGATCAAAGTAACAACAGTAATAATTAAGAGTTCATCTCATTTCCCTTTAAAATGCATGGACACCCACACAATTAATAAATAAGTAAGTAAGTTAATAAATAAATAAATAAATAAATAAATAAATCTGTACTGTCATTTTCCAAATCTAATAATAATAATAATAATAATAATAATAATAGTAATAATAATAAAAACTTCTATAGTGATATATAATATCTTTACATAATGCTCATGAATTTTAGCCTCAATGTTTACGTATTCTTCAATAACATGTTAGAATTGTTTTAAATTAGAAATTAAAAGATGTCTGCAAGTTAGGTATTATACTACAGTCATTAGCTTTTTCATGACCTCATTCATACATTAGAAATAATTAGCTCTGAGCACAATAAATACATTTGTGTTGGAAGCATGATAATAATAAGCGCTGAAGAATTCCAACATGTTTTCCATTTGATTTTTTTTTTTAAATGATTGTTTTTCAGAGAACTGACATTTTCTTCTAATATACTTCCATTGTCTTAACCTCAATTACTTAAAAATATTAAGTAAGGAACTCAAAAAACTGTCTGTTTTTTTAATTCCTCTTCCAGTTCTGATCAGATTTTACAGAAGTGAAGAGAAAATTTAATGGATTCCTGTTAAACCGCGATAAAAATTACAGCTACGTTGGCTTTGCTAAAAATCAAATATTTATATCTTATTTTACATTTCCTTGCTTATGTACATTTATTCTGAAGTATTTAAATATCATGTCATGATGAATTCTGAGTTATTTTAAATTAATGATCATTTCACTTACTCAGATGCTTGTGAAAGAAATATTGCCAGTGCTACTTCCTACAGCTGTGTTTGCAGTAGAAGTTTGATTTTGGCTGCACGGAGCCGTGGACCTGCTGAACCTTCATATCTCCTAACCCACCAGGACCAGGACAGAGGTTAAAGTTCACCACCCAGCCAAGACAAGCCTACCTCTGCTCTCTCACCCATGCCTCCTTACCAAAGCACTGGCTTGGAAAAGCCAATAAAATTGCAAATTTCTTAGTATTTTCACAATATCCTAAATAAACAGGAGCCAGGCACACATTCTCTCTCCCGGCATCAAATATTAATCTCGGTGTAGCTGGAGGAACGTGCGGCAGCGCCAGCCGCTCCCTGGGTAAACAGTGGTGAGATTGCTATTCACCGACTCTCATCCGGCATGCCGGAGAGCATGACAAATTCTCCTCCTAATTACAAGAAGCTCTGTGTGCTCTCCAGCACTGGAAATCAAGCCCGCATTCACTCTGCTCCAGTTTAGGATTAGGCCCTCAGACTTGCCACATGATGAGCCCTAGCCAAGGTTGTGCATATGCAAAGTGTGTGTGTGTGTGTGTGTGTCTGTATGTATATGTGCACATATGTGTGTGTGTATATACGTGCATGTGTGCGTGTGGTGATGTATTCTGATGTGATGATGTCTCATCTATTGCCACCATTTAGTAAGTAAAATCAAGTAGTTTTAATTATTTTTTAATATTAGAAAATGCATCATATGAAATAATAATCCAGTGCATAAAGTATTCTAAATGATTCCCATAGTAACTTTTGTAATGAGAAATGAGTGTTCTGGATCTTCTGAAACACCTGTTGTGTAGGGCATAAGATCAAGCCTTCAGAACAGAAGTTCAACCCCCCCATCCCCCAGCCCAACCCCCCCCCCCCCCCCTCACTGTCACTCTGGGATAGCAAAACTGCATTACATAGCTGTTTGTTTGTTTTCTGTATCAAAATGACAGGTTCACACTGTTCTGGTTAAAAGAAGGTGGAAACACTTTCCCAGTTCCTCTAGTTTGAAAAAAAAAAGAGAGAACAAACTGAGATTTGACTTTTTTAGCCACAAGGGGCAGCAGAGTACATGGCATGAAGAAGTTATCTGTCCAGTTACAGCAATCAAATAAACAACAACACTTGTGGACATACAGTATTGTATGTGTTTACATAATTTGTTGTTTGAGAAAATTTCCAACATTTACATAATTCAATAGACAGTAATCTGTCAGGTAACTGTCATCAGTTATCATATCAACTACTTCTTAAAAAGGGCGGAACTTAATGCGTAGCCAGGACTTTGGCTTTATTTATTTATTTGTTTGTTTGTTTGTTTGTTGGCGGCATGGTGGCCTAGTGGTTAGCACTGTTGCCTTGCATCTCCAGGTTTGATTCCCTCCTCTGTGTGAATGGAGCTTGCATGTTCTACCAGTGCTTTTTGAGTTTATTCTGGATGCTCTTGTTTCCTCTCACAGTCCAAAGTGTGTGTGTGTGTGTGTGTGTGTGTGTGTGTGTGTGTGTGTGTGTGTGTGTGTGTGTGCCCTGCGATGGATTGACCCTCCTGTCCAGGTTGTACCCTGCCTCGTGCCCTAAGTCTCCTGGCTACTCTCCAGGCCTCACGCAACTCTGTATACAGGATAAAGCAGCAGTATACTGTAGATGATGTGCGGTTTGCGTGTTTGTTAGTAAACAGTGGTAGAAATCACTTGAGTTGTGTAATTATTATAACTGAGTTCCTGTAGTTACTAGCGGTCGCTTGAGTTGAGTTGAATTGGTTTAATCCAAACCTCAATAAGTAAAAAAAAGCAAAAAAACACACCAACTGTACCAATAATGTTAGCTTTTCTCTTTCACTTTATTTAGATGGTGTAGATTATGTTGCTTTGATGTCTAGTAGATCATCTCAATGCAGCATGGTTTTCTCGCACCTCCAGGGATAAAAGGTACTATTCCACCCACGGGGTCTGTGTGCGTGGAGTTTCCATGTTCTGCCCGTGGGTTTCGTCCAGGTTCTCTAGTTCCCTCCCACAGTCCAAAGAAATGTGGAGTAGGTTAATTAGCATTCCCAAATTCCCCATAGTGTGTGTGTGTGCACTGCAATTGATTGCCGTCCAGGGTGTATCCTGCCTAATGCCCTGCATCCCCTAGCCCCTATACAGGATAAGCGGCAAAGAGAGTGAGTAGATCATCTCTTGACTATAAAGTTGTCTGTAGTGCTAGCAACGTTTAAATTCAGTTCATATGGATTCCAATAATAATAATAATAATAATATGAAAAAAACATTTGTTTTAGTAAATATTTTTCATTACTGTAAAATAGTAGCTAATCTATTAGTGTAGATGTAAAATATAAAATAATATTTAAAAAAAACATACAAAAGCATTAAAACCAAACTACACAGCTATTAAAATGCTAATTGAAAGTCATCAATGTTTTATATTATATAATTGTCTGAACAGAAACTACTGGGAGGCTGCAAACAACTTTGCTTGGAATGTCACTCTGGACCATGTATCTCTGGGAAAGTGTGGATGTGAGTTATAGAAAGTGGTCCACTTGTTCAATATTACTTTTAACACTGGGAATTGCCAATAAAACTCCCAGTGATACCCAGTCAAATCAAGGTCAAATTATTTGTGTACCGGTGTACTGTCAAGCGGATCAAATGTTCAGCATTGGTCCTTAAGCTTCAGTTACTGCACGTACCTCAATAATCCTGCTTTATTCTTATAGTCCTCTAAGTACAAATACAAATCCTAGTGACGAGCATTTCAACTGTAATATCTCAGCATAGCACCCTTTTCTAATTGTATTCGCCTGTTTAAAATCATTATCCAAACTTTTCTCCAAATGCTCAGTGTTAAATAAACTCATCCAGTGTGCACATGTGTCCAGTTGGACATAGTAGGCGTTCATTCAGTGCCGGAGATTGTCCTGTGTACTGTTATCTACTGTGTGTAATCTGTCGCACTTCCCTAAACCTGCAGTGAACTGTTGAAAGTGCCAAGATTGTACTTCTTGTGTATTTCTTCTGAACGAGCACATCCCATTCCCCTTTCCCTCTCACAGTGTTCTAGGTCCGCACTCAGCCGGTGCCGTGCACTTCTCCTGCAGGTAATTGGGTCCGTTGTCACCCTGCGTATTGGGTGTTTATTGAATTAATTGAATCAGATATCGCTCCCTATCCTGTGCGCCTATTCTCCAGGTGTCTCATGGGTGGCGGGTGTGACATGCCCTACTTCTTGGGACTCCATGTCATTTTCTAACCTCGTGTTAATGCAGCCATGCCCACGGAGTTACTGACTCGTTCCTCATGACTTTTCTAACGCGGGCGCGCAGACTAGGGTAATAGTCTCTAGTGCTGTCCTTCAGCTTCCCCTATCAGGAGGTGATGGCATGCAGATACGTGAGCTCCATCTATCAGTCATCAGAGATTTTCATTAAGGCTGGAATGAATGTGGAAGGTCGCTGGGCAAAGTGGGAATGAGAGACTTCCTCCGCAGACGTTTCAATTTAATCTTAACTGCACCTGAGTTAATTGCCGTCTTTGTGTTCATCACGGTTTCTTCATCACACCTTTGGAGATTAAACGAGGACAGTGTAGCACTGGAAATGTCTTTCTTAGTGAGTCATATAGTCTTGATGTTTTGCTTGCTTGTACCAAATATAGATGGAAGTTAAGTTGTTGCGAATGGCAAGGTTGGGTGATCCTGAGTTCAACAACCAGCCTTTTATTTGGTTCCTGATGAGTCTTGTTCTGTTTCCACGACATTGCCCGAGAGCACCTCATTATCTCTTTGCATTCGTCGCTTGACGAGCGGATACATCGTTGCTTCCCTTCCTCCCCAATTTCTCTCCCTAGTGATCAAAGGCCATCCCTGTGCTCCTCTCACGGTCTCTCGCAGGTACTTTCATGCCACCCCCTGGTCTACACGATTGTCTTACAGGCACATTGAGGACACCCTGCGGGGCCCCCCCCCCCCTCCTTCTGCTGATTTACTGGGATTGGCTGCTTCTGTCACAGTGTGTGATTGCGACCTCTGGGTGACCCACTCGGGATATATATCAGTCCAGGTTATCTACATAATGCACGGGAAGACGGTGAGCGGGACAGAGCGAACACTGAGAGTCCTTTTCAATAGACAGCGCTCCCTGCTAAATGGCAAGGAAGGAATTTATTTTTTTGCTGATGATGGAAGGTGCTCTGTTCTTTGTACAGCACAGGTAGCATAAAGTGGAGCTTTATATCTTCTTATTGTCAAGCGTGTATGTGCGCTTGTGCGCGTGTGTGTCACAGATGTGCGAAAGCTAGCACGATAGTGAAGCGCACCCCCTCAGCTCTGCCATGTGAGTATGCAGCATCTGTATAGCTGAGGTGAATGAAGCCTAAATGACAGATTAGAGTGGCCCATTGATCATCTCCCACCGCACGCGATGCTTAATTCCCCCCATAATGCTCCGTCCGTAATCATCACGACGAGTCCTCGGATTGCACACAAATAAAAAGGCAGCGCAAGAGTAAACAGATGAGCGAACATACCGTCTCGTTTTGTAGAAGTGGGCCATTGTGAGACAGTGCCCATTATTTTTATGATATCGAACGATTAATTATCCAGATGGCAGGAAAAGGAAGCATCAGTCTCAAATCTGCCACTATGCTTTTATCAGTCTTTTGCCACCACAGTCATACACAGTTGCAGAAGGTAATAAACAGCTGTTGCCTTTTGTACTGGTTTCAGAGGCAGGTATTTTGCCATGCGGCAGCTCCCTGACCCACTACTCTGCATCTGCTGTAGCAGGCATGAGAGATTGAACATGCTGTTTATGATAAGAGACTCCAAATATGAGAAACTGTAACTCAAATCCATGCCATTGCAGAAACATTTCAATTTTAGAAAAAAAAAAAAATAGCAATTAGAAATTCTGTAGAATCACTAGTGTAACAGATTACATCATTAGCACATCATAAAATATTAGTTTCAATATTAATACCTTCTTATTCATGTACTGTAGTTCAAATGAGAAACTTTCCAACACAACTGTCATCAGTTATCATATCGCTACTTCTTAAAAAGGGTGGAACTTCATGCGTAGCCAGGGCTTTGGCTTTATTTATTTGTTTGTTTGTTTGTTTGTTTGTTTGTTTGTTTGTTTATTTGCTGGCGGTACGGTGGCCTAGTGGTTAGCACTGTTGCCTTGCACCTCCAGGTTTAATTCCCGCCTCTGTGTGAATGCTTTTTCATTATTAGTTCATTTGCTAATTCATTATTATTATTATTATTATTATTATTAGAAGCACGCATTATTCTATTGCTGCTTTACATTTTCTGTCATAATACACTGGAATGATTTTGTCTTCCAATAATTGCGTATTTAATATCACTGACTGTAGATCTGCCTCTCTGTCTGTCCCAAATGGCAGTTTCTATGTTTAATATCTTTCCACATTAATATCAACTTGAAGACCAGAAAGCAGGCTTTAAGTTTCCACTCCCATCTCTGTCCTGAATGAACTGGAACAACAGTTCTCTTCAGTGTTGATGCTTTTTGTGTGTTTTTATTGTTTTTATTTTCTCTCTCTCTTTTCTTTCTTTCTTGTAAGTCCCAGTGGAGTGTCTAAGCTGTGTTACAGATCAGCTCCTCCTTTAAAGCATAATGTGTGTGTCATTTTTGTGGGGGTGATGAGTAGAAATGGTGCATTTGGAGGAGCAGGTTGTGGAAATAGCACCTGATATGACCTCCATTTTAGAGAATGGTACAGAGATAATGGAAACTCCAGGAGGTAAAACAGTGCAGCCTGAACTTGTGCTCTGCGAGCAGACCCTAGGCCAGGCATTATACGGGATGAATGACGACGAAGAGGATCTCGAATGCGCCTGCGATTGAGAAATGTGACGGGACTGCTCGATCGTATTTGAATTAATGCTGAATATTTGTCCTGTCATCTGCTGGTGTAACTTCTCTGCCCTTTAATGGCAACGTGTAACGATTACTAACGCTGAACTCTAGCCTGCTTAAACACAAGGAGAGGGTATATACAGTAATAATAACCGCTTGCGCTGGTTGCGGTTTAATCATATTTGTGTGCCTGTGGCTCTTTTTGCAGTCTGTGCCGGTGTCTGGGAGTTCAGTACATGGATTCATTTCCAGCTCTGGCTCTTAAGTGTCATCACAGTGGACGCCCTGCTGCGGTAAGCCATTGGCTTTATTTGTTGATCTGTATGTCTCACCCTCCCTCTTGGCTCATGGAGGGGAAGCGAGCCCACTCGTGGGTGACCATTAGAGGCAGATAATCTGCAGTGATTAGATAGGTTTTTATTTTGCAGTGCAGGCCCAAGCTCAGAGAGGCGAGAGGGAGCTTTTGAGAACAGAAGAATAGAGAGAGTCGCTCCAGCAGCCTCTCGACGCTGCTCCTGCCTTTAGAGCCCAGCGGCCAGGACAGCTGCCTATTCACACGGGTCTGCCAATTAAGCACATTCAGCAGGGTGCTGGAGAGACGCCCAGCCAGAGGTAGGCAGAGACCTGATCATCTCCTCTTTGCCTCTCATCTCATCTTCCCTTATAATCTCGCTTTCCCCTTTTCGTCTCAACTCCTTCCAAAAAATAATATCGCCACCGCACCTCTCTTACCCTCATACGTTAGTAACAATTATTTTATGAGCATTTTCCCATGTAGGTTTCATTTTTATGGGGAAAATGACCAGACAGTATTTCTTGTGTTTTCAATTTAAATACATTGCACATCGTTAGTACTGCACTCGCTGCAGGTTAAGTGGATGAATATAACCTATAACCATCCTCTCATAAACAGGCCAAAGGTTTATATGTACATGACTTGTGCTAAATTTTATCCACAGTACCACTGACACACACACACACACACACACAGGCTCATTCACACTCAGGGGGCTGTAATAGCAGCCAGTGGAACAGTCATTAATACTCTGAGAGGTATAACCACCGTGGGCTGGGAGGTTAGTAATAGATGCTGTGACCAGTAATTAGGCTGCAGACTTGTGTTAAAGTGTCGAGACTTTGGGAAACCGATTTATGGAATAATTAGTCTCCAGCAGTTTATTGATGGCACTTTCATACTTTTCCATGTGTTCCTTTTGGCCCCTCGGCCCACATTAGCGACCCTCTGGGTCTCCCCAAACAGTCATCCCATCTAATTAATTGAAATTAGGTCAGATCAAATGCATTTCAAGTTTCTCATATTGAAATTACCTGGGGGAATGAATTTCCAATTTAGAACTTGGGATTTCTGTCTTGCTAAATGGCACTAAACGACATTCTTAATATGCACGTAGCAGCAATGCAGTAGAGTAATAGCTGCTAATCTCGGGCCATTGTTCTTGTTGCCCTGTTTATGCCTCATCATTCAGAGGACTTCGGTGCCCAGGACTGCCTGATATTAAGCGTAAAAAACAGAATAAATCAATGAATACTTTTTTTTTCCTTTAAAGAGATGAGTTTATCAACACAAATAGTTGATGTACTAAATCCAATAACAGTTACATAGTGAGAATTTCAGTAACCATAAGTTAGAGCAATAGGTAAATATTCAAGCAATTTATTTATTTATTAATTTTTTTATTCTTATTTTTTATTTTTATTTTCAGCCTGATAGCTCTCCTGGTATAGTTAAATTTTGACAAAGAAGAAGGTAATGGAAAAAGTAAATAGCATAAAGTGAGTTTTTTTTTTTTGTAAATTATATGGGTCGACACTTCACAATTGATTTCACAAACATTTGACCAAAAAAAAAACCCCTAAAAAAAACTAAATTGTGAATTGAATCCAGACATCATCTTCTGAAATTATTTTCAGAAAGTACCTTTGATCACAGTGTAAACTTGTTTGAATAACTCAGACTTTTAAAGTTATTGAAAATGTATTAAATCTGAAAATGTGTTAAAAATATATTTTTTAATTATGCAACACAATTGTTTGAATAAATGAGTAATGCAAATTTGATATATATATATGATTTAATTCTTTCTTTATTTATTTCTTTTACAGTTTTTACCTTTAAATCTAATTCTGAAGATTCCAAATGTGTGCTGATGATTTTGAATATCCAAATATATATATATATATATATATATATATATATATATATATATATATATATATATATGTATATATATATATATATATATATATATATAAAATACTTTTTTATTACTATAGTGCCTTACACATACAGTAGTACAGTACAATACTGATACAAATGGTACAAATAGAACACCACATCATTACTGTCTTTCTTTTTTTCCATGTTTGTTATTGATATAATGCTGTTGAAATTTTCCATGTGACATATAAATACAACTTGTGTTTATTTGTCCCCATGACCTTTCTAACCGATTGTCAGTCTGACCTATATGCCCTCGAGCCTATCTGTATGCTAGACTAGGTCAGCTGATGTCTATTCTCTGATATGGACTTCATCTGGTGTTTTAAATGTTTTCTGGAGGTGTGTCTGGGAATGACGCTAGTGTTTGTGTTTGATTTTGGCTTTTGGACAATGCGCTGGTCCGAAGCGGCAAGCTCTTCAGGGAGAGCCATTTGCTTTATACCTTGTAAAAAGTCAATTTTTTCCTCTTGTGTCTTGATTACGAGGCCTTATTGGCATTTACATCTGTATTACTGTGGCTGTGTATGACCCTGCGTGTGTCCGGCTGGGGCCGGCCTGGCAGATTGATTAACAAAAGCTGCTGCTTCACGCTTGTCACCGCACGCCTGACTGGGGGACCCAGGGGCCCCAGTCTGCCAGGGCCCTGAGGGAGTGCTGGACCCCAGAGTGTCCTCTTGCACAAAACAGGCCCCCCTGCTACAGGCATAGGATTAACCCTGCAGAATCACAATAGACGCACATGTCCCCTCGGTCAGGGCCGCCCCATTCAGACCTGCCATCCTTACACCCGAATAAGGATTAAGCTTAATGAACTGGAAGGAGTTAACAATAAATGAAGAAGTCTTTTAAGCAGCCTCTAATTCCATTTTGTGTTGTGTCGCCTTTTATTTCGCCATTCTGTCCTGCTTTTATTTGAACACAAGGTGTAATCCTCTTGAATATCAAAGGTGGGAAGGGAGTATGAATTTAGACTTCACTCTCTCCTACTCCTGGACACAAGTCAGCTGCCATCTGTCACTGTGACCCACTGCTTTCTATCACCGCCTCATGTTTTATGCTCAAATTCTATCTTTATATACCAGGCTTTCTTTAAGACATGTTGAATCATGAAGAGAATGTTACTGTGGTTGCATATCAATTAAAAAAAAAATGTTGACGTAGAAAGTATTTTAAAAACCTAAAATGCATGAATCAAATTTTACCAAACTGCTTTAAATGTGTATAACTGGAATTTTATTACAAAGTGCATGAGTAAAACTGGAATATCACTGAATGTGAAAGAACTATTATTTCCATGAAAACAATATTAGGATTCTTGCAAAACTGTTAAAAAGATGAGATTGTTTTTTTTATACCTGCAGTATAGTCTGATTTTGAATTATATGAACTTTTGCCTTTAACAAGGATTACGTTTAAATGATCATGATTATAAAAAATTGAGTCCAATATAGGATTGTAATACGTCATAAGAGAAATCTGGTGACAAAAGTGACACCACTAGGTGAGGGGAAGTGTGTGAGAGAGAAAGAATAGGGTGTGTGTGCGTGCGTGTGTGCGTGCGTGTGTGTGTGCGTGCGTGCGTGTGTGCGTGCGTGCGTGCGTGCGTGCGTGCGTGTGTGTGTGTGTGTGTGTGCGTGTGTGTGTGTGTGTGTGTGTGAAAGACTGTTAACTTACCTCCTCCCCCTTCCCAAAGGACTTAATGATACAGACATCTGCCTGCAAACTCTCTTCAAAGCTCATCCCAGCCAGGGGTCAGCCGTGGGCAATTTGCGACATGTCAGAAGTCATCATCGTAGCTGATGTTGGGCCGGCCCTTGGCTGCCTTGCTCTTAGAAATGAAGCAGGTCAGGGTCCAGTGAGCCACACACTGCACCCTTATCCACTCGGAACAGAGGACCGCTTTTTATGGCTGTTGTGGTGTCACTTCATAAGTGGCTGCAATTCCAAAGCAATTACGTATAAACTAACATGGGGGTCTCAACTGGTGGCAGATAAGGCCAAACTAGGTTCACCTCCTGTCTTGCTCTCTCTCTGGCACACACGGTGACCCTCACTTCTTGAGGTCAGGATAATCACTCTCTGCACATCCCAGCAGTGACTCTGATGGCTCTGTCTGAGGCTGATTGGATTGTGGGAAATGGTCAGATACTTGTGTTCTTCTTCTGAGGGTGAGGCTCTGGCAGTGAACCTAATGGTGGAGAACATCAGTCACTGAACCTCTTGGGTACTATCTGCTCACACTAAAAGCATTTCCCACTGTGCATTCAAAAATGGTCACTGTGGGATGGTCACACTGGCTGCAGTAGAAGCAAATGCATTATTATTAGAGTGCTTATGAATTCATTGTTATGTTTAGTGTAGGAAACCTTTGGATTAACACTGTTAATAAGTCAAAAAGGGCTTTATGGGTAATCAGGTTACATTTAACGGCTAGTCTAGTCTGGGGTAGGGTGTTATCCATCCCGCTCAGGGAGGTGCCGCTCTAATTGTCAATGTACTATATTTAATAGAGAGTTGCATTAGACCAAATAGGTATCTAATTTCAAACAGCCCTCCTGGATGTTTATGCTCTGGCCTCATTTAATTGGATGAGGAGTTGCCATGGAAATAATTTAGAATAATGCTGTGGGTGTAATCCAAAAATCCTGTTATTAACTGAGCTAATTTGAAATTCTTTCTGAAAAGAAAACTGCTCAAACTACTTTGGTTTTCACCAGCCACTAGGTAGCACTTACCATATTCTGAATTTTACAGGAAGTTGTAGTCTTCTACTTGAAGTGCAACTAGCAATAAGTTTCAGAAGTCACTGAGAAAATGAACAGTACCCCCTGAAAACAACATTTGTGTCCATATTAGACTCAGTAAGCATCAATCAGCATTGAACAGGATCTGTTCATTATGGTGGACACACCCTTAACTGGCATTTGGTAATTGATACGGTGAGGTATGAAAAGGTTTTGAGACTAGTTTTGTAACATGCAACAGATGGTGGCACAAGGTTTCATAAGTCAGTGTGCCAAAAGACATCATTCTGACCATGTGCATTACCATGTCTGCTATTTCATCATGGACAGCAAGTTAGAAGAACGAGTGAACGTGAAATTCTGTGCGAAACTGTGCAAACCTGCTACAGAGAGGTTTCACATGATTGCATGTTTATGGCAATGCTGCAAGTACTCATTCAAGTTGTTTAGAGTGGCATGCTTGCTTGAAGTGGAAGAGCTTCAGTGGAAGAAAACGAGTGATCAGGAAGACTTTCAATGAGCTCAACCCCTGAAAATGCTAAAACTATTTGGCAACTTGTGCAGGATGATCATCAGAGAACAATCCACAACATTGCTGCCATTGTTGGTGTATCATTAGGAACAGTCTAGACAATCTTCACGTGTGATTTGAACATGTAAAGTGTTGCTGCCATGTTTGTCCCCAGGCTGCTGACCCAGGAACAGAAGGAACATTTTATCGAAATCTGCTAAGATCTCCGTCAGCTTGCCGTCCTTCATGCCGTGCACCATTACCGGTGTATGGGTACAACCTTGAGACGAAGCAACAGTCTTCACAGTGGAAAGGCCCATCATCTCGTGACCAAAGAAGCCAGGCCCCAGACTGTCAAGAATTCTACTGCCAGGTTTTAAGGCGGCTGAGGGATGACATACGGCGAAAGCAGACAGATTTGTTGCATACGATTTAAAAAAGAATTGTATACCCCCTTGTATAGTGTGCAGTCTGAAACTATTTCATGGCACCATCTTATTTCATTCATGATGCATTATTTCCATAATAGATGCACTATTCCTGGCTACAACATTAAACTTAAACATCTTCCCCAGATTTATCAACTTTGGGTTGCACAACTCAAGAGATTGACTGATTGCTTAGATTGATTGCTCCATGTTCTCTTAAACATTTTCTAATTTAAATCACACTGTCTCTGTAATTTTGTAATCCAGAACACAAATGACATCATAGATAAACTGAATTGATAGTCTAACAAATTGCATGGAGTGAATGCCATCTTATCCATATAAAGGTTCTTACAATCATTAAATTAGTATATAACACCTTAGATGACAGCATACAAACAACAAATCAAATCATATTTAGTACAGTAGTTAACTAGATCACCAAATGCCATTTAATACCATTTGTACTTTGTAGTGATGACTTCTGCTGCGCCTGGTGGTGGTTGTGGCTAAGAAGGTTAGCACAGACCTCTGCGACAGAGAGGTGATCTATGATCTCTGCAAGGAGTCATTGGTTTGCATAGGATCCAATCCGAGCCAACCAGGCGACATGGTTGTAAGTTGCCCAAACCATCCCATCTAATTTCTCTCGGTTAGGAAGATCGGTGTCCTGGATTTCCAAGCTCCTCCCTATATCATGAAGCAAGGCTCTGAGCTCTGTTCAGGAAACATAAAGATCTGCACAGTTGCATGTTTTATGTTCACGAAGCACCGTCCTGCTTCAGCGAATAATCTCACCTGACTATTGTAGAATTGTATCTTCTAACTTCTGCCAAGTTTTGGGATCATACAGACTTGCCCACTCTCGCTAATCACAGAATTCACATTAACAATACGATCATTAGATACAGAACATATATCACCAAATCAAGTTGGGGGTGTAAAAACAGAACGTGTGTTTGTGCCATTTGGTTTTATGTCATCCAGCCCTCCAGGGCCATGGAGATGAGAGGTGAGTGTGGTTTGGTGGGTGTGGGTGTCAGAGGCCTAACAGAACAAGCTGCTGGAGCTCACACTGCGGGTGTTGCTGAACGAGCGTCATCATCCAGCATCACCTTATCAGACACCAGCGTCACCTCATCACCTACCCCAGGACCAGTCACAGCATGAAGGGTGTGATGCATGCTCACCCAGCTCAGTGAGCAAAACCAAAAATATGCACACTGGTCGTTGGAACAATCGTACAAACAGGCTGGAAGTTGGACTGGTTTTCTAAAAGGAATACAAGGAAATCATTTCTCTCTTCACCACTGCCTTACAGAGCAAGGCCTCATCTGGTGTTTAGTTCAGGCCAAACATCCATTACTGATGTGTCAATGCTGAGCATGCTCTGTGAATGCTTGTCTCTTTGCTTCCAAATCAATCATTTGTATGTATTGACTAAAAAATATTTTATTTTTTAGTTTCTGAATTTATATGACAAACAACTGAATAAAGCATTCCAGTCATTGCTTGGGACAGAACTTGACAAAAACAGGACTTGACAAAAGCAAAAGGAAAGACACATGGAAGTTTACTTTCTGCACGTTTACTCCCATGGCCACATCCGGAGATCAGCTTGGATGTCAAGAGGAGCCGGAGTACTAATTTCTCGGACGTCTCAGAGGGGAAGGCTCTGAATCAATCCCAGCTGTCAGTGCTGTCGACGCAGGTGCACGGACGATGTGGGGGAGCAAATTTACATTTATATGTATATGTAGATGTGTATGCCACGTTCTGGGGCGACATGTAAAGACGTTGACACAGTAATCACAGGGCTTGAGGATGCCTTCTGTCCAGCAGCGTGAAGAGCAGAGGCAGGTCGGACGGGCGGGAAACAAGCATCCCTCAGATAACTACCTGCGCAAGCCGTCACTTTTCTGACAACACACAATATTATGCAAATGGACGTCTGGACGTCCAGCATCAACCACAGCAGCTAAACACTGCAGATCAATCCAGTGTCTGTCTTCTGTCTGTCTCTGTCAAGATTCTTTCCTTCTGCTGTTTTTCTTTCTTTCTTTCTTTCTTTCTTTCTTTCTTTCTCGCTCCCTCCCTCCCTCCCTTCCTTCGATGTTGATTTGTGTATGTAGCCCACTATTGCTTTTTTCTTTATTCTTTTGTGGTTACCTTCAATTCTTGTTATTCATTTCACCACCTCTCCTTCCTTCCTTCCTTCCTTCCTGTATGTCTAGCACTCTTTCTTTCTTTCTTACTTTCTTCCTTACTTCCTTTATTTCTCCAGTTCTTACTTCCACATTGATTTGTGCATTTAGCTCACTATTGCTGTTCCTTTGTTGTTTTTAGGCTTAAATTCTTGCTATTCATTTGACCACCTCTCCTTCATTCATTCCTTACTTCCTTTCTCCTTCCCTCCCTCCTTCCTGTGCCTAGTGTTCTATTCTTTCTTTCTTTCTTTTTTTCTTTCTTTCTTTCTTTTTTTTCTTTTTTGTTTTTGTGCCTCTGTCCCCCCATTTCCCTGTTCTACTCCTCTGTTTCTTTCTTCATTTATTCCTGCCATTAATCTGTCTGGGTAGCTCTATTCTTTCTTTCTTTCTTTCTTTCATACCCCATGTTTCTTCACTTACCTTTTTCCCCTTTATTCGTTATCAGTCTGTGTGTGTAGCTTTCTTTTTTCTTTCTTTCTTTTGTTTCTATCCCCGTATTTTTATTTCCTTTCTTTAAAA
This sequence comes from Clarias fuscus, assembly GCA_030347435.1. Lineage (NCBI taxonomy): Eukaryota > Metazoa > Chordata > Actinopteri > Siluriformes > Clariidae > Clarias > Clarias fuscus. Next base: position 21,218,635 of record CM059218.1, read on the forward strand.
AAAAAATTTTTTTATTCTTTCTTGCTTCTTTCTTTCGTTCTGTATTTATAGAATTTAGCATTTTTGATTTCTACCTGCTTTACCTCATTACTTCCTTGCTCTCTACATTTTCAAGTTCTTTGCCAATGATTCCTGAAGCCTTTAATTTAACTCGCCGTTGCATTTTGACCAGACGCTGACACTTCACCTCGTATTTGTTTTCAAAGGGCTGTGTTTCCCCCTCAGCACCTTAGAATGTTTTTCTTCACCTCAGAGTGGCTAAGCTGGGGCAGATGGGTGATTATGACACCTGGCCACTGTGGACCCTTTTCAACAGTGTCAATGGGCAAGAAACACCCCAGATCTCACCTCTGACTCTGTGAAGACAGTCGCCTTAAAAACACACTAAAAAGGTAAAGAACACACCAAAGCATAAATAAAACACTGAGTCTTTCCTTGTTTTATTTATTTATTTATTTTGTCAGCACGTATCAGATAAACAGGGAAAAATACATAAATCCTCAGTTGGTTGGTCGACTGTGTGTTGCTGTCTGTCATTGTCACTGCTTAAAATGAGTTGCAGTGCTAGTTTGCTCAGTGTCCCGGAGATGAACTGTACGCCAAGACAGTCAGACGAGTCACGATTGCATTTGTCCCACATTGCAGGCAGAAATGTCTTCTTTTTTTTTTTCATTTGTATTTGCACATTTGCCTTTCCTCATCCCCCCTGCCCAGACTAAAGACCATTTAAGACACACTTATTAAACATCATCTAGCAAAGTTATTAAAACAAGCCAGCTTACAGAGATCCCTACCACAATTCAATTACCTGTGTTGCTTGAGGGAGTGCTGGGGAGAGAAAATGACAAGTCTACCGCTTTTATAGAGCCAGTGAGGAACATCGTTACTGTGGCTTCAATTAACACAATGGGGACAAGGCGGTAATGAGCTCAGGGAGGATTTGACAAAGTAAAGTTGAGGTTCACGGCTGCTTGCCTGCAAGCGCTGAGGCCACTTTTAGGGTCAAGCTGATCTCTGGCTTCCATTTCGTCTTTGTACATTCTGATTTTTCTGACTCTGATTCTGAACATTTTGATACTGATTCAGATTTTTCAGTGATCTGTCTTTAAAGAAAGGTTTTTTTTTTTTTTTTTAACTCATCAACAACGGTATAGAGGTATATATCTTTACATTCTGCTTAATCAGATCAGGTTTGAAAGCTTCATGCTAATATTGTGGTGTTTGCGCTAACTAGACAAGCCAGATCTTTGCTGGAGCTCGACACAACTAACCACATTGTATTGCTTTGTGGAAATTTGAGTTTCTATTCCTTCTACCCCAGATTTCTCATTGATAAGTTGTGGAACGTCACTAGACAAGGATGAGTGAGCTCTGTTTTTTAGCAAATAGCAGTGAAATCTGACTGTCATCCCTTATATTTAAGATTCTTGATTTTTCTCCCAGTAAATTTTCATTAGCAAAAAATTTAACCAAAATTAGGTTGCTTTCAACCTAGTGAGTCGAGCACAGATTCGAGAACACCTGATCCCAAAGTCCATTAAGTTTAAATGCTCTAAACATGCTGAACTGTGTCCAGACAGGGATTAATGTACTTATTAATGACCTTTAAGTTAAAAGGTCATCTCAAACTCAATACAGTGTACTCAGGCAGGGGTTGTGAAAGGACCATGGTTGCTCTGTCATACTGCCCTCTCAGTTCTGATATTTTACATACCCTGACCTCGGATTATGTTTTACTTAAACAATCCATGTTTTGTCTCATGGTGGTGCTTCACATTACTGCTTTTTATTAGCACCATGGTTTCGGAATATATGGGACAAACTGGTTTTAAACCTCCAGTCAGAAGAGATCTGTCTTTTATTTTTGAAGGTTCAGTTTTCATAGTCTATTTTCTTTTCTTGAAGTACGCCATGCTCTGTTACGCTTTCATTTGTGTTTCCGCAACTGTTTTTACATGGTAAACCTTTAGCGTTGACTGGCTCTGTTGAGTGATGCATATAGCCATGCCCACCTTGAGAAAAAAAACCCACTAGATTACCGGTATATTAATTATTCATATTTATCAGAAAAGCATCAAGGCCCTGATAGAACTGTCACTCAGTGATGATCCAGCCCGTGGGACGCCGTTTAGTGATGCCTGCAATATATAATGGCTGCTACACTAATGCACTTATCCCAGTGTTTCACTAGCACATGCATTCCATCAAGGTAGAAAGTTTTCTCATAATGCTGGAACCATGATCTCACTGCCTGCTTCACGTCTAAAACTCCCCAGGAATTCCTTCAAATGCCTAAACAGGTGGAAATCTCATGGAGCGATATCAGAACTGTACAGGATGTGGCATTAACTCCCAGCCAAGTTCCTTTAATGTGCAAGTAGTGCAATGGGTGGCGTTGTCCTGCAAAAACAAGAAGCCTTTGGAAATCAAAGCAGGTCATTTTCTCCAGAGAAACTTCCACTTGCTAAATGTTCATGAGAACGACTGCAGTGGGCTCTGAGCCATCTCGGCCAGCATCATCATTCACGTAGCTAAGTGTCTCATTACTGTACTGAGCTTGAAGTCTTCTGTAAATATCAGCCAGTGTTATGTCTTCATTCACGCCAAATTTCATCACAAGTCCAACAGTAGTTTGACTTGAAGGCCCCTCGTATTTCAATATAAACATCTTTTCAAGGGTTTATGATTTGTACTTTGGAAATATGCTAAATAATTAATGTTGAATGTTAAAAAAGAAAATTCCCTTTCAGAAAAGGAAGCAAGATCCAGAAGCATTATCAGGAAGGTTAAAATGAAAACACCAAAACGACCCTTGAGGAGCTCTTTTTCTAAGAATGTGTATTTGCTTAATCTCTTTTTATTCAGTGTGTCATGACCTGCACTCATTTTATCAATTGATCTGCATCCTTGTCTCAGATTCACAACTTCTTGATCAAGACACAGATCCACAGTGAAAAGATCTTGAGCAGCACATCAGTGTCTGCATGCAGATGAGCCAACCTTCAGTTTCAGCCTGTGCTCTTGCTCTCTTTGTCTTATCCGCTCCAGTTGTCCTTTTCCTACCCATGTTTCCACAGCAGTGGGTCACTGGGTTATCGCTGAAATTAGATCACTTCCCTGTCAATGTTGTCTCTTGGTTTGTTGATAGACCCTCCTTTTTTAATTTCTCATTTCTTCTTAATCCATCGTAGCCAGACCAGGTGCAGTAATTCTTCTGATAATTGGCAGACAGATTGCGTTCTAAAGAAACAACAGAAACTGCTGGACGCTGTTTACAATCCTGAACAAATACATAACAGAAGAAGCAGACGGCTGGCAATGGCTTTGAAGGTGCAGGCTTTGCCTCCAGCACAGGGGCTTTTGCTGTAGCAAAAATAGGTTTATGTAACTTTGGTATGAACAGTGTTGAGAAAGTGCTGCAGGTCCCACCTCTGGACCGATGCTTAGCTGAACTTACATGTGGGTCTGATGCAATAAATGTCCTGTGAAATGCAGCACCAGAGCTGCTACAGACAATGCCAACTACAGACTGCACAACATCTGGAATGTTATCATTTAGTTAAAGAGCTGCACAAACATGTTTCTTAATTTAAGGATTTTGGGGAACAAGTGAGTTAGTCATATTACTGTATTACACAATCCGTCAAATTCTGGTATGATACAGTAATATTCACTGTTAAAATGATCATTTAATTTGGCCTTGGTTTCTTGGTAGCAGACATTTCTTTTTTCTGCTTTTCCTTTAATAACCTCCCCAATTCAATAATATTTACTTTCATACCAAGGTTGCTATTTTTGTGTAATTTGATCAATGCCACACGTAACTGAGATGAAATTGACATGATAATGTGCCGGTAATTGTAGCTGCAGGAGAAATGTTCTTTTGCATTTGCGAAATTGGAATTCCGGATATCATTACTGTACTACTTGGTCACATTAGTCTGGAAAGCCAGTGACATGACATCAGGAACATGATGGAACAGCCCCCTTTCAACTGGCTCTGTCTGGCTAAGAGTGGCTCTATTATTTCACAGGTGATGTCATGGGAACCTGGCTGACCCTGTCCCATCAGATGTTGGCTTTATGCTGGAGGGTTTATCTCCAACACCTCGGGTACATATCTGTTCCACTCTTATAGGGCAAAAAAGCACTCATCCATCCCAGCGGTCTGTGCTGGGAAAGCTTCTAATTCAATTAAGGGAAAATGAGACCATCGAGAGTGATTTCATATGCTCCACAAACGCCGTGAGATCTGATACTTAATCTTGGCCAATCATCTGCTGTTTTAAGCCAAGGCATTAAGTTTGCGCTATAGCCAGACAAATGACCAGCTTCAGCCATGTTGCCTCCCCCCTGCTACCACCCCCCCATCCACCCTGCTCATTTCATTTCAGGGATCAGTCCTGGGATTTGCCTGTTATTGAAGTTTGAAGAAAGTTTTTATGAATGCAAAGTTGGTGCAACCACAGCCCAGAGTTTGTATAGTCATATTTAGAAGAATTTCTGTAATTTCAGGTACAGTTTGTAGTATAATACTTTAGCATTCAGAATTTGCCACAAAAAATGTATGCTCTCATTCTCCAAGACTTCTTAGCAAAGATTCAGGGGTACAATGGAATTTTCCTGATTTTGAACCAAATTGTTCCATTTCATAATGTTGTTTTGTCCATAACAACCCAGTTTCTGCTAATAAAGTCCAGTTTCCACTAAAAGCATTTACAAAGTATCTTTCAAGCTAGCACAAGCTCCTTAGCGCACCTTAAGAATTGTGCTGCAACTTTTCATGCTGCATATTTTTTCCTTATAAAGTGTAAACCTCATAAAAATCTATTAATAAATTGCTTCATTTTATTGAAATGTTATACTGTATTTAGCAGAAAAATGCATGTTCAATTCTTTCAAAACTTTAAACTCATTTTTCTTGTCATGAGTTCATATGTAACTTATATGCATATGCAGTGATCCAAGAGCATTTTGTTTTTATTTACACATAAAATCTAAATTATTATTATTATTATTATTATTATTATTATTATTATTATTATTATTATTAGCTGTGCCAGAAATATTTTTATTTTATTTTACAAGGAGACATTGCCTAACTGTGCTGCAACTGTTCATCATTCTCTATATAAATTTAATAAATACATTTTGTAAACATTCAATTTTGTAAATAACCAATTGCATGGTTTTCAGTGATATTTTAGACTTTTGGCATTCTAAATATAAGTTCTGCTAATCTGTTAGTTATTTTTCTATTAAAATGTACAGTTTGCAGAAATGAACAATTCATTCTACTCCATCAGTTCTTAAAGGGAAAGACAGGTGCTGATTTGACCGGATATTGCAGCAGCATACCTACCCACACCTCTTCACATCTATTATTTCAAGCTCAAGCCCCTTTTATATTTGTGCCGTTGTGTGTCAACACTTGCACAGCTAATTATGAAGATTCTTGCACAGCTAGTTATGTTCTTATATATAACGTGATGGTTTTGTGGTTTGCTTTCAAGCTCTTTGCAAGCAATAGCACTGATGCAAATTTACTTAAATAATATTGTAATCAATTACTTTATTGTAAAATTTGCCTCGGAAAGCACTAATGCAGGCGGCACAGTGGTGTAGTGCCTATAGTGGTTAGCACTGTCGCCTTGCACCGCCAGGGTCCGGGTTCGATCCCCGACCAGGCTCGATTCCCGTCTCTGTGTGTATGGAGTTTGCATGTTCTCCCCGTGCTTGGCGGGTTTCCTCCGGGTACTCCGGTTTCCTCCCACAGTCCAAAGACATGTAGGTTAGGTTAATTGACGTTCCCAAATTGTCCGTAGTGTGTGAATGACTGAGCGTATGTGTGTGTCTGTGCCCTGCAATGGATTGGCACCCTGTCCAGGGTGTACCCTGCCATGTGCCCTAAGTCTCCTGGGATAGGCTCCAGGCCCCCCGTAACCCTGAATACAGGATTAAGCGGTATAGATGAGTGAGTGACTCACTATAGATGAGTGAGTGATTGAGCACTAATGCAAATATTGATTTGATGAAAATATTATATTCAATATTTCTGCTAGAATAAAATGCATATAACAGTATAGGTATGTTATATAGTTTGTGGTTCGTAGTTAGTGGTTTTAAATGTTGATATGCTGTTTCCAATATTTAATGCTGTAAAAATACTGTTTTGTTATTCTCTAAATAAATATTGCAGTATTCTGTGAATATAACTTACACCAACTATGCGGCAACTCTTTTGTAAACTGTATGTCAGTCATTTTTTATTTGAGTCTGGCGCCTTTTAGCAAGAAGGAAAATCAACTTAATTCCAATTTGTGTCGTACATTTAATGCTTTTATTTGATGCACCCTCAGAAATTTCCAGAATCATTTTTAACATTTCATTCCTGTTTGCATTGTATGTATAATCTGTTGATTCCTAGAGGATCTTTTAGCTTCCAAATACAACTATTTTACCTCATTCAGAGCTAGCATGGGATTTTATGACACGAAGGTAAACAAACCAGTCTGGGCCTTTAAATCTGGTTCTTTATGCCACTGACTGTTGACTCTTGCACTTGCATTCAGAGAGAAACACACCCCCCAACCAATTCCTTTAGTGCACAGAAAAGCCTCAGTACTGGAGTACTGCCACTCTGTCAGTCTAAAATCCCTGACTGTGGCTTTAAAGAATCACTCAGCAGGACGTGATAACATTAACTTCCTCGGGGGGAAAAAATATCAGAATAAACCTTATATGAATGCCTCAGATATGTGAAATAAATCCCTCACAAAGCCATCACACTTCCCTCAATGTAAAAAAAAAAAAAAAAAATGGAGACAGCTGCTTGATCTGAGATCCTAGGACATTTGAGTCATGTTTCTCAATCTAGCAAAGAAGCTCCCAGAGGGGAAAATGTGTTAGATATGGATTAATCTTGTGTGTCTTTAAGGCCAAAGGGGAGAATCAGTGCTAGAGTCCTCCACAGCGTGGCCTCGGATATACACTTACACTCATTCATTATACACTCACTGTGCTGGAATGGGACTTAATAATAACAAAGGACAATATAACATTTGAAATGCTGATTTTGAGGCAATCATTATCCAGTAAAGTAGATATACTGTATAAGCATCTGTTGGGTTTGTGGGTGCACAGATTCAGTGTAATCATTAGTACATGCTTGATTCTTACAGTCCACTATGGGTTATAGTCACTCTTACTTACTCAAGGGTTCGACAGCAGAAGTTAAGGAAATATTATTGCTTTATTTTTTTGTAATTTGTGATTAAAGGCAGGAAGTAGGGTGTGTTTCATTAAGGGCAATCCATATATCATAATCAATATCAGGGAAATATTAAAACGCCGAAGGAAAACAAAAACAGAAAATATGCCTCAGTAATGCACAAAACCAATCAACAAGGCTTAAGGAAAGGAGCCAAAGAAATATTCAAATAATGCAGGAATGCAGTTGATGCTAGATGAATGAATGTATACAGTATATGGATACGAGTGGATGGATACAGTATATGGATTCCAGGGATAAATTCATAGCAAAACAAAATGTACGTTATAAGCTTTGTGCAATGATGAATTCAATCCTAGCAACATATTAGAAATATGCAAAGAGACCCAGCTGACTTTGATATGTTTGAGGACCTTAAAATAGCAACATACTGTACGTGGATAAGAATTGAAGAACTGAACTCGAATCTTTTGTTTTAGATTTAGAAATGAATAGACATGTTAAACGGCAGTATTTCAATTCTGTTCCTATTAAAGATTGATGTGAATTTTCTATGGGAAAAAAAGTCACCCATGGATTCTCTATTAACTTGTTCTAAGAAATGATAAGAAAACATTACAACATATATAAAAATATGATATACATTTATTAAAGAATTTGAGACAAGCACATACAATTTAACACTCGTATTTCTTTTTCTTTCTTTCTTTTTTTTTCCTAAGACCCATTTTGGGCAGAGCATGACAGTTAAGAGTATATCTCTGTACAGAAAGCTTCCAGTTGCTTGTTTTTACATCAGATTGAATTATTTGTGGCTCACAAACAGTTTGTCTTGCCTGTGTGAGGTTTTGGGTGTAAAAGCAGAACTGTTAGATATAGAGTCTGGTTGTGTTTCTAGCTCTGACTCAGCAGCAGTTGCTGTGTGTGTGTGTGTGTGTGTGTGTGTGTGTGTGTGTGTGTGTGTGTGTGTGTGTGTGTGTGTGTGTGTGCGTGTGTGTGTGTGCGTGTGTGTGTGTGTGAGTGTGTGTGTGCGTGTGTGCGTGTGTGCGCGTGTGTGTGTGTGTGCGCGTGTGTGTGTGTGTGTGTGTGTGTGTGTGTGTGTGTGTGTGTGTGAGTGTGTGTGTGTGTGTGTGTGTGTGTGTGAGTGTGTGTGAGTGTGTGTGTGCGTGTGTGTGCGTGTGTGTGTGTGTGTGTCCGAGCACGCCGTGAAGGGCTGCCAGCGGACAGCTTCCTGTGGGGACGGCCTGTTTGCCCTGTCCGTCTCTGCCTCCGGCAACACTCCGCTGTTTGTTTTAATCACCACTCTATTTGCCAAAGGTTTTTTTTTTCCCCTCAAAGAGCTGTAAGTGTTTTCCTCTGTGCCACAGTCAGGACACAACATGGACAGACACTGTGACTTATTTACTAATATTTCTATTATTAAAAAAATATATGAATTTTTTTCTACCATTTTCGTCTGCATTTTGGGATCCAGAGAGTTTTTATTATTATTTTTGTTTTATTATTTCTCATATATAGAAGCCTTTATGTGGCATGCTTCGGTCCAGTGTGTGTGTGTGTGTGTGTGTGTGTGTGTGTGTGTGTGTGTGTGTGTGTGTGTGTATGTGTATGTGTGTGTGTGTGTGTGTGTGTGTGTGTGTGTGTGTGTGTGTGTGTGTGTGTGTGCGTGTGTGTGTGTGTGTGCTCTACCCTCTGCAGTTGTCTTCCACCCTCTCCCCCTCTCTATTTGTTCTCCATTTTGTGATGTCTGGTGCAAGGATTATTGGCTGCAGTGCCATCCTGCCTGGCCTTGTCTTCTGGCTGAGAGACAGCCTTCCCATGGCATTGGCCCAGACGTCAGGGTGCTTCTCAATGGAAAGCCCTGCTCTTATCCTCCACCGCTTTTGTTCAGGCCTCAAAGTTTATTTATCTATCAGCTGTTTTCCTGATCTTTTTCACAAACAACTGAGCCAAAACACAACTGATCCAGCCTAGCATCTTCCACACTGAGCTTTTCCCATCTGTTGGCACTCCTGTTAGCTGATATATATAATTCCAACCCTATCTTCTTTTATTACTATTTTTTAGATACATTTTAGCACACAAAAGCTGTTTTCCCAGCCTTTGTAGTCTGAGCTTCTATCTATGAAGGTAAGGGAGGAAAAAATCAATAATGTATTTGGACTCTCAATCTTCCTGGCCTAGGTAGAAGGTGCTTTCTGGCGGATGTTTTTGTCATTCATAAGCTTTGCTGACAAATCCCTGACATCATTTGTGGGTCGTATCGATAACTTCTACCTCAGCTGTGGAGGACAAATAGAAAGCATTTGTCTGTCTGTGTGAGAGGTGAGACCTGGCGAGACAAAGGCCTTGCTGCCAACCGGCCATGGCATTGGCAGCTGAGAGTATTAACACAGCGTTCAAGGTCAAAGGTTACAAAAGTGCATGCAAGCCGTGCTAGGTTTATCCCTTTCCACTGGAGGGAAGTGAATGCCTTCAAATAAAAATTGATGTCTTTATAATCAGTGTCTCATATTTCTAAGATACTTTAAAATCTTTATATATATATAAATGGCATTGTGCATAAATACATACTAAACATTGAAAACCTTCAAGAGTAATCCTTTAAGGGAATAAAAACCCAAGTAGAACATACTGTATAGACTTAATATCAAAATTATATTTTTAAATGAATGGCATTGTGCAGTTTATATTTGATAAGTCTGACAGAATGACAGCTCTGAATATTTTCCATTTTATTGTAAATATCTAATACTGATAGAAATTTTTTTAGAGGGAGACTAGTATATTCTTTCTTTCATAATCTTTAATATATTTTTAGGTTTGTAAGATGTATTGTATATGATGGTGTCAGAAGGTGGCTCTTCAATTCAGACCACAAATAATAATAAGTCAGCCTTTATAAAACATTGATTTAGTGTCTATTTCTGGGCTGGGTTGGAGTGAGTGATGCTCCTGTTGAAAGATGTATACTACGGCCATGTCTTAACCTCTTGAAAGAAGCGGTCAGTCTTTGTATAAATATTTTGCGGTTTAAAAGCGCCAAGCCATTATGACATCACCACTGTATTTCATTTGTTTTTTGTTCCCTTTTCCAACAAAACATAAGTAAAGTAATAAGGGTGGGAGCAAGTTTCAATAATATGACTTTATAGTGCTAATATACAGAACCAGCCAAAAGTTCGGACACAAGTCCATTTTCTACAATCCTGGATTAAAAAAAACTGTTACATGGAAGTCAGATGTTCTGAAATAGTTCTTGCAGGAACAGTATTATCAATGTATTTGCAAAATCCATCAAGCACCATGATGAAACTAGTTCTTATGAAGACCTTCCCAGGAGAGCAAGAACAAAACTTCTGCTGTGGAGGAGAAGTTCATTGAAAATGATCAGCCTTCAAAATAACCAAGTAACAGCACCTCAAATTAGAGACATTACAAAGGTTGGATTACAGAGCATAAGTAGTAGACACATCTCAACATCAAATGTTCAAAGGAGATTATTGCAGATTTTGGATGCCTTCAGCATTCATTGTTTTACAATGTAGAAAGAAAGAAAAATCAGGAAAGATGATGGAATTATAAACTGTGTCCAAACTTTTGACTGGTGACATGATCATGGGGCAACCAAGGCTCACCCATATGCATGGAGACCAAAGTCTGGTCTGATTCCACGGAAAATCCAATGGAACACAAATCGCAGAAAAAGTCAATGAAAGGCATCAGACCAGACTTTGGTCTCCATGCATATGGGTGAGCCTTGGTTGCCCATATGCCTGACGGTTGAGGTCAGGCCAGACAAGTTCTTCCACACCAAATTTGCTCATCTTGCTCATGTCTTTATGGACCATGCCTTGTGCACTGTGTATATATATGTGTAGTTCTATATATGCCTTGTGCATATATATAGGCAAAAAAAGAAGAGTCCACTGGTACATAATCAGTTATGAGTTAGATTTAGAGTGTATATTTAAAGGAAATGACCCAAAAGATCATCAGAGCTTTAATAACTCAAATAAACAAAAATACAAATAATTTGTAAACACTCTGTGTTAATGCTTTGGCTAAATAACATTCATTGGATAAAAGATAAAAGAATATATTACTGCTAGAATATTCTCCGAAATTTTACACAATAAGTGCCGATTTATAGTATTAATATTTTCATTCTTATTCTAACAAAAGCTTTCATGAGCATGTTCTTTTGACAGATTGAAAAAAATATCAAACCAACCAAAGTAATGTTGGATTACACAACACAACATTAAGTATTAACTCTTCTAACCCAGACAGACAGATGCTAATTACATTAGTATTAATGTCCGCCAGACAGCAGCATTGTAGCAATTCTTGAGCTCAGCTTGTTGCTGTTTTTAGATTGAAAACTAGACAGTGTTAATCATGATCAATGTCTCACTGGGGCAAAGGTTTATTAAAAAAAAAAAAAAAAACTATTTGGCTTGGGTTTAGATTGAATTAATCTGCTTTATCTGTAGTGGACTGTAAGGAAAGGTCATAGCTGCCCAGGATAACTGAACCGTCCTTGATTATTTGTTCACCCTTACTTCTCCATCATCCTTCTCTACCTACCTGGTTCTATCGCTTTCCGGAGGCTCGATTTGAATGTAGTGCGTATTGAGAGGCAACATCTCAACAGCCATGATTTTTCCCCACAGAAAGCCATTGAAAAAGCTGGCAGCTTTCTTAAAAGGCCCCTGGAAACATGTTAAATACCCCTTTGCTTTGCATCCTTTTTGTGATGGATTCTAAGTGCTTAGGGTTTAGCTATTGTTTCTCATTTTAGTTGTAGCTTCTCTCCTTAATGCTACAGAGGGTTGTAAGTGGGATATTAAACTTCTTGTGAGCAGGCACCACCTGCCAGTCTCATGTAAAGCCCAAAAACATACCTGTCAGCAGCTGCTGGCTCCTGCATGATAACACGTAAGCTAGCATCTCATTAATTCTGAGTGTATGCATGAGGGAGACAAGGGTGGAGCTCGGGAAATGTTTTCCCTTTTCCTTCACTCCATAAAGAATACCGTGAAAGCAGGGATGGGGTAGAAACGGCGAAGATCCATCAACAAATTCCTGAAAATGACAACAAATCTGCCCCTTAATTGATGTCATTAAATGAGGCAGGTTTAATTCCACCTGTTTTGGATTTGCTACTTATTCATAATCTGCCTCTCGGTTACACATACAGCCAACACTGACGGGCATGCGGCTTCTTTTCATCTAGCTGTTGCATTCTGAAAATGTAAAATAATATATATTATGAAACAAATATTGCATTTTGCAATTGGATCAACTACTTAACATTCTCCTAAATAAAGATATTTTCTATTATACAGTATGTTGTGATTTATTATAACTTAAACGTAACATCATGTAATAATATATAATACATGTGATGTTGCTGCTCAGCTGTGTTTATGCATTTATCTGGAATGTTTTTTCGTTTTTTTTTCATACAAATTACTCTGATATTAATTATCATTACTTATAATATTTTAGCGCTAACAATTACACTAAAATTGTATTATAAATGTTTTTGCAAATTGGAAACATTATTTCAGTGTTATCTATACATTTCGCCTTCTTGAGGCTCATTGATATTTATTGAATTAGCATGTATACTTGTATACATATATAATGTAGCATTTAAATACCATAGTTATTATTTTTGTTAATTCGAGAATATTAAATGCTTGACTGAAATTGTATTATTTTTGAAGAATTAATTGGCATGTTGGATAGAGATAGGACAATATAATGGTATGAGGAACAGGTCTCTGTACAAACCCTTAAACGCAAACATACTAAGGACGTTCAAGTCAAACCGAGATCTGTGATATTATTGTAATATTTTTCGGAATGAAAGCATAAAACCAATTGACATTTCCAGAAGACTTAAAGCACAGTACGGTGATGAGACTCCTAGGTGCAGTAAAACACTTGAATGGTGCAAAGCTAAGGCTGCATGTGCTGTGATGGCTGGAGCCCACTGCAGTCATTCCTGTGAACATTCACCTGATCATTGAAGATCAATTAATAACTTGTTTCCAACTTGTGGAAGAGATGGATCTGTCTGTCTAAACTGTACACATGATCATTCACAAACTCTACTGGAACATTAAAGGGATTTCTGCTGAGAGTTATTGCCATATCCCTTGTACAGTCCTTAGCACGCTCCAAAGCATTTCCACCAGTTTGGGTAGTTAATGGAGGCCTTGGGAGACCATCGTTTCAGATGTGACTCAGCCAATCTGATCGTGGCTCCAATGTCCAGAAAAACTTTAAATTTTGATGGTATTAAGCACTTGTGAAATGATGGGATAAGAGCATCAGTGATTATATAGACAAATAAAGGTAGTCAAAGTCCCAGTTTGACTAGAATGCCCAAATCAATTTATACAAATCAAAAATAAGTTAGTTAGACTGGCAGAACTTCCAGCATGCCGCCTCCGCTTCTGCCAGCGGGATCATCAAAAGGAAAGTGAGGTGGTTAAAGTTGCTAAACATTCTGAAAGCTGGGGGAAAAAAGCAGCAGACAATCAAAAGACTAAATAGACAGAGTGCAACAGCCTGACCAACAGAGGAAAGTTCTGAGTGGCAAGGACAGATGCAAGGTCAGGGATCTCCTCTTGAAGAAAAAAAGAAAGTGCATCAAGGATACAAGCCTATTTCTCTACACCATTGTTGTGCCGAGTCTCCTGTGCATCCAGCTTCATTTCCACTTCAATTTTTATCAACCTTCTGCTCGCCTCTCAAGGAGATAGGATACAAGCTCTGACACGAATTAGCCCTCAGATTGACTGATACTGCAGTGCCCAAGGGACACTGGGTAAAAAAGCTCTTGCTAGCCCCCCCTCCACTCTTATTCCCGTTTTCCTTCCTTACCCTTCTTCTTTTACTATGCCTCCAACTTCGTCCTGTTTTTCCCCGGTGGCTCCTTGTCAGTCACCTGTCTGTGCTATGTCACCTTCTCCTTCAGAGCTGACAGGCAGCCGCCGCTGGGTTCTGACGGAGTAATTTGCTCTGAATTTACAAAACGCTCAGCATCAAAGATGGCAGCCGGCTTGCGTGGAAATGATTGCATTAAGAGTGGCGTTGAGAGGTCTATTTCCACTCATCAGCAAAGTTGACAGTCCTACTATAGGTATTTTCCCAACAGTTTTTAAAACTCTTCTTTATTGGATGTATAGAGACACCCTTGTCTTTCTGACCTCGGCCCTCCAACATATTTAAGGCAGAGATGATCCTCAGCTGGCTGCATGAACAATATGACATTCTTGTAAAGAAAAGGGACGTTGTGTAGAGGCTTTACCAACTTTGGCATGACCAACTCTGTAGACATACATGCTATGCAACCAAACTTCTGATCGGTCTTCTGATTCTTTTTGCTTATGTCGTTTGATTTGTTTATGTACTTCCAATAACTGCTATATAGCCATAATGTTTGTTGTCCACACTTTGCATCAATAGTCTTCTTCTTGGCAACTGGAATTTAAATAGTTGCAGTTACAGTACTGGTGCACTCGTATGCAACAGCCCATACTGAACCTCAGACGTTATGTGAACATGTACTATACGTTCACAAAGATGATTTGATCTTCACCCAACCATCAACAACATTGTCTCAAGGAGTTACCAGCTGCATTATAATAAATACAGTCATGTTCAAAAGTTAGTAGTTAATTTTCTTTTTTGTGTATAATAATATAATAGAAATCATCTGGTCATGTGGGTCTCAGTATTCAGCAAATACAACTTCAGATAACATATACATTTATTACCGTGCCATTATTTATTTAACGAAAATGAAGCCAAACAAACATGTGGTCAATAATAAGTAACCCTTACTGCTTCCACATAATTTAACATTAGGTTAACGCAATGCCAGGGGGCAAAGACATAAGAAATTGCCTTTGAGAAGCAGTAGTTGCTGCACGTCAATCTGGAAAGAGTTAGACAACCATAGAATTCCATAGAAAGCATTCAAAATGGGTGCCAACCTTCCCAGGAGTGGATGTCCCAGCACATTCACCCTAAGATGAGATAAACACTTCACACCCACTGTCAAGCATGGTGGTGGTGGGGTGATGTTTTTGAAGCCACAGGATCTGGGCACCTTGAAGTCTTTGAGCCAACCATGAACTTTTCTGTATACCAGAGTACAGAGTATTTTAGATGCAAATGTGAGACTGTGTGACATCTGAAGCTTGGTCGAAATTGGGTCATTGCATCAGGACAATGTTCTAAAGCACACCAGTAAATCTACATCAGAATGGCTAAAATATTAAAGCATCAAGATTTTGGAATGGCCTAGTCAATGTCCAGACTTCAAGAACCTTAAAAGAGCTGAGCATAAGCAAATGCCTAAAAACCTCAATGAACTGAAGAAATGTTGTAAGTAAAAATGGGCCAAAATTCCTCCACAATGATGTGTGAGACTGATACAGTCATACAGGAAAAGATTACGTTAAGTTAGTGCTGCTAAAGGTGGATCTACAAGCTACTGAATAATGGTGTTGTCAGTATTGCCCACATGTTTTTTTTTTTTTTTTTTTTTACTTTTGGCTTCATTTTTGTTAAATAGATCATGTGCACTCTGAAAAGAGGGGCACTAACTTTTGAATGTGACTGGAGCACTGCCGGCTGCTACTCTTTATTTCATCATCAACCAAAACTTGAGGCTCTATGGAGTCTATTGACACCCGAACACAGATTTGTCTGCTCCATCTAAAAGTCCCTTGTACTACACATTTAAGAAGAAACTTGTCTCATGTCTGCTCTCTTGAAGATACGGAATCATGTCATGATCTATATCATACATTTGAAACTGCCTGTCTGAGATCAGAGGCTTCTCCCATGTTAGTTTGTGCGGAATGCCATGGTTACTCTGGCTCTGAGACATGTGCAGCCTGTGTTGGAGCAGTGGACCGGTTTTATCTGGGCTGGCTGGAGCTGTGTAAAAGCCCTTTGGGCTCTGAGTGAGAAGAGTGCTGATCAAGCCTGGGAGCTAGAGGGGAGTCTGCAATCGGGTATTGATGGAAGCGTGGGGGCTCATCTTTCGCTGTCCTGCGTCGGGGCGATTCCTCACCGATATTATTGATTCCCAGCAGAGACCTCATCTATTACAGAGCGTCTATGGCCAGATGAACCGGGCTCTATTGCTGAGCAGAGGCATTCCTCTCGCGTAATGCTATACCACCAGGTCAATTTTAGGACCTCTGCATATTTAAAATGGGTTCTGTTTTTCAATCTAATACACATTCCTCTTGTTGCTTTAAATGAGCATTTTCCAAATCTCTTGAGTGCCCTGATTTGTTTATATTGATCACTGTGAAGCTGTTTTCTTGCCTTTCCTTACCAGAGAAGTGTTAAAGGACAGACACGCTTTCAAAACGACATATATTATAACTAAGTATAGCTATGCAAACGAATTAGAAGGAATATTTCCTCATCATGTTCCATCATCATATGATTTAAAGTATACGTCTTTAAATCGTATGATGATGAAACATGATGAGGAAATATTCCTTCGAATAGTTAACGTAAAATTAAGTATGAGATATTAAATGATATATTTATGAGTTCATGTGTTAACATGAACATTGGCAGCAGTCACTTGAATGTGATCTCTGCTTTTGCTCCTTGGTTCTCAACTCATGTTTGTTAGTTCCCGTTGAAGTCTTGCCAATCGAATGATAAAGCTCTACGTTTGTGTTATTGTGTATCTGACTCTTGTATTTGGATTACTCTTTGGATTTCCCATTGGCTGTGTTTATCATCATTGATTGGTGTTTGACCATAGCCTGGATGATTCTGGGTCTGATTACTATTTGTCTGCCAAGATCTGTAGTAAACCTTTTGCATATGGATCCTCACTTTGCCTTTAGGTACTATAGCAAAGCAAAAAAAAAAAAAGCAAAGCATCTTATATTTGATAATAGAGTAATGAAAATTTGAATATTAGTTTGAATTTTTATTAAAAGCTAATTTTTATTAATAGCTTTATTGCTATTAGATAAATACAGTATCATTAGCACTGTCGCTTTGCACCGCCAGGTTCCGGTTCGATCCCCGGCCAGGCTCGATTCCCGTCTCTGTGTGCATGGAGTTTGCATGTTCTCCCCGTGCTTGGTGGGTTTCCTCCGGGTACTCCGGTTTCCTCCCACATTCCAAAGACACGTAGGTTAGGTTAATTTGCGTTCCCAAATTGCCCGTAGTATGTGTAAATGAGTGTGTGTATGTCTGTGTGCCTTGTGATGGATTGGCACCCTGTCCAGGGTGTATCCTGCCTCGTGCCCTAAGTCTCCTGGGATAGGCTCCAGGCGCCCGTGACCCTGAATACAGGATTAAGCGGTAATGATGATGAGTGAGTGAGTAATAAAAATATTGGATCATTTGCAACCTAATTATATACAGTGTATGATAATATTGTTATAATAATATCATGATAATAATATTATTAATACTACATTAACATAATATACATCATACTATTTTTCCTTTCCTGAAGTGTGTATACATTTTTTGGCTGACTCTGTGTGTGTGTGTGTGTGTGTGTGTGTGTGTGTGTGTGTGTGTGGTGTTCAGCTAGATGACTAATGGAAAACTACTTAAATGTGTCAAATATTAATAGGTACAAAATATCAATTAACTACATTTCAAGCTACAGTACTAAACTTTAAAGCTAACGTCAGTTTACATTGACTTTCGAACCTTGCCACTGTAATTAAATTTGATAATAATGCTGATAATGCAGCCAAATCATTTTAGCCTCTACCCCTGTGCTGGTTTTCTTTGTGAAAAGAATCCAGTTGTCAGGTTCTTTTATAGACCCAGATCTTGTCATCCAAAATGCAATGTAATGTAAGTAGATACATCGGCCAGATTTGGCTCAGGCCTGTCAGCAATTGCTGCAGGAGAATAGTTAAAGTGAGTGCTGTCTTTGACCTGTATTTGCAATGGTGCAGCCGTGGCTAAATGTTCTCCTTGACACCAGACCCTGGTTCTCCCTGACCCCCTTCTTAAGGGTCTGCCCAGCCACTGCACACACTCAGGTGTATTTCCCCAGGGACGCTGTCAGAATCCATCCTGCACATGCAGCCATTTTCCACTTCACATCCCAAGAGTCAACCCCCAACACACACACACACACACACACACACACACACACACACACACACACACACACACACACACACACACACACACACACACACACACACACACACACACACACACACACACTTGTGCATGCACACACACTTTCCCTTGGCTTCTCTTGCTTGCATTTTTGAATGCTAGCATAACACACCAGGCTGAATATGAAGCTAAACTGGATCATGGGACGACGGTGGATTTAGCCTTCACGGGGTTAATTTTCTCTCTTTTCTCCCTTCTGCTTATGCTGGGTACGGGGGAAAGAATGAAGCCGGCTTAACGATAAAATAATGGATGTCATTTTTGAGGCAGAAATGGAGGCAGGGGGGTGCGAGTGCATTACTGTGCAGCTGAATGTGCCCTGTGCCAAGGAGTAAATTTGAGTGAAGCCGTACGATGTGACATCATTTACTCAGAAATCCCTAATTTGTCAGCATTAATATTTCAGCCGCAGCATTGCCTGTCACTGAGTGCCAGAGATGACTGATCAATCTATAAAACGGCCGAGGCTAATTTATTGAATATTTATGTGCAATGTCATGTGCGGGGCGCGAGCGGAATTTATTTCACTCACTTCTCTCTCTGGTTGAGAACTTTTCTAACTAACAGACTTTTTTTTTTTCCCCCCACTATGGGAAGAGATGCATAACGATAATGGGGCACGTGCCAGCCGCGAACGCGTTTCACAGCCTGAGCGGGGTGCTTAGCACACTCCTCACCGATGTAGTCACACGTCCATTGCAGTGTCACCATCCTAGTCAATGAATTATGGCGATATGCCAGTGTGTGATTGGGTTGCGATGATTCACAGTCTTGTATGGGGTGATCCAACCAGGCGCAGTCCATTATTGCTCTCGACTTCTCTATAATTCCAATTTTATTGTCTTTGCTGTGCAGTGTTCCTGAGCCACGTCCTCTTAGAGGATAATGCACCTGTGTTGCTACGTTGCGATTTGGTATTTACTGCCCTGTCTTGAGAAATGTGTTTGTTTGCAGGTTTATCACGCAGTGGTCTGAACTACAGAGTGACGATTTTGGCTCAGACAGCATCATTTCTGATGGCGTGTCAGAGTAAACTGCTGGGATAGCACACAGCAGAGCAGAGCTTGGAGCTTGGAAAGGAAGCATTTGTCCTTCAAACGCTCCCATGAAGATCATTACGCGACTAAATTAACGATGGCGGGGTACGACCGTGGCGTTCTGTGGCCTGTGGAGAAGTGTGACTGGGGCTATTATATTTGGATGGCATGAGACATGTGAGCAGTGGTTTCTCAGCTATGTCTGTTCTGCATGGTAATCGGTGACACTTTCCAGTGGCCGAGCGTACGCCACTTCGTCCTAAAGCTTTACAGTACACTGAACAAGTCTATTCCTACTCCACACCTCGTATTAGCCCCTCCAATACCCTCATTATCCCGTCACTAATTACAAATTCTCAAGTCAGTGCCAAGCATTAAAATAAGACAGTGCAGCGAGCATATGGCATAATATCCTATTAATGAACACTCTAAATTCAAACTCAGGTCAGCTGCTCGTTTCGTGTACGTGTCACCGATCCAAAGGGAGAGGAAAAAAAAGTGACCTTCTTTTAAAATGCACAGACTGATTTGAAGAGAAGGGAGCCTCAGGCAAACTCATTGTTTTACTTGTTTAATTTTTTTTCAGCAATTATTGATATAATATTGTGAGGGGTCTGAGCGAAGTATGTTTTTTCTTTCTTTCTGTCTTTCTTTCTTTAAAAAAAAAACAGAGATGGAGATCACTTCCCTATTTGCATGTTGACTGGTTCAATCTTTTCACTATTTCTATTTGTGCGCTTTTCTCTTTCTTACTCTTTCTAGCTCTCTAGGGGAACGCCAAGCTATTTGCATTCCCTGTCACAACGGTGTGAAAAACAAGTTTCTTTTCATTCTGCTGGTCTCCTCGTGCACAGCGTTTTAATGTGGACTGCCAAACACAAGCGAGATGGATTTCTGTTTGCTAAAAAAAAAAAAAAGGCTGCAAATAGACACATTTAGTTAGCTTGTGTCTTCGAGTGATAGATGTGGCTACGGATCAAGTTTTTTTTTTTTTTTTTTGCCTTTTCTGAGCTAATCTACAGACATGACCCTGTCTCATGTGATAGACATTAAAAATCCCTGATACAGCTCTGCTAACATCAGGTCTAGTGTAGAATCAGTCTAGTTAGACAATGCAGCTCCCTCACTGTCATTAACCCATACACGAAATAGGACATGGCACTATAACCCAGGTTCACACACACCCAAACTCTCACACACTCAGCATATCAGCAAGGCTCAGCCATGGGGAAGGTGATTTATATTGACAGGGATCCATTTCAGCTGGGCTCTGGCTTGGTCTCGAGGGGGGCGCTCCCAGGGTGAGTGATCATGCCGACTCCAGGCTAAAGCTCAGTCTCGAGCCTGCTGGAGCAGTATGGGGAATAGTTTGTTTTCAAAAGCTTAATCCTGTAGAACAGCTGTCTGTGATCTGGACTTGGATCAGAGAGGGGGCAGCCAGAGACGACTGCAGGTGCCGAGACTGTCCCTAGTTTGAGCCTTTGCAAATGAGTCCTATGCGTGTGGCTTTCCAAATGCCTGTGTCAAGATAGGACAGAAACTGGATAACTTTGGCAAGACTGGGTCAAGCCATTAGTGAGCGTACATACTGTATATATTCTGACTAGATCATCATCTGCACGTTAGATGCAAACAGGAGCACGTTTTGCACAATATAAGGCATGGATTAGTAATTCCAGTCCTGAAGGACAAGCGTCAAGCATTGTTCTGAGATTTCCTAGCTATACCATCTTTCTCTAGGCTGCAGTTGAAAAAAGAAGACAAGTAATAAGCATGGAGTCAGAGATCACAGAATTACAGTGCCTTCTATAATTATCGGCACCCCATGTACGTAAATATTAATTTAATAGGGTTGTAATAAATCTACCATTGTGTTCATTATAATTACTGGGGGTGTCAATAATTGTGGTACACATGTTTTTGTTGAAAATATTTTTTTCTTGATGAGGATTTGTTTTTGTTTTTCTCGTAATACATTTATTTCAATCAAAGGCTGGACCAAACTACTTCACCAAAAAGGTGGATCTTTTTTTTTACAACTATTTTTTTACTGATCTTTACAAGGGGTACCGACAATAGTGAAAGGCACTGTTTTTGCTAAAGATACCAAATGAAAGAAAATGTTTTAAAATGGAGAGAGAGAGAACTTAAAAACTTTAACTAAACCGGTCAAGCATAAGTCCCACACTAATCAGTCAGAAACTAATTACATAGTGTACAAAGCAAACCTCAAATACAAGCAAGAGATTCGATATTGGAGAAAAAAAAGAAAAGTGTACAAAATAACTAACATGGTTTTAGCAAGCATTATATAACTTAAACACCTCACTAGTTGACAGACAGACAGACAGACAGACAGACAGATAGATAGATAGATAGATAGATAGATAGATAGATAGATAGATAGATAGATAGATAGATAATCAATCTCCAACCCAGCTACCATTATGTTTTGGGACGAAAACTAGAGAACCATTTAGGAAATCCATGGGGAAAACCATAGAGAAACCACACAGACAGTAACCCTACCTCAGGATCTAAATGGGGACTCTGGAGCTGTGAGGCAGCAAACACAGTCTGCTGCGCCACCATTCCTCCCTACATAAATAATTGGTTCCCCAATTATAGTCCCACAGGGCTGCAGTTCACCACAGTTTTGTGATAGTGTTGCTTTAACACCCCAATTACACCTGTTTTTAACATCTAATTTGAATCTACTGTAGATGTCTTTGACCAAACTGTGCTGGACTTTGGCTCTCCAGTATGGCAAACGTTGGACCCTGATACACTGTGTGAAAAATAAGTCATACCGACAATAGTAAACATATTGCCAAGGATGGTAAATTATTTTTCTTCAGGACGGCCAGTAAATGAAATCCAACAGGGCTAATGAAACATTTTAAAGGAAGATAACATGTCTAATGAATTGACAGTTAATCAGTCAATCACAAACCAAGCTGAACCTAAACTGAAAGCACAAATAAGTGTCAGTATGTTTTCTTGGGGCAGTTAGCACTGACTGCTATGTTGCCAACCCACTTACATGACCAGTTAGCTATGGTGTAAGCAAATAGCATAGTTTTTGGGAATCTAAATTTCAGTCTGTTTACAGTTTTTATAGTATTACTAATTGCCAAAGCTGTTGAATCAAATGTATTGTGTTTATGTTCAAGTGGTTACATACAGTATAAAAAAAAAATACTACTGGCTTCCCTGAGGCTATTTTGCTGAGTACACATCTAGTTTGAAAGAACAAAAGTGGTTCATATAAATTACAACAACAGACGTCATTTAGCATTTAAAGAGGAAGTGGCTACAGTGTACATATAAGTCAAGAAACATATATGAGAAGTGGCTTCATCAAAGAGCAGCTTGATGAAAAAGGTCATCTGTGTCTTGATGTAAGCTGATTTTATTGTTGAGCTGGAGCCAATGAAGGACTAATAAAAAAAACGACCTCAATAAAAACAGCATTGCCTATGCAGTATGCAAATGATTTCGTAAAGGATGGGGGCCAAAGTGAGAGGAGGCCACATGGTGTGTGTCGGCCTGGCCCATCACTCTTCATGCCAGGGCCTTTATGCTTGTGCTTTACTGATAAGAGCCAGGAGAGGGCACCTGTGGAGGGTCACCTCTGCTGAAGGTTAGGGCCAGCACTGCTCCACACTGCCCCCCCTACTGTGGTGACACACACTTAACAATAACGCAATGACCTGCACCAGACGCGCAGTCATATGCTCTGAGGTCTCAGGCAAAGTTAGACACTGTTCTTCCAACTCTCCGTGCCCATGCCCACTTGTGTGTGTTTACTCTTCTTCTTTTCATGAAAGCATAAGAGTGTGATATGGAGTAAATTATTTATTTCAGGGGTAATTACATTAAATAAAGAAACAGTATTTAGTACATTTATATACTGTATACTGTACGGCTTACTTTGTACAGGGTCACAAGTGATCTATACCAAGAGACTCTGAGCACAAGGTGGGAAACACTGTGGACAGCGCACAAGTACACACTCACACACTCACACACTCACTATGGGCACGATCTGGAAATAAACAAGCTGCATGTCTTTGTACTGTGGGAAGAAATCGGAGTGCCCAGAAAATACCCAGCAATCGTGGGCAGAACATGCAAGCTCCAGAAACACATATCCAAACGCAAGACTTGATCCCTTGACCCTGGAGGGGCGAGGCTGCTATGTTGCCTATTCTATCTATCTCTCTCTCTCTCTCTCTCTCTCTTTATATATATATATATATATATATATATATATATATATATATATATATATATATATATATATATATATATATATATATATTATCAAACCCAAATCAGAGCAAAGTTTTTACATTTTTACTCTCAAGCAAATATCCAGAACACATCACATTTCACACTTAGCAACTTGTGTTTCATTTTAACACCTGCTATGTTGCTGTCTAAAATCTATATTTTAAGTTCTGCTGTATTTTGCTTCACTTATGTGTCATATGCTGCATCATACTAAACTTCGTACATGACACTTACAGTAAGCTTTTGAATAATAATGACACACAGGGTTGGTCTGATCTTGAATAGTAATGATTAGAGATGGTCCATGTAGAATATCTTCAGTAATTTGAATAGACTGTATACCAATAATCGGGGGCCAAGAATATAGATAGTAAAGCCCAGCCGTAATACTATAATGAAAGATGATAGAGCACTTTTAAACAAATTTTCAAGCCAAAACCACTAGAAATTTGGATAAGCAGGAAGGATTAATAGTTTCCCAAGCTAACTAGCAGCAGAGGAGTTTGTCTTAAAGCAGAGTAAGAAGAGTATAGAGTGATAGAAGCACAAATTCAGGAATCTACTGTATTACTAGGAAAGCCCTGGCATGCTCACTTGGCACATGATGTTGCCAAGTTGTAGGATTTACCTCGAAGCCTGAGGGTTTCGACATGAAAAGACTTTATCGGCTCGAGGACCCTGTGGAAACCTTGGGGAGGCTTACCCTGTTGTAGTGATGGAGAGGAGAAAATGCAGGATGAATGGCAGAAAATGAGAGAGCAAGACAGAGAGAAGGGAATGCACAAAACAGTCCAGAAACCACAGCCAAGTTGCCAAAAAAGAGAAAGGAGAAAATGGGTGGCATGAGAACAATGATGTAAAACCATAGAGTGGAACAACTGCCTCTGGCAATATCATCAGCCCCGTTATACTCACACACTCACATGACACCACACACACTCTCATAGGAAGCAATAATTAAGGAACTAAAATAGGTCTTTTATCTATAGCACATCATGTATGCAGCTTTTTTGACCCATGTAGATTAATGTCTTAATTCTGCACACGAAACACGAAGTGTGAGTGTAACAGTATGTGCAGATGAATTGCCTCCCTCCATCAGTACAAGGCTGGAGGTGTGTGTGTGCTTAGGAGAGTAGAGCTCATCTGTCGGACTGAGAGCACATGGTCAAGTAGTCAACAAAATACAAACGGAAAATTGGTGCTGCTTGTTCTTCCCATTGAAGTGTGTGTGTGTGTGTGTGTGTGTGTGTGTGTGTGTGTGTGTGTGTGTGTGTGTGTGTGTGTGTGTGTGTGTGTGTGTGTGTGCGTGTGTGTGCGTGTGTGTGTGCGTGTATGTGCGTGTGTGTGTGTGTGTGTGTGTGCGTGTGTCTGTGTGTGTGTCTGTGTGTGTGTGTGTGTGCGTGTGTGTGAGAGAGAGAGAGAGATGGAGGTAGGCAATGCTGAAGGAAAAGTGCCCCCCACAGTCACAAGCAAACAAACATATAAACAGAGCAATTAATCAGTTAATCTACTGTAGCCTGTTTATTTGTTTATGTGCTTTATAAAATTTATGCAGTAACCAAGTAACTTAAGAAAGATATACTAATTGGCCCCCAAAAAGTTGCACACTCTATAATGTCGTCTGCCCTTTGATTACAGCACACACTATGTTGGCCGGTTCATGTGTGCAAATGATTTCTCATGTTCCCAGAACACCACTTTGACAGTTTGAGTTCTGGAATATACCAGTGCCATCAGGGGAAAAAAATAAATCGATGTAATAACCATTCAGGTCATCAGCTGACTTAATTTTATTGCCGTTACTGAGCCTAGACCTGACTAACCAAGCAACTTCAGATCATAACACTGCCTCCAGAGGCTTGTACAGTGGACACTATACATGACGGGAGCATTCACTTCATTCACTTCCCTTCTTACCCTGATGCCTGGAATGCAACTACACCAAGCGTTTAAGCAATCATTCATGATATTTTTCTGGCCACATTTCTTCCACAAAAGTGAGGTCCACCACTATATTTCCATTTTTTAAATAATGTATTAAGTAGTTCTTAACCCTATTTCTCTTAGTTGTTTTTTTGTTTTTGTTTAATACAGATCAATAATTTGACCCTTTTGAAATGTTGATTTTTCTTTTTCATATTTAAATAAGGGAATATTGGGGAAAACTGAATGATATCATATGTTTGAACATATTCAGTAGTCAGCACTCTTAAGTGTAACTCTAAACCTCAGAAACAAGATATAAATGTTGTTAATCTCAGCAAACATGCATACTTTTACATCTGGTGCAAGTTGGTTGGTGGATTCTATTTTTTCCACATCACATTAAACGTGATGTGTTATTCAAATTAAGGTAATACCTAAATTCTTGTTGTGTTGTTGTCTTAGAGATTTATTAGAAATTAGAAATATGGGAACATTTGATCCTCATCACCTTGGTGAGTATTCAAGCAAAATTGTGCTAAATGGTTTAAACAAGCTAAACTCACAATTTGTTGTATTAGTTTAATGTTGATTGTTTATCCATCATTTTTAAGTTATGTGTATAATTTTTTAAATCACATTTTGGTACTACAGTAGATAATTAGAATTAATTATCATTTGTCATAAGAGTTCTAAATATGATGTCATTTCTTTATTTTAGCTTTTTAAAATTTTTTTATAAAATTTTCTCGGTCTTACCATTATATTTACCATTACTTAGGTTGAGCCGTTCTGCAGTTGACAAATGTGAGTTACTCGCTTAGAACTACCACCAACTACCTTGATGATTAATATTATCAGATCAAATGTATAAGATCTAAAAATGCTGTTAAAATGCAAAACTAAATCAAACCATATTCGCAATTTTAGCCTAAAATAAATAAATAAATAAATAAATAAATCTGTGTTTATAAGTTCTTTATGTCTGAAATGGTTTAAGGGAATAAATTTACGTCACATTATTGTTAATAAACTTAAAAAGAAAGTTGTTTAGACATACTAGATCCAGTTTGCTAGCACACATTATATACACAGACTGGTGCTAAAATATTATTTGCCAGAATTATTTCATAATCATAAATTAAGCAGGACCCGCAGCAAAAAAAAAAAAAAATCCTTGATATGAGACCTTTTCACATATGGTTTATTTGGGTGAAAGTGTGTAAACAAGCGGAGTGATTTTTAGGGTTATGTATGGACAATCAGACATGGCTTAGAATGTGTTTAATACAAATGCAGCTTCAATGTAGCAATGTAGAGGTAATAGTGTGTGCAGCACATAGCGTGCCCATTTAACCCCCATACGTTTAATCACCGCCATTTTCCACTTCATTTCCATATGCCCTGAGCCACAGCCGCTCAGACGGCCCGCTATGATAAACACACCGCACATTTCCTCAGAGAAGAGCTGAAATTAGAATATTCATAAATTTGCTAGATTTCATATGAAAATATTTCAGATCAAGTCAGTGGAATTTGTGGTTGTGCATGAACATAGTTCAAGCACATGCGTGTTTAAATGTAGGTGTCATTTCTGGGGAATTATTTAGTGGCTTTCTGATTTGCTTCCTTTTCATGCATTAACTTTATATGGAAAAAACAAACCGGCTTGATCAAAATTATAACGTCTATAAAAAAACGTTGACCAGATTCTAATGGCAGTTTGGATAGAAATATGTCAGAAATTGTACTAGTACACCAAGTTTATTGATCACGTGGTATAGTACAGATTTAGTACCATGTACTTCAGTAGTTTGTTTGTAAAGTAAACCTGTACTGAGTGTGTTCATGGTTTTGTATGGGTGTATTGTGGGCTCATGTCCCTATAGAATTTCGCATAAAAAAAACAAACCTGACTGTTGTGTGTGCTGATGTCAGTAATAAACTTGTGTGTGTTGATGTCAGAAGTGAAGAGCAGTGGATACGGTGGCTGAACTCAGTGAGAAGATGGACGTGACTTTTAAGGGCAGGATCATACAGAGTTCTGTCTCTTTGCTCAGCGTTTTCCTACAGGAGCGGAAGGTGCCTCTCTACATGGGGCACAGATACATGGAGCACTTTCTGTTCTTCATGCTGGGAAACATGGACCTTTTGCTCTTTCCTGACCACACTAGAGCCTCACTCTGGAGGAAATACACACTGCATCATCATATTTCAGGGTTCTCAAAGGCAAAAAGGGATGGCTATTTGAAATTCAAGGTGTTATTTTCCATCCAAAAACAAAAACACTGATTTTCTTTCATTTTATTCTTTTAGTATTTTACGCCATTACTTGCCATTTATTGGAAGTAGATAAACAGATATAGGCAAAAGCAGAAGAATAATAATGTCTACATAAAGATAGTCACTGTGCCAATTCATCCAGATCCCTCCAACTGTCTGGTGAAATTACCCGTTCAGTGTTCAACTTTAGTAAATATTACACTTCTTTTCTGTTTTCCATCAAATCCTCTCTGTCTTAAAGGACCTGCCATAAATAAGGAATTAAAAATGCATACCGTGCAGAATGAGCCCCATTGATCTCCCAGTAAGGAGCCCATATTTGCCTGCTTGCTTGATTGTCACAGTTAGTGTGAATTATGTGGAACATGTGTTGAATTTACAAGATAAAGGGCTGGAGCCCGATAACTCCAGACACCATTTGATGTGACTGCAATGGCTTTGTTGACAGACAGGGCAAGAAACTACGCCTGCCCCCTCCTTCCCTGTCTTGTTTTTGTTATGAGAGATTGTGTGCTAAATGGAGTGTGTGCTCTGCGCACTCTGTAAATTTGGTGTCATAATGAGTGCCGCTCCTCCGTATTGGACGGCGGAACGCAGAGAGGCAGCAGTGAGCTGTGCGCGTGGTACGGCTGCATGACTGAGCCGCGGGGCACTCTGGCCTTTTTGCATACATTCACACACACACACACACACACACACAGGTCGCTGTTTAGGCAATATTGATGAATGTAGCAGAAGAGAGTCTCTAACTGAGGCTCAGCAATGAGGTAGAAAATGAATAATGTTTCTTCAGAGAGCAGTGAGAGAGCCATATGTTGGCATTTACAGTTGAGACTTCATCGCGATGACATCTTAGTGCTGAACAGCAAAACACACACACACACACACGTAGACACAAATCTTACATCCTCCTCTCCCTCTCAACATTTCTAGTTTTCTACCTCCCCTCTCTTTTGTGTTTTACGCACTTGTAGTCATTTAAAGTTGCGCGTGAGTTATGGGAGTGTTTATACTGATTAAAGTCGAACGCATTTGTGTTTAAAACACTCCCACACCCTGTTTATCTCCTCCCGCTCTTTCCTCCACCTCCCAACCGTTATTAGTGACTCAGTCCTCCTGTGGAGAAACAAACTTTATAAAATTCTCCTTAATCTGCCAAGCGTAACCTATTTTCCTCTCGATGCAATTAACTGCGCCAACATTTACAATAATATGATTACAACCACTTTGGCGACGTCGGAGCGGGATTGAAAGAATATTAGGTATCAGCGAGGGGTTGATCGTAATGGTCGTATTTTCGGGAGACTTGCATTTTCTTTGAGCAAATAGAGAGCCCCTAAATTCTCCTTAGGCTCTAAAAACCAATGCAGTGGAACCACGATAACAAACGCGAGCATCCACTTTCCCTTCTCTCCCAAGCTTTTTTTCACTTTCGATCCCGGTTCTTCCCACTTCCTACCTCCCTGAATTAATTAAGCCTTTCACGGGCATGTAATTAGGAACATTAGCAAGTCATAAAATTGCCACCAGACTCTAAATTATGTGTATGCCCACAGCAATTTGTTTGTAATTCCTTTCTTTAAGACATTGACACCATAGGGGCCAAAACATCCAGAAAGTTGCCCACTGTGCTCTCTTGCCTTTGGTCCCAATAAACAACTGTCTGCGGCTCAGGTTGCGGATAATGCAAATCGAGTTCTTCTCTTAAAAGGTTCGGACTAAAAGGGTTGGAAACAAAGGGTGCTTATTTAGTCAGAAGTGCCTTTTTGACTCAGGAGCCAGGTCAAGGAGAAAAAATGTCTCGGAACTTTGAATTCAAGATGACTTATATATCAAGACATTAATATTTAAGTAATCACTTTAACTCAGCCATGGACTACAGACTGTATGCCGTCTTAGTAAACAATCTGTTTAAATGGACATTGTGGAAAGACAGGGGTGAAAAGTAAAACATGTATTGTGTTATACCTATTCCCTATCCTATAGAGAATTACGAAAGAGAGAAGAAAGTGACGGATCCTGTCTTCATTCTTTGTTTGACGAGCCCGGCTTCCCGTAGACAAGCACTAGGAAAGAGAAAGAATGAAAAAAAAAAAAAGAAAGAAAGAATGGTATTGAGTTTGTTTGTGCTGCACATGCCATCAAAAGGTTAAAGGCATCAGCAGTGTAAAGTGTGAGGGTGATTGTAACACAAGGACCTAATCATAGATTCTATCAGATAAGGCATCCCTGACCCTGTAATAACCATATTCCATTGTTTCTGTTTACTGCCTAGGAGAGAGAAGAGAAAAACCCGAAAGCCTGGCGATATTGATTCCCATCCCCTCATATTGAAACCAGATATTGATTTTCTTTCTTTTTTTTTTAAATAGGAAAAAGTGCATTGTTCAAGTGAATGAGATTTCTTTTGGGATTTGGTGAGAGAGGAGCTGAAATGAGCATCCTTTGGAACATAGTCTCTTGCGGATTTGGTACAGGGACTGATAATTGAATTCAGCGATTGGGTTCTTGCATGTGGTGTGAGAGTTTTTCGCCGGAGGAGAGAAATGGACATGCTCACATGTCTACCTTTTTCTCTACAAAAAAAAAAAAAAAAAAAGGATTCGAAAAATATTTTATGCATTCGATATAGCACTATAACATTAGCTGAGAAGGCTAGGACGTTGTAATGGCTATGACACCACGGAGCGTGTCACTCGAATGTGGCAGTAGCCCTCCCGTCATTGTCTTCTGATTAGTCTTCCAACATCCATCGCCAGACCTGGCGTCTATTTCACATTCAGGGGGCGTACTCTTGTCTCCCACTCAATTTGCAATTAAGACAAAATTTAGACCACTGAAGCCTGAAGGCAGGTGGGTGTCCTCAGAGCGTGTTGCTTAGCAACTGCGGTGGCGCATGAGTCGATGAGCACCTGTGCGGCAGGAGCTGGTGCATCGAGGAAGCGCAGGACGTGTAAAGCCACGGTCACGGTCGTGCCTGAGACTCTGAGATAGAGCAGCGCATGGGGGGAAGGAAGCTTATCTGGGCCAGACATGTTCGACTAGCACAGAGAAGCAAACAGGCTCGAGTCCTCAGCAGCTTGGGTCAGGGTCAAAGGACACTGTAACTCTGGTCCTGGTTTTTTGAAAGATCCTCCAGATCCCCTGGGAGCTGTATCAGTGTCAGCATGCAGTGGGCAGGGACAGGGACAGGGGGCACTGATGCTATCTTTAACAGTGATTTTCAGTGTGTGCCCCTTTGGGACAGCCTGGCCTAAGGCTGATCACACTACCTAGAGGCCTCTGGGGAGGACAAGAAGGCTGATTTGCAGGCACTAGCCTTACCGTGATGGCAATATTAAGAAGATGGACTTGATATCTTAGGGTTATATTTCTCCTATAGAAGGCTTATGCATGGTCTGGTTTAGTGTTCACCCTCACACCCATACATATGGTCACCACAGAGGCCATTCTGTTGATCATTAGAGATGAGTGGTCATCTTTCCAGCAGTACACTGACAGAAAGTTGACTTCAGGCCACTGGCTTTCATTTCCTTCCTGTCCTGTGGCTTCGTTCCACTACCTGCACCCATTTACTGCAGAGCCCAGGAGGGACACCTGCACTGAGAGAGAAGAAGAGACCCAGAGATTTCAGCAGCTACATCTGTACACATGCTACGATAAATTCTTAAAATGTGATCAGATTGTATAAGGTGTAAAAGGTAATGGTATAGTTGGCTTTAATGAATGCAAAACCCTGGATTTGAATTAGTGTCTGTTTAGTGTCTGTGTACAGTAGGTACGTCTGGGTGTTCTCAATTATGTTTACGGTGGACACTAAATAATATTTTACTTAATTTACCCATCTCATTTATCTTTAATGAAGATATTCTTTTAATGCAATGAAAAACGATTAAACATGTTTTTTGATAAAAGTGTGATAACATGCAATTGGGATTTATTTTTATTTTTTTTGCAATGAAGTAAAAATTATCAAAATGCAACAAAGTATTAAATTATTAATTTCTGGAGTCCCTGACAGGAATACACCGCCCTTTAATTTAAGCCTTAAATAAAGTAGGGTTTAGGTATCTCGTTACATGAATGTTGTTTTTATGCTCTTAAATCTTCCACCACCAACCTTTTGTTGCATCCTGATAAATGCATTGATACATTCCTGATCCACACCTGCACAAGATCCTGCAACTTTAAAAAGAAGTATACAGAGTACTACACTTAATATTCATATCTGCGTTTGAAATTGTTTCGAAGGCACTGTCTGTTCAGGCTGAGTATTATGTTTAGTTATAGTGTTTAGTTTAGTTATACCCGATTTCATGTATGGATGAAAACTAGCGCTTTGCGTACTTTATGTATCGATGTATCTTATGCATCTCACACGTTGAATGGAGTAACTTATGTCTCATTGTTTCGCTTTTCTCAGGAGTCTACTTTGTGTGGTGAACCCTCCGAAAGAGGCCTGTTTGTGATAGTTCGCAAGCTGTTGAAACACAAGCTGCCGTTGCCCACCGCACATCAGCTAATGTATTTGCATGAGCTCAGATGCAGGGAACAGCAAATTGACTGAGCAAATAGGCATCTAACCACACAGTAGGGGGAGTCATGTTGTATTCTTGCAAAGAAAAGGAGAACACTTCCAATAGCTCTCATGTGGAGAGGCATGCCTTATGAACACTTGGAGATGTAAAAGCAGGGATCCAGTAATAACATGCACTTACAAAATGGAATAAAAAGCAAATATAGATGGAGGACACTCTCCACTGCTGTTAAGTGGTCATGCGGAGGACCACTGGACCACAACAAGGGAGTGACAAAGTGGTCAAGTAAAGACAGATTGAGTGAATTTAAGATTACATGATGGGTCAAAAGAGGGTGAAATCATGATGCTGAAAAATCGAGAAAATCAGCAGCCAAAGAAAAACAGAGCAGTTGATGAGATAAATTTCGGAAATTTGTTGCCAGACAGGCTTTTGCCTTTTACACTTACATTTGCTCATTTAGCTGCTGCTTTTATCCAAAGCGATTAACATATGAGGCCGGATCCACCTGAGCAGTCGAGGGTTATGGTTCTTGCTCATGGATCCCAACCATGGCAGCTTAGCAGTGCTGGAATTTGAAGTCACAGCCTTCGGATCGGTAGTGCAAAGTCTTAATCACTTCCCTAAAAAATGGTTTCCAAGGCTGGGATTTTTGCACACTAGTTGCCATGGGCTTGTTTGGATGTCATTGGCTCTCTGCAATAGAGGTGGGAACAAAGAAGATGCTGTTGATTATGATATAATTCTGCTTGGCACAGTTTTCTAAAGCCACCTCGGCTCTGCCCCAGTCGCCGCAGGGGCCAGCCCAGGCCACGCGATGTGTATTAGAGACTCCTCAATTTCACACATGCTTACTCTTGAGTGAGGTTCGCATAAAGGGATTAGGAGGGGAGGAAGTGCAAGGGAAATGGGATGTTAGACACCCTGCTTAATGGAGTGACGGGGCCTGGGCCTGTGTCCTTTCTATTTCCACCTCTCCCCCCACAGCTCTGCTCTAGTGCACTGACACTCTAATCCAAGCTACACACACTCCATACACATCCTGGCTACAGAGTCTAAGCAGGGGGAGGCAAGGCAAGGCCAGAAGGAAGAAGCTTTGCTAAACTCTTTCCTAATGCTGCCAATACCACTAGCTGTGATCTTTTATTAGTTTTAATGAATTATGGACTTAACGTATGCTTGTGGCTTATATATATCTAATGGTTTGTTTTGTAGTTACAGGAAATGATTGTCTTCGGACTCTCGAGGTGTTCTATCAAGATAAGTGGACGACTCCCTGACTCAGATAAAGAAACAAACAAATGTGTGAGAGGATTTGCATTGGCTGGGTCAGTGAGTGCTTGACTAAATATTTCTAATTGTTCAGCCAAGGCTTTGATGAACGTGGTTTGGCTGATAAAACAAGCACTGGATGGGAAGCTGCTAGGTTTCTTGATGGGACCTAAGCTGTGGGCTGAGTCCTGGGAAAGGATACGATTTAGAAACTCATCGAGGCGTAACGTGAAGACGAGCGGGGGGTGTTTTGCTAGAAATCACTGAGGCACCACTGCATGCCCCTTTGTACCTCCCCTGCCCAAATCACTCACTATTTGCCTGTATCAATTTCTATGCCCTCTTTTTATTCATCAACTTCACCTGTCCCTTTCATCTTTCTTTTTCCTTCTCTTTGCTGTCCTCTGATGTGGACATGAGGCTAATCATGGCAAGGGGTCTTGACAAATTGCCCCCCAAGCCCAGTTTTGATTGAGCCACCTGTGTCCCTCAGAGTGGACCACTGACATAATAACAGTTTTAAACAAAATTTACAGATCTTAAATGTTAAGTTCAATGCTTATGATGGGATTCTATAAATTTATGATGGGGCACATATCTTTAACATTTCAGTGGAATTTTAGGTATATAGCAATGCTTTACTAGATCTTATCTAAGCACTTAGATTACAATAAATCTCCACCAAAATGATGATTAGATCTTTGCCCAAAATAGATTCAATTAACAAACAATCATCTATATTTAATTAAGGTCTTAATAATTGTCACTGAACACTATTTAACTTTTAATAACTGATGTCCTGAGAAAGATAATTTACTTCTAATCTAATTATCGCTCCTGGTAAATCCCATACTATGGGATACGAGCGGTCATTTTTAAACAAATTTCACAAATTGTAAAGTAAGTACATTACAGTGTTGTAATTAAATTCATCAAATCAGATAATTGGTCATTCAGTTAAAAAAAATGGTTAACTTCATAAATAGGCCTTTACCGTTTTATTGGTAGCAGTGGGCATATGATAGTGGTTTCCTGGAGAGGTTTGAATTTCGTGGGGAACATCCTGAAACCAAGGGGAAGCTCAGCATGAGTCTGTTTATAATGCCAGATCTGCTGATTAGATATGGATGATCAGATAAACCAACTCTTTTAAAGTGATTTTTCATGCATTTACACACTGTATTCAATTTAGATGTAGAGATTATACACTAAATAAATGAAAAACACAGTGGAAGACATGTTCTACAAAATCCTGGCCACTTATGAACTCATTATTTATTGAATAGTTAAATGTAAGTTTTGTATGTTTATTCTTATTGTATCATTTATGTTTTCCTTGTTTTCTTTAATATAAAGTGTTCCTCTTTGGATGGTTTAATTTTTTAACTCCTGAATGGAGTTCTTCATAGAATATGAATGGAAAAATCCCATGTTGTAGGGTTCTCCATAAAATCATCAGAACGCAAACCAAAGGTCCCTTAAAGGAAAGGGCGATTGTGCAATGAAATAAAAATGTTTATAGTGCATAAGTAATAATGTTAGTTATTCCAGTTGCTGTATTTGAATTTTTCCCATTAAAAAGTCAGTGATTTTGAGTCATGCTGACCTCACGTGAGAGCATTCCCACCACAGTTATTCTTGCATTTAATAGAACTAACGAACTAAATAAATAAATAAATCAGCAATCCCAAACAGAAAAGATAAAATGGTAAACTGTATCACGCAACCAAGCAAAAGAGCAACAGCTTCTTTTTTCACTCACCATTTTCCAGCAAAATTTTAGTGTCATATTGATGATATGTGGTGAAGACAGTGAAAAGAATATATCGCGGTAACTTCATTGTTCATTGAGGTTGATTCTTTTCCAGGTAACTTATGAATGATAAGATTGTGACCTTTGCATGAACATTTTTCAAAAGCCGGACAAAATGCAATCAGAACTAGCTAATATACTGTAAAAGAACTAACTTTTATTTATTCTTGTGTGTGGTTAGCTTTACTGTATTGTGTGTAATAGTACTGTAATAGAAAGTGCAGGCCACTCTTGTACAGGCCAGCGTAATGAAGAATTCCAGCTGCCAAGCAGGGCGCGCGGTGCTCGGACAGTAGGCATTTTTCATCCTGTAATGTGTGCATGGGTCATTAATTGCGGCTTGCCATAGGTCCAGTGGGCTTGTCATTTGGGTATAGCACATCTATACATCTATTCTCACCCCTCCCCCACACCACACACGCACACACACACACACACACACACACACACACACACACACACACACACACACACACACACACACACACACACACACACACACACACACACACACACACACACACACACACACACACACACTCCTATTGGGTGTACTGGTGCCCCTAAGTGACTTGAGCCAACATCCCTTCCTTGGCTTGGGATGGCTTGACCAATTTCCTAGTCAAGCAACGTATTACTAGAGGACCTCATTGCTCTTTGAATTTCTCATAATTTTTTAAGAATCCAGTATTTACCCTAGTTCTTGGAAGGCAACCTGAAGTTTGAACTCAGTTTGATATTGTGGGTCATGTAGCCTGTAGCTGCCTGGAGGTCTGTGTTCCTTGCCTTAGGCAGGATGTCTTCCTGTTGTGCAGTCCTGTATTGATTAGTGTGTGTGTGTGTGTGTGTGTAGCAGTAAAGGAGTACTGCGCACACTTCCATCTTTCTCTCTGAAAGGGGGAAGTGGGAACGTAGGAGGGCGCTTCATCGGTGTGATGTGTTTTGTCAGAAGCATCTGTTTGGTCACAGGATGCACCGTAATCCCCGACCTTGAATGCGCCAACCTGCAATGAGTACTGTGCTCAGCTGTGGGCCTGTGTGAGCCCATTAACACCTCTCACATACAGACTCGAAGCCTGCACCAATACCAGGGCCCACACAGTATGCCACACACACACACACACACACACACACACACACACACACACACACACACACACACACACACACACACACACACACACACACACACACACACACACACACACACACACACACACACACACACACACACACACACGCAGCCTACAGCACCATAGGCTTCTGCTCTCATTATGTGTTGCTGTAGTAGAGCTCTTTCATTAAAGCTGTGGCTTTAGCTGGATATGTGCTGTTTGGAGTGTAAAAACAATTTTTCTTTTCTTGTGTAAAAGTCCAAGAAGATGGATACACAGGTTAAAAAGTGTTCTTTTTTTGTTAATAATAAAGACCATTGGACTGGAGCAAATGTGCAATGATTCCTTTATAATGCCAAAATTCAATGACTCTACCATTGAATGTGAATACATAGGAGACCCCCTCGAGCCATTTGTGGAGGATTTCCTCGCTATTTGTTGGTTTGTTAATTTTGCATGGCTAATTTACAGTGGAACAGTAGAGATAATGTGCTGAACAAAAAGGACCTTAATTACTGTCTGGCCGGCTCCAGTAGCAGCTTCCCTATTGGATCCTTGGCACCAGTGCTTTTCAAACAACACTAATATTAAAGCCTCTGCTGTTTTGTATTTCAGTCTGTTTTCTCTCCATATAGCCTTTCTTAAATGGGAAGAGCATGGTGGCTGGACAAATCTCGGATTTATTCGCAAATGCGTGGCTTCTGACTGAAATGCCTTACAACTAGCAAAGTAGCCAGGCGAAGCATAATCATTGCACTTAATTGTATTAGCTTATAACTGATGTTCTACTGTACTGATACTGATATATCCACAGGCTCCTTCAAGCTGTACCAATGGTAACACCATGTGCCATTTGTTTACCTACTGTATATGCACAGATGTGATGAGAGTAGCAGTATGTGGGAGAGTTAATGTGCCCTCGGATCATTTTACAGAAGTATCTTATGAACATCTGCAGGACCATCTTCACAGGGATCACTCCCTCCAATTCAACAAGCCCATCCCCACTGTGGCCAATTAACCAAATTGCCACAAAAAGAGCATTTTATTAGTATTTGTCTGTCGCTAGCAGTCCATCCTCATAAATTCTCCTTGAGGCGCAATGGAAAACAAATTGGCACATTAACTCGTGAATGGCTAAAGAGGCACTCCGGCTGCGCCTCCGGGGCTGCTGGGTATCAAAGTGTCTGCC
Source organism: Clarias fuscus (assembly GCA_030347435.1). Taxonomy (NCBI): domain Eukaryota; kingdom Metazoa; phylum Chordata; class Actinopteri; order Siluriformes; family Clariidae; genus Clarias; species Clarias fuscus. The sequence continues at coordinate 21,256,552 of CM059218.1, forward strand.
GTTCGAAGCAATCTGTCTGCTTTATCATTCAGTGTGACACTGGGGCTGAGTGCGCCAGGCCTGCCGCGGGGGCTGTGCACCAGCGAGAGCATTAGCTCTCTTTCCCTTGGCAGGCCCAAGCTGTTTGCCATTGTAGCCCAGAGAGCCCTCTCTATTTATCTGTTATTACTTTAGAATTGGCAGTTCAAACGCAGGGGGCCCTTCTGCTATGCCGGTTTTGGCTGTGGCATCTCGCCTTCTGTGTTTTTTTTTTTGTTTGTTTGTTTGTTTTTTTGTCTTTCTGTTTTCTCTTTTTTGCTGTCTTTTTTATATTCGCTTCCCCCCATCTTCTTTCTCCTCCTTCCTCCCCTTGCATCATCCAGCACCTGCCATTTTGCTCTTTCCAAAGCATCCCCCGCGCCACGGAGCACACACACACACACACACAGACACACACAGACACACACACACACACACAGACACACGCACACACACACACACACACACGCACACACACATATTCTTCTAATAAAGCATAGATGAGCGTGGTCCGCTCTCTTGGTTGGTGTGGCTGGTTGTGTTGTAACTCTTGTATCTGTGCCCTGTCCTACAGGAGCCTTATAGGGAGGCATCAGGGAGAGCTCTCCAAATTTTCACGAGGATTATCATGTTTGTGATTGCATGCGTGTCATGATAATCCTGTTAGTAATTAAGTAGAGCCATTTCCAAGAGTAGCAAGTAAGCCAGGCACATGTAACCTCTCACACGGTTTCGACAGCCAGGTCGCCGCATGAGATGTTATGCAGCCTCGTTTGACGAATAGGTCGGGCTCTTTTTGGAGTCTGACCAACAAGGTGGAATAGGCGCAATCGTCACAGTGTATATTGATTTCTCTATTTTTTTTTTCGTCCGGCTTTGATTCCTGCTCTTCCTAATTTCTCTCTCTGTCTGTGGCCCTGACTAAAGAGTTTGTGTCAGCTCCCCTCAGCAGTATGGCTGAATCTTCTGCCAGCCCTGCCGGCCCATCAAAGAGTGATTTTCCACGCCGGCAGGCCAGGAGGCTCACTTCTTGGAGAGAGGGGCCTGTGCCATGGCCAGGGACAGGTGGGAGGCGGGAGGAGGGGGCCCAGGGCGCTGGACTGCCAGGATTTATACCCGGCTCCAAGGAAGAAATTCTGGGAACGGGCCAGTCACTGAACTGAAAATAGTTCCGTCTTGACACTTTAACTGCACCCAGCTAGCTATGGAGCTCAGGTAGGGTAGGTTTTGAGAAAACAGAGCCAAGGGGGATGATAGAAGCATGTTCGAGGCTTTATGTTATACTTACCACAAAACAGCTCTCAATATAATGGTGTAAAATGTTGTATTAGGGTGCATAAGTGCTGCAATGATGAGCAGCAAGCTGGCCCGCTGGAGGCTGAAGGCAGAGCTACGACTGTTCTCCTCTGAGAGGTCTCTCCTCCACCTTTCATATATTTCAAACTTCCGTGGCTGGCTCCTTTTATGCTGCTCTAAATGAGATTCCACAAAATCTATATCGCATCTTTAAAGTGAAATAATTCTCCATGTCGGCAGTGGCATTGACCCCGGCGGGGCAGTTCCGGTTCAGTGCCCTGGGCGTCCGCCGCCGACAGCGGGGAGGGGCGGGATTTAAGGCTCCGGTCGTGCCGGACCCCAGGTGCACCAAGGCAGGCAGTTAAATTTCATCATTACCCTTTCTTTGCCGTGTTAGCTTTTTATGGGCGTTTTACTGCGGGTGTGCATGGCAGCTTAGCCATCGTAGCAGTGTGGCCTAAGAATGGGAGAAGAAAAAGGAGACAGAGATGTAGAAACAGTAAAGGAGAGAGAGAAAGAGAGAAGGGATAAGAAACGCAGGAGACTTGGACATCACTTGTCAAGTTGACTGCGAGATGATATAAAAACAGCGGGGAGGGCGGCGGATAAGGACGATGATGAATGGGCTGTGGACGTTCATCCATCCAGCTGAAGGATTTGCAGAGCAGGAATTGTGTACAGACACCAAGATCTCTGGAACAGAAAAAAAGAGCACGGAGCTGAAAAGAATGGTGGGGAGAAGGGGGAGTAGAGGGAAAAAAAATAATGTCTGCTGTTGAGAAGAATGGACAGATGTGATGTGGAGTGATAGGGAGAGAAACACGGTACAATAAGATGCTTGCAGATCTGCAGTTGTATTTAGACAACAGCCAGAGAGAGTGCCATTCATTCACAATGACAACAGAATGAGACTGGCCTATTGCTGTGCCGCTGGCGTAATCTCAAAATTAAAAAGAGACATTTTGTGATGAGGCCTATGGATGTTTGGAACGCCACTATCTGTATCAGTTTAATGCTTCAATTAGTCATATCTTCATTTTGTTTCAAACCAAAGTAGATGCGACACCTCCTGTTCATATCTATATTAGTCTCTGACCCTGTGTTCGAACCAGCAGTCATGAATTATTACAGAATGGACAAAAGTCTTTTTTTTTTTTAATATATAAACAGAGGTAGCTATTTACAGTTAAAGGAGACAAAACAATCATTGGCGAAGCAATGGTTTAAGCTAATTCATGCTAAGCAAAGTGGATTGGCGAAGCAATGGTTTAAGCTAATTCATGCTAAGCTAAGTGGAAACTACAAATCATCCTAAGCAACAATCGTGTGTTTCCACTAACTGTGGTTTTTATTTTTTATATTTATCGGATATTACCCAAAGTGCTCCTACTGCAGCTGGAGCTAGTAGCCCTGATGTCTAGAGGTTTGAAGTGTTTGTTAGAACGGTGGAAGCATTCTGTTAGCTTTGTAGTTTGTATGGTCATATCTCACTATCCAGGCACTACAAGGAAACCATGGCAACAAACAGCCCAAACTGCCGCTGGTAACCAATACAGAGCGATTTGAGTAACAAGGCAAAAAATTGCTGCAAATATGAAAGAAATAAATGTGATCGTAAGGGTTATTTTCCCTAAATGTATATATATTTTTTCAAACGCCTCTGTACAGGAGAATCGGGGTACTGTATGTGTCTTACAACATAAAAGTAACCAAAGTGTCTAAGGCTGTTCCCGATCAGGCGTCTGACGTCTTTTATTGGCGGCTACCCTTGAACTTTGACCAGGTACATTTTCTGTTCTTTTTTTCAGTCCAAGAAACATATCCTTTGTAATCGACATGTATGCAACAGATTAAGTTGAGAAGCACTGGAGTATTCCTTTAAGTACCTCTTTGCCTAGTCAAACAGGAGTCATGTTTGAGGGATAAAGGAGAGATAGCGGGGGTGCTCAGAGGGTGGCGCGCTGTACCCGTGCCAATGTCAGACAACACTGCCAGTCTCACCAGGCAAGAGTCCATGTCCTGGGCTGTGCCGCCCTGCGCAGAGTCCCCTCAAACTCACTACATATGCTCCGTATGGCCCAGACAGCACATCCAATTTTCCACCATCTGCTGGGCCCGCACTTACGCACCACAGAAAGGTCACCGCCATCTCCATTTGACTCATAAGCATTCAAATAGCACCTTCAAGAAACGCAATCAGCACTGTCATCCCTTGATGTGGCCACAACCTCTTGCAGAGGGTGTGAAAAAGCGAGCACTGCGAATGGCGCCCAGCCAGCAAGGTCCATGTCAAGTCTACTAAATTCTGTTGATATAATAGGGATGTATAAGCAGAGACGAACAGAGAGAGGCATAAAATGACAGTCAACACAAAGGCCAGCGTTGAGCAGAATAGAATGTCTGGCAGCCTGTCTACTGTACGACTGGACTTAGGCCAAGCAGAGGAGTAATCATCCACCACTGATTTATACACAATACTGCCAAAGAAACTCGGTCACTTTGGCAAGGGGTTTTGTTCCAAAAAAAAAAAAAGGATTCTGCATGTTTGAGAATAATATCAGTGGCCTGCAGATGGACTACTACTGTCAGGGTGCTGCTTTAAAGATGGCAAGATATGGTAGCCTGGTGCTATAAAACAAAACACTCGAACACACATACACACAGGCGAACAGGATTCAGCTTTGGAGGCGAAGTGAGATAAGAAGATTAACATGCTGGATGCTGAAAGCTTGATGCTTCTTCACCATACCAATACATTAATTAGCATCATTGCCCTTTCTTTTTAATGTAAACAGGGGGCAGCGCTGATTACCGGTTAGGTCTCCAATAGTCCCAAACCTAACATGCAAAGAGCAATATATTAATCACACATGTCTGTGTTTCTGTGTTTCAATTTTCTCGTGCCATGTTACTCATTATGGGATTCATCTGTTTATTGTACGACCCCTGTTTCTTAATTTTGATAGATGACACTTCACCAAAGATGGCTGCTTCAGATGAACATGCAATATGTTTTTTTGTTTTTTTTTAAAGAGAAGGAGGCATGTTGTGAAGAATTTGAAGGTTTCCGTCTTTGTGTGGGTGTGCATGTATTAAATCTATGTATTTGTGGGTGTGCGTGTAGCCATGTGCGTCTGTATATGAGAGTGTGTAGACGGGTGAAGAGACACAGAGGTGGGCGGGAGGGAGGGAGTGGTTGCCTGTTTTTAACGGCTCTTTGAAAGAGATAAATGGCTTACAGATGGCCCAATCAATATATTCAAATGAGACATGTAAAGTAGCTGGGCAGCCATCAGAAATGACGCTAGAGCTCGCTGAGAGACACGCAGTCGGCCACTGCTCTGACTCTTTGCGGTAACAAACAAATATTTTATGCGTTTAATAATCGAAGAATTATTAAAGTAATTATGCTCGACTAATCAGTGCCATAAATATGCTGTTTGTTTCATGTGTATAATGCAGGGAACAGAGACAGGAACAGAGAGAGCAGATCCAGTCTGTGGCCTTTGGGCTGCCTCTAGGGCAAAAGTCTTCCCCAGACACAGATAACATCCAATACCTCCTGTGTGAAATGCAAAAATCCACCACGACATCAGCAAGGTGTTTTATCACCTCATATCAGGTCCTGCCTCTCTTATCATTTCGTTACACACACTTACCACACAGACAGCCATTTCCTTGAAATCACATTTATTTAACAGGAAAAAAAAAAAAAAGTAGTGGAGGATCCTGGTGAATTGTTTATGATTTCATTTTTTGATGCAGTAAATTCTTTCCAGGTGCGCTATGACACTTTAAAGAGATATGTCATGAAGGTAATTGGGATTATGCTTCAATCTACTGGGTTGTTAAGTTGTCTGTGTATACCCACATAACGTAAAAGACAGAAGGTATGATTCACAGGTCAAGGCCAGAGAGTTGAGCTGAACTGTGTGTGTGTGTGTGTGTGTGTGTGTGTGTGTGTGTGTGTGTGTGTGTGTGTGTGTGTGTGTGTGTGTGCGCGTGTGTGCGTGTGTGTGTGTGTGCGTGCGTGTGCGTGCGTGTGTGTGCGTGTGTGTGTTGGGGGGGGGGGGTTGGGGGGTGTGGGGGGGGGGGGTGCGTGTGTATGTGTGTGTGTGGGTGTGTGGGTGTTTAAGGGGCATCTATATGATGTTCTTGCTGAAGATGCTTCAGTTAGATTGATGGAAATGGAATGAAAATCTTCACCTCTCTCCATAAGAATGCATGTGTGAAAAACTCAATCTTGAGATTATTGTAATATTATAGGCTGTGTTAGATAATATGAAGATTTTATATGCTAGCATCGGTACTGCTAACATATGAGGATAAAAGTTGAATAACGACATATATGTATTGTATATGTACATGCCACCGGTTATTACTTTAGACACAAGTTTGGATTTATTTTCCACATTCTAGAACAACACAAAATAACGTTTATGACATTAGATAATTAAGTAACAACAACAACAACAACAACAACAAAAACAGTCAGTTGGAATTATAAAGCATGAAAGTCACCTCTTCTGGAACAGTTCTTGCAAGAACAGTATTGTGTCAAGTGCCTTTGCAAAACCCATCAAGCACCATGGTGAAACTGGCTCTCATGAAGACATTACCAGGAAAGCAAGACCAAAACGTACCTCTGGTGGAGAGGAGAAGTTCATTTAGAGTTACCAGTTTCAGAAATCACCAATTAATAAACAACACCGTATATTAGAGCCGTTATAAAGGCTTTACAGAGCTAAGTTCAATTCAATTAACAATTGACATTGTCGCAAAGCAGCTTTACACAATCAAAAGAATTATTTAAGTTTGTATGAAATGTGAATGTGTATGAATCAAAATGATAAGACTGTCCCTGATGAGTAAGCCGAGGACAATGGCGACAGTGGCAAGGAAAAACTCCCTGAGATGGCAGCAGGAAGAAACCTTGAGAGGAACCAGACTCAACGGGGAACCCATCCTCAATTGGGTGAAACAGATAGCAGGGATTGATCTGCATTATACTGTGTGAGACTGGAAGTTCAGTATAACTGGAGATGTGTTTAAGATAATATGGATTCCAGTTCGTTATTGGAGGCTCAGGTAGACTATAGGAAACTCCAGTCCTGAACTTTCGAGCGACAGCAGTCATGACTCCTCAGCCAACAGCTGTCAGCATCAGCCGAGGCCAGGACAGTCTTTGTGGAAAAGTGGAACATGCGCATCCCAGGTAGATCACACGGGGCCTCCATGCAACGAGATCTCCAACAAGAAGCGGGACACCAGGACGAGTATCAGACAGGTCCAGAGGGCAGAGGGCATAAGTAGCAAACAGATCTCAATAGTAACTGTTCAAAGGAGATTATTGCAGGTTCACTATTGTATTACAATATAGAGAGACATAAAAATCAGGAAAGAAACTGTTGAGGTGTTATACATGCACACATTCACATGCACGCAAAAACACATTTTGCACTGAAGAGATCTGGATACACAGCTCAGTGTTATGGCTTGGGTGGGCCTGTCTGACATCGGAGGCAACTTACTGAGTCTCTCTTTGCCTCTGTCTTATAACTCAGTAAAAGGGGGCACTGGCCTATTAATTGCCTTGACAGTGATAAAGGAAATAAGGGGATGCTATTTGTCTTTAATACTGTGGCTCGCATATTACCCCAAGACAAATGGAAACTGTTTCCCAACATGAGCTGCTCTCATTTTTTTCCTCCCAGGTAGGCTATGATTAGAGACTTGAGGGTATTTAGAGGTGAGTACATTGTTTTTCGAAGATGTTTTCAGCCCCCTTGAGTTTCAGCAGCTGCAAAGGCAAAGTGTAAGGCAGAGTGTCAGGCGTGTGTGGCTGGCACCTGTGAACGATTAAAGGTCAGAGGTCAAGGAGAGGGCAAACCCCTAGTGGTCAGAGGTCACAGGAGCAGTGGGACAGAAATGGCCATTTCGGAATAAAATAACTGTTGTTAGGAACACTGATGATACATGGCCTCTTTGCCGTCCTGCTTTGTTTTTTCTTACCTCCACCCTGAACCACACGGAGGATTAGCACAGAAACGTTGACCCTGGCACCCTGCTCAAGAAACTCCACAGAGATAGGTGGTGAGGTGTGTGACTCATCATGTGCCGCTTGTCATTTCCCTGAGTGCCTCATACTGAAGCGGTTTATTAGCTACAATCAGTGGCTCTAGCTTAAAATATTTCATTTTGCAGCGTGAATTTAGCTTAACTTGAGGTTATTTAACTCAACCGTATATCTTCAGTGTTAACCATTGGTTTCTTTCTTTGAAGGTTCTGTCATCATACAGTTGAAAAAACAAAACACTTACAATATGGTGCAGAAAAAAGGTTTTATGTGATTTTTTTTTTTTTTTTTTTACTTTTCTATTCTTATATGTGTGAATAAACAAAATTATTATACAACTAGGCTCATTCTAGACGTTATGGTAAACCGAATTCAAAAATTCAAATTAGCATGAAAGGCAGACGACAATGAACTTAGCGTGGACGATCTGCATTAACAGATGCACACACTCACACATGCAAACACTCATTAAATCACTCTCGGTCTTTACCTGACTGTAGCTAGTATTATCATCAAAGATAAAATAACGTTTTTTATTGCTAATTAGATGGATATACTGTAGCTCATAATTTCAATGTGATACCACCGGTTTAGCTAAATTGCCTTTTAATGCTAACATTGTTTAGTAGCTACAGTATCATCTTTATCACATCATCATCCACACCAAGTCTCAGTCTTTGGTAATAACAATGAGATCTGATATTTTTTATTTTAAGATATTTTAAAATGACTTCCAGTTCCTTAGGCTTTAGTATTGGTAGCTTGGTGCTGTGATTTCAATCCTGTCAGTGACTCAATCAACAGCTCTGTTATACTCATATAGTATAACTTATACTCATACTGAAACTATACAAGGGTTAACAGAGTTTATCACAGAGTCACAGAGGATTAATGCTCTAGAAGTAGCATTATTACTTTTGGGTGATAAAACAGGTTTACATACATGCAATAATTCTTACAATTAGTGAACATGTTTGCTTATGATTAATTAATTGAACTGTTTAACATTCCTCTTTATTGGAGTGATCTGTGTAAAAAAAAAAAATCATTTACACACACTATAGGCAATTTGTGAATGACACTTATCCTAATCTGCATGTTTTTGGATTGTGGGAGGAAACTGGAGTACCCGGAGGAAAACCACCAATCACATTAACAACATGCAAAGTCAATGCACACAGACCAGAAGCAAGAATTGAACCCCGAGCCTGGAGGTGCTAGGCGACAGTGCTGACCTATTAGTGATCGTCCCACCAGCTAAATAGATAAAAAGCACAAACTATATCAGAGGTTCTTAAAATAGGGTTTCCAACCACATATGGGATCATATGAATTACAAAAGGGGAAACATGTAATTACTCCCTAATTGACTTGTAAGCTGGATATTTGCCCCAAAAGTTTGAAAGCTTTTGAACTACACTCATTGATCCCTTCATTCATTTCAGTTCATACACATCTACAATAGTATCAATAACAACACAGTAATTGATACATTATTATAACAGCAATCAAAGTAAGCGTTCTGCATTCAGCCTAATGGCCTGGGCGTATCACAGTGTTGTATAATGTGCAGACATCGGGATACAAGTCTAAGCTCAGATTCAGCCTATGCCCCAGTCTTCTGTGTCCTTCATCAGAACACTGCCAATGCGGAGTTCATTACGTCCAACAGAGGCAAAAATATTAGCTCCAGTCTCACTTCCTCAAGACACACTTTGTTAACACATTCAAATGAGGCTGATATTCAATCAATAAAGATTAACTTGCCCAAGGTAAGACCAGTTTTTTTTTTCCCCCCAGTACATTCAGAGGAAAAAAGCCAAATACGATTATGCATATGAGCGAGTTATACTGAGATGAGCACAGTTTAATATATGGTAATTATTTGACAGGATATACTTACACACCGATTAGCATATCAGGAAGACCAGACAGAGATAGAGCGGCAGTGTGTGAGGAATGAAAAAGCAGTGCGGTCTGATAAATGCCCCCCCCTCCCCCCCCCTCTTGCACCACCCCAAAAAAAACTTACACGAGGAACCAGACCAGGGCTGCCATGGGATTTTTTTCTTCACGTGTGCTGAGTCTGTGTAGAGCTCCTGATAAAGCCCTGTACGTAGTGCGAACACACATCTCATCACAACGACATCAATATAAAGACTCATGGTTCCAGTTTAGTCTAGCTAAATCTATTTGTTTCTAGACATGCATGTGTCTTGTCCATGGCATTAGACTAACTACAAACTGTCAGATCTGGGTTTATGTACTGTAATCTGTCATTGAATATATATTTCTGTCTGCAGTCTTGTGCACCGGGCACGCTAATATCAATAATCTGTCGGCAGTGTGGAGATCTCCAGACTAAGGCATTTCTGGTTAGTTCTGTACATCATTGCCAGATACAATTATTGTATTGATTATCATCTGGAAATCCTTAGATCAGACAGATAAATATCTGACGAGATGACCTACAGGTGGTCCAGTGTGAGCTGTGTGGTCTGATTATTGACTACTGATTATTTTTGCATTTTTTTGTGTGTTTAATTGTTTCATTTTAATTTATTTCTTTGACTGTATAAGAAATAAAACAAATCAGGGAGTGCTGTTGTAGAAAAACAATCAATTACACCATTCTATGATGCCTCAAATATGATTATACACTAAACACTTAATGGCCCAAAGTGTTTTTTTCTTCTTACACAACAGCAAATTTCCACATTCCCATTCTTTTTTTTCTTATTATAATTTCATAATTTATTAAGTGATGACAACTAAGTGGAACTAGTTAGTTCATGTTTTCACTTAGAAGCCACAAACGGTCAGTCCCTCATCACTGTACGCCGAGCAGCCATAACATTAACACCACATTAACACATTAACATTGATTATTGATTTAATATGCGGAAACTGGTGACAGAATCATGGACACCTAAGGGTCACCCATGCCTATATGGGCAGCAAAGGCTAGACCGCCCTGGCTGATCATAACCTGCCCATAACCTGCTAAAAAAAAGTCAATGCTGACCATGATAGAAAGGCACCAGAACACACAGAGCACCAAAGCCTACCATGCATGGGGACAGGCAGGCAAAGATCCCAAGGCCTCCAGATTCCCCAGATCCCAATCGGATCCGAATCATGGATAACAAACTAAGTCTGATCCACGGAGGCCCCAACTACAACCCACAACACCCAAAGGAACCGTTGCCAATGTCCTGGTGCCAGACACCAGAGCACACCCCCAGACCCTGGGGCACCGGTCACCCTGGTGGCACAACACTAATCTGAGTTGGTCATAATGCGATACATAATACTGAGCACTCATAGTAAACACTAAACAAGAACAATATGTTGAAATGTGTGAGCAGCATTTATATATTTAGCATGAAGCATATGGCTACTTGATGTACTAGACAGACAGAATTTTTTATTAAGATTTTGATCTTATTCAACTCATTCATAAATGACAAATGATAAATATTAAGTCAATAAAATTAAGTCATTCTTGAGCTTTGGTTCTTTGATTGTCATATACAGTATATACTATGTGTCCTTCACACAGTATGGCGTTTGAAGCACACTCTTCTCTACCACATATGCTGTATGTGAGCTTTTCTATCCTGCTTTGGGGATGTCTGCTGATGCTCAGATTCATCAAGTTTGATTTTGTCAACAGTGACATCTATGTTGAATATGGGCTTAAGTGTGGCACTAGAGGCTACCGAGGCTCCGCTCAAGAACCTGTAATTTTCTGCTTCTGAGATGTTGCGGTGAAATGAGTTTCTAACAACACCGTCTTTTTGTTGAAGGTGTTCTTCTTGTGGTGGCTGCGCTAATTGAATCACCACAGAGTCAGTGTATCATTTCTAACTTTGGTATTAGTGTTTAATCAGGCATGCTGCGGACCAGCTTGGTGAGGTGAAGGGGTTCTTTTGTGAGGCGCCCATCTGTTTGTGACACCAGGCCCAGTTGGGGCCCAGTGGGTGCAGCCAAAACAAAGAGAGAGAGAGAGAGAGAGAGTACAAAAGTGAATACACATCCTGTTTTGCTTGTAAATATGCTATTGTGAATTATCCCTTCTCTCTCTCTTTCTCTCTCTACATCTCTCCAGTATCTTCAGTTCCATGTTCTGAGAAAAGCCCCAAACATAGGAATACACCCTGGATAAGATACCAGGCCATCACAGGGCATCATGCACACATATGTAATAAAATATCGTTGTTTGTGAATAATAACAATTATTGAGAGAAATGACACACACTCAAATCTGATATTGACAGTTCCTCATTGTTCCAGTGAAACTTTATTAATTGGCTAATATTAAGAGGAATGCTACTTTAAGAGGAATGCTATATACCGGTATATATTTTGATACCTATAGTTCTACAGTTACTAAGGGCATTTTCACATTACTAATTTGTACCATGCCCAGGAACGAATGCCCCCCCCCCCATCCCCATCCCCCCTCCCCCACTGGGCAGCGTTCACACTGATGTTGCTCTCCGTTCACGGGTACTCTTGCGTATTTACACTCTCGGATACATCAGGTGGCAGTATGTACCCACTTGTTTTATGAGCCACCATTAAACACAAGCGAAGAAGAGAACATGGAAGTTTACTTTATGCTTAGCCTAATATTATTAATATTTCTGAAAAAATGTTCTGAATAGAGCAACGCTCTCGCATGCCGTCCTACTTCGTCAGCTATGGCTATGTAGGTCAAACGATGAGATTGGCATAGATGCGCACAGACGGGGAATTCAGAGGAGAACGATTGCACTGATGATGTCACGTCTAAACAGCGATCTACTTAGACGCTCAGGTATGATTGGCTCCCATGTCTTATTAGATCTGCGCACGAGTAGGCTGCACCTCTTCGAGTGGATTCGGGCACGCTTCCGATCGTGGAACGATTGAGTTCTCACTGATTAAGATGAACCAGACTTTGGGGTCAAGTGTTTTTGGAAACAATGCCGGGGCCCTAATGTAAAAACAGCCTTATTGGCACATGGGTGTGATAGCCATGCCATAGTTTCAGCCATATTCTGTAGAAAGGGTATCGCCTTAAACGTTTCTGATCTATATTTGAATAACACAATCGTATTGTTAATAATATTGTATCAGAATCCTCTAACAACGCACTAAAACACTTTCTAACAGAAAACATGGCTCTTACACAAACCAATTCAAAGTCCAAATGTGAATGATAATGTCACATATTGTCTGTCATTAATTCTTACCCTGCTGTGGCTTTATTTGTGCATGGCAACTCACTGGCCTGCTGGAGAAGATACTGCACTCTGTGCTATTAGTGGCGCGGGCTGCAAGCAGAGACCGGATTTTCTTCCACCCTTCAGCAACGATTGATTGTGACAGTGGTCTCAACCCTGCCTGCTCTGTACGGTGAAGGAAAGAGGTGGTGGTGGGGGGGGGGGGGGAGTTTCTACGCATGTTGGCACATTTGATGGGCTTCAGTTCTACTCTCCCATCACTCAGCTGGGGTCGCGACCCCACTGTAAACGGCCTGAATGTGGGGGCGGAGGAGGCGGGCGGAGGAGGAGGGGCCGGTCCTGTATCTTCACCTTAACAGCACTCGCTCTGAGATTCAAAGTGAACCCCAGGGCTCTGCTTCAGAGGATATTATGCCCCTTTTTCTTCCCCCACAAATACCCCACCTTCATTTCTCCAGCCAGGCAGGGGCAGCGGGACAATGCTATAAACATTAGCATGGCGTAAAGCTCTTATGAGGCGGAGTGGAGAGGAGTGTATAGCAGGGCTGCCTGCGGTTCGAGCCTGTCCTGGCCCAGCAGGTGCACCTGAGTACCGCACACTGACAGCGCTCACGCTACAACAGCAGAACAGCATGGACGCAGCCCAAAACAAATGGTGCCACAGGCTGGTGGCACTCACTCCCATATGGCCGTAGACACACTCAGGATGGAGGTCATCACTAATCTTTAGAGCAAATGCAAAGTCTTTAGATGCGTTAATTAGCATTGACTCACGGTGTACGGTCCGGAATGCACTGCCGTGACTGGTTGCTTGGTTTTGATGCTCGTTTCATTTATTTATTTATTTATTTATATATTCTTGTTTCATTCCTTTCATGCAAAGTCGAGAAGTGGTGGCAGATGACACATTGACTAAAATAGTGCTTGAAATGGTGAGTTTTCCCCTGTGGAGTGATGAAGTGGGTCTCTTGTTGGATTTGAACAAGTTTTTTTTTTTTTAGGTTTCTATATTCTTTCTCATCATGCGCTGATGGAAGTTATTCACTGCTCGTTGTCAAGTCTATTGTTGTGGGTTTGTCTGAGAGGTTTGTATCGAGCCTTTTACTTCACGACAACTGTCTCGATCGCTTCTGCAGATGGAGAGGAAGGCTGTTTTTCACACTGCTGCCTGAACAGTGTGCATATGCATGCGTATGCATATGTGCATGTTTGCATATTTGTCTAAAGATGACTCCCTGGATGTATGCACGTGTAGATGCACATCCCGCGGTCCCTTCTTAGCCCGGCCCCATATGCTGGCCCACGCTGCCCTTCAGCATGCCTCTGACCCGGCCCGCCCCTCCTCCTGGCCCACCCTGCCTGTCTACACTGGCTACACAAATTAGCACAATGCACAAGTAGGGCCTCTACATCCCACTTGACATGGGTCTGACCTCTGCAGCGTGGGTGCCTTTGCAGCATTTGTATGTGTGTGTGTGTGTGTGTGTGTGTGTGTGTGTGTGAGAGAGAGAGAGAGAGAGAGAGAGAGAGAGAGAGCGTGTGTCACCTTACTATCACTCGCATATGCACAGATCTGCCAGCCTATTGGGAAGTGGTGCGGTGGGGGTGGGGTGTGTGAAAGCAAGAGGGGTGAGAAAGGGTGCAGGAGGGATCGTGGGGTTGCCTGGTCAATTAAATTCACATTGGAGATAAATGATTTGCAAATGATATACAAACAAGTAAGTGCCCCGTGCTCGAGAGATATCAAGGGTTCCTCTTTCATGGCCTATTGACATGCGAACTAGAACCTGCCAATGTCCTATAGATCGTACACACATATACATGGAATAGTTAACACAGGCTGGGTTTAAAGAGTTCTGATTAGACAAGGTCAGTTTTTTTTTATAACATTACCATAGAGGAATATTAAACATAATTCATATAGACTTAATTAACATTTATCTTATTTAGATACATTTAATACAGTTTGATCTCATGCAGTGTGTGTGCATAAGTGTGTGTGTGTGTGTGTGTGTGTGTGTGTGTGTGTGTGTGTGTGTGTGTGTGTGTGTGTGTGTGTGTGTTTGTGCAAATATTTGGTCTCATCTGCAATGTTCTCTGAGAGACATAATAGTCATGGAGAGATTTTCAAAACCAGAGCTCTCAAGTGCGTTTGTGCGTGTGTGTGTGTGTGCGTACATGTGTGTGTGTGCCTGTGCACGTGTACTTGTTTGTTTGTATGTGTGTGTATGTGTGTGCACCGTAGTGAAAGCCTTGTTACAGTCCCCCCTCTGTCTGCTCTCAGAGGAGTTGATGATACTAAAGACACTAAACAGGACCCCGGCTGTGATGGCAGCGAGGGAGGGGCAGGGGTGGGGGGTATCGGTGCCCCCTCAGCCCTTCAGCATTCTGCTCCTTTACAACGTTACAAAATAGGCTTTTAATTTTCCTGAGCGGCTGGGGCGTGCAAGTCCTGCCTGCATCAATCATCATCATGAGGCTGCAGGCGCGAGGCTGCTCCCCAGGGTCCTCTCCCCTTCTGCTGCCCGGGGCCTGCAGGCTGCCTCATTCTCTCGCACGCTCTCTCTCTCTCTCAATCCCAGCCTCTCTGCTTCTCTCACATTATCCTCTGACTCTTTACTCTCTTGCTCTCTTCTCTTACATCTATCTCTCTTTTCGTTCTAGTCCGGTCTGTCCACAGCGCCACTCTGTGTTACACTGCGACTGAATCAGCTTCCCCTGGAGCAACGGCGAGAGCATCAGCATCAGTAACAGACACGGACTTTCTCTAACTCCAGCTCACCCCATGCTATTCTGCACTAGTCTGTATTTTTCCCTAACATCTGGAAACTGCACTTGAATTAACAATCTGTGATTGTTTGCTCCATAATGGAATTAACAGACTGACCTTTCGTAAACAGCTTAATTACTGTTTATTAGTAGAACGATTTGTTTTTTCATCCGGAGCTTGTTTGGATGTTTACAATGAAGGAAGCACAGTCTTGCCCTGACCCTAAAGGGCAGATGGCGTGACCGAGGGAACACACCTCAGGTCGCAGGAGATCAAGGAAAATCTAGACTTCTG